>JAYWVB010000039.1:0-318229 GCA_039881045.1 Chaetomium olivaceum | reverse complement strand
GCCTCACCGGCGATCATTCGTATCCCCCCTCGTCGTCGTCGTATCAGCAGCCACTCGGCCAAAGTGTAAGAGTGGAATTCCACGACCTGAAGAAAGAAGAACGCGAGCTGCGCAGGCAGAAGCGACAGCAACGGCAGAAACCCAGCCACAGACAATAAGAAGGTGGAGGAGGAAATAAACCGTGAACAAACCTGGCTTGACGGCTTCGCGAGTGCGTCATACCGTCATCGCGCTATCAGAGTCAGTTTATATATCCGTTACAGGAGGAAAGCGGAGACATTTTTGCCTGGAAGAAGGAGTGGTGTGCCTGAAAGGAGACGCGCTCACAACGACGCGTCCCCCTCTTTGTGGCTCAGGGGCTCGGGCCCGCCGTTACCCACCACCTACCAACGGCCCGACCCCGGACCGTCGACCCCAGATCCCGGGCGCCGACCTGGCTGTATCCGACGAGACAAATACTGTCCGTTGGCTGAGCCGTCGCCGAAGGGCCAGCTTCTTTTTGTGTGTTTCTTGGTTTTGATTCCTATATCGTTTGTTGGATATTTGCAAGTCTTGCTCCGTTTTCAGGGGTCGTTTGTTTTGCTTCGCTGTCCCCGATACCCCATTTATACCACTGCAGACGATGGGACGTCATATCGACAGAGATGAGACCGGACCCAGACCGCATCGCTGGGGGGGGGGGGGGGGGCGTTTCTTTCAATCGGAATCAGGGAGGGCGAGGCCAGTGACCTCTGTGAGGGACCGTGTCTTCTCTCGGACTTGACTGTTTGCCGCGTTTTTCCATGATGATGGCTGGGCTCGTTCTTGGGAACCTGGTCGGAAATCTCCCCTAAGTGCTTGTTTGTTGAATGTGATTCTTTTATATAACTTGGCTGGCTTCTGGAAGTCCTGAAGGCCGGAGGGTTTTGGATGACAGGACACCACAATGCCTGAGGGCGTGCGTCGGTGGGTGAACGAGAAGAAACGACAGAACTCGGGTTCCGAGGTTATACACGACGGTTCTTGCTTGGCCTCTTGGTGGTTTTCTGCCACACAGGGTTTCTTTTGGAATTTCGGCTGGTCGAAGATATCTGGCCGGGACTTAGCCTTCAAATCTGTTGGTCAACGGGAAGGTATAAGCAGCAACACAATCTTGGGTCGTGGAGTAAACAGCTCTTCGCGCAGGACGAGGTCCCAGGATTTAGGGGTTCGAGAATGCCGGGGGGAACGGTCATTACTGAAGTTAGGGAGCCTTCAGGCATCATTTCCGTTGGAAAAGGTCTGTCTAGGAAGGGGAAATTCCAAATGTCGTACGTTTCCATATCAAAAGTCTCGCAGGGGTCAAGAAGAAAAAAAACAGACTTGACCTCCCAAAAAATTCAAACTCGTCTCTCGTTGACCGCCTTGTGGGCAATAATAATGAGGTGACACAAACGGTGGCCCGTATAAGTCGCACCACGAAGTTCGCCTTGCGTGGCAACAACCGGAGTTACGAACGCACCCTCGGAGTCCTTTTGTATCATACGAGCTTTGCAGCACAATCACACGAGGCAAATATTCCCATTGACGCGACACACGCGCTGGCTGAGGCCTGCTTTTCGCCTTGGAATCTACCTGCAACCTAACAGGGTGGGTCGATATAACTACCTACTAACCCTGTTGAGTGGTTCTCGCCCGCCCTGTTTTTGTGGTGAGGTTGTGTCGCAGCTCGTGTCAAGTGTGCCTTGCGTCGCCTTGCGTCTCAGCCAAGCCATCCATCCAATCTGCTCTCCAGCCGTTCCAGCCGAATAGCACCGCCCTATCGGAGCCCTTTGTATACATACTACCAAGTACGTGGTTTATTTTTTGTCGCGTGACGAAAGGAGGAAAAGGTGGTGCCGTGGCAAATGCAGTTCCAAGGCGTGGAAGGGTTTCGGTGTGCTGGGGCTGCCTGGCCCGGCTTGGGATTGCTTGGGTTGCTGGCTGGTGGTTGGTGGTTGGCTGGGGGGGAGGCGGCCAATGGATGGATTGGATATGGCCGTGTTGGGATTTATTTATCATGTTGGGGTGAGGTGAGGTGCGTGGTGTTGCAGCGTGGCCCCCATTGATGGGTTCGGCTCGGAGAGGTTGTTGTGAGATCGATGCGTGAACTTTGGGTTAAGTTTCGAGCCGAGTCCGAACAACATATGTGGGTGTCGAAATCGGGACAGATGCCCCAGGTATATGCTCTATATCCACACTATCGTTACACGGAGTAGGAGCACAGGTCGCTGCCGTGACAACTATGTTACAGCCCACCTTTTTTCCCCAGGGCCCATCTCCCCATATGTTGCCCGGAAGGTGAAGGATATTGGCCCCCGGAAGACAGCCCTGTCCCAAAAGCAGTTCCGTGGTTCCGCTCATGGCCTGGGTTGTTCCCCGCCAGCCGTACCCTGCGCATCGGCCCCTAACGACAGCTCCTCTACCACCGCTTTCTGCACCTTGTCCACTTCCGCCTCCGCTGGTGTGACAGTACCCCCTTGTGACCTGGCCAACTTGTTCTTGACAATGACCTCGCCAATCTTCTCGAGCATCTCTTCGGACAGCTCGGGCACGCCACGCTCGCGGCGCTGCTCGCGCATCTTGCGGTTGTACTCCTGCACGGGCAGCAGCATCTCGTCGACGCGGGCCCCCTTCTGGCGGGCCTTCTTCTCGGCCTCGCGCGCCTCGACCTCGGCGACGTACTCGGGGGTGTGGCGCGTGCGGAACTTGGAGTACCGGTTGCGCAGCTCGTCGAGCACCTTCTCGGGCATGGGCGGGCGCAGGAGCGTGGGCACGAAGGTGCGCTCCTCGACGTCAAGGCGGAGCGTGTCCTCCGCATGGTCCTCTTGCAGGGTCGGCGGCACCTTGGGCCAGGGGATCTGCACGTTCAGGCCCGGGACCAGGCGCGAGAAGAAGACCTTGCGCGTCGGCCGGTCGTGCTTCACCCGGACGGGCTTGAGCTCGCGGATGATGACGTCGCGGATCGTGCCGGTCGCTGGGTCTTCGAGAGGGTGTACAAGCCGGACAGCTGAGATGGGGATGCGTTCCTTCATTTGCTGGACGTTCGTTTGGCCCTCCTCGAGGAGGAAGCTGGGCACCCTGATGTTCGTCTGTTTCCAGTTGTGAGACCTTGACACCAGACGTTAGATATAAAAGGAGGGACCTTACAATGCCGACGTTGCCATCGAGCTCGACCGTCATGTTAGACTTGGTGATCGAGCTAATTGTGGAAATTTGGCCCTTGTAGGGGCCTTCAGTGATGACGACCCTGTCGCCTACAGCCAGGCAAAGTAACTTTGACCCGCCCGCCCAAGCGCCGCGGGCCTCTTTTTGTGCATCGGTGAGTCTGGGATTGAGTTGCGCCCGGTCGGGGGAGATTGAACCCCAGTAGTTGTTAAACTGGTCGGGTTTGGGGATGTCGCGTTTTGGTGCGAGAGGACCAAGCTCGAGATCTTCGTGCCGGGCCTTGATAGCAGCCCCAAGCTCAGCACCGGCTTGTTTCCTTAGAAGACCTATCTCCTGGATGGTCTGGCGCTTCTTCCCGCCTTTGAGGGCGTATTCCCTGCGCTTGGCTCGCCGTGCAACATTGCGCTCAGCCATGCGCACACGGCGAAGAATTTTGTCCATGGCGCCGGCGAGTAGGTTGTGGGAGGGTGCTGCAGTCAGGCCAATCGAGTTGCCTGGCCGGGTATGTATTTAGCGGACGAGCGGTGCCGGTCGATATCGGTCAATGTCGTCGTAGAGGGGTTCCGAAATCCCAGCCGATTTGGTGTCGACGATGCCCATCTCGAAAAAGTTACCTTCCACTGATCCCAAAGCGTCCAATGAGCCCCACCTTGAAGGCCCATTCTTTCGTACGGCTGGCGATATTTCGCGACAGCTGACAGTCGGCTGAGAGGTCGAAGGCTCCGCTGACAAGTCTTGGTCTCTGGCCAAGGATCTCTCATGCATCTCCTCGGCCCATTCATGCACCACTTGCATTAAACTTCTCCAGATGCAGGGTTCTTACAACTGTTTGGAAGGGCAAAATCGCCATCAACATATGTAACTATGTCCCATTACGTGACTTACCTCGGGAGGAAAACCTATATAAACTCAGAGGTCATGGCCCACGATCCACGTCTCCGCAACGTTTCGCCCGATGCTCGTGATCCCCTGCCATCGGGCAATTCTGAGTCTTGCAACGACTTGGCGGGAGTGGCTCTCTCAGGTTGGCCCCGAAACCATCGCGGCTCTTTTGCTCACGAGCTGGAATCTGCACCGCCGTTCCGCCAGCCTCCCCTGCTGGGAAAGCTCGGTCCCCAGGCCACCCAAGTCCTATGGCCTAGGACTTTGCGGGCCGCTCGTGGCCGGGACGCGGGGGCACGCGCCACAACTGCTGCTCATCCCGGTTTTGGTGCACGCACATGGAGCTGCGGAAGGGAGGTCTCCAATTTCACACTTGTCCACTTCCCCGATACCCAAGCGGAGGCCGCCGTATCATAACGATGATCTGTTACAATAAGTTAGAGAGAGGTTGAAGCGGCTCAGCCTAACGGTCTAATAACTACTGCCGTGTCCGGTTTCGAGGAATCATTTCACAGTTCCACGGTTCAAGGCTCAATCAAGGCTCGTTCATGGTTGCTCCATGATAGGGAGCCCCCAGCCAGTTCGAGTTCGTACCTCAGCCAACGTGTTTGACTAACAGGGGGCAAAGAACGAGAACTCGCCCGGCAGGAGTCACGACTTGCTGCCACCCATCTGGTTACAGGACCCGGGACTGCAGTCATCCTCACGTGCTTGGAAAACGAACAAGTCAACCGACTTCCCAATCCCGTATCAAATGAATGACAAGTTGTTGACGGCCCACCACCAGAAGCTCCGCAATTCTTTCAGGGGCTGCCGTATGTAACTATCGTTTGCTGCGGAGTTTGCCAGCCCTGGGCCAGCCTTCCTGGGGCCCCGATCGACAAAGCAAGCATCAAGCGAAACTGACTGGTCGGTCCCAGTTCAGACCGCAGCCATCTGATGACGACTTCCCGTTTCGCAGCCCCTTCTCGCCCGATAAGAAGCGGAAAAGAAGTCCTGCCACCGCTCTAGGAATTCTGTAAAACTCTGCTAGAGAACAATTGCAAAGCCCACTTCGTTCACGTTGTATCACCGTGGATCGATTTCCTTTGCTTGGTTCATTACAAAAAGTGCCGAAAAACAAAACACGAAAAGAGAGCGACACTTGGTCGTGGTGCTGCCCTGCCTCCTATCAGCGCAGACCAAGCGAACAGCACTTGGGCAAGCCCCCCGAAGCCTGGCAAGGTTCTGTCCACTCAGAGCGCCCCATTCTAGGCGGCACCCACTCAACCCCTTCTTCTCGGCCATTCCCCCAGCGCACTGAGCACTGTCGCCCTTTCTCTGTCATCAATTGCAGCGACCGCTGACTTCTGGCCCTTTTCCACACTCGAGCACTTCCTCCACTTTTCACCTTTTCCATCTCTCTTGCATTTACTGCATCAACAAACCGGCGACCGATTCTTCCCAGAGGCATCGCCTGCCGCCTTCCCTCATTCACTGCGACCCGCGACCGCCGTTGTTTCTTTCTACGGCGACTTCCCAAATCCTGCGCCTTGTTTGCAGCTCATCCTGCTGCAGCATCACCAAATCCATCCCGATACCCTTCTTCATCACACAGCTCTAGTCCCTAGCAACCATGGCCGCCGAGCTGCGCAGAAAGCTGGTCATCGTCGGCGACGGTGCCTGCGGCAAGACCTGCTTGTTGATGTGAGTGCCTTTCGCTTTGCCTACCCGACGTCGGTCGGTCGGAGGACACCTCTTATGCTTTGCCGCCATTTCCTCGTGATCGACGCGTCGCCATACTGACTCGCTTCTGCTACCAGTGTTTTCTCCAAGGGTACCTTCCCGGAGGTAAGTCGGCTCCCTCATCTTCATTTACGCACCCTGAACACCTGAACCACAGCCGCTTGTCCTTGAGCCCTGCATTGCTGCAGACCGCCTCGGCACTCGGCTCCCCTATCCCAAGACACCCTGCTTCGGCCAGGCTTCCTTCCTTCACCGCATCGAATCCAAACAAATCTTGGCGCTTCAATGGCTAACATGGCATGCAGGTTTACGTCCCCACTGTCTTCGAGAACTACGTTGCCGATGTCGAGGTCGATGGAAAGCATGTTGAGCTGGCGCTATGGGATACGGCCGGCCAGGAGGACTACGACCGCCTGCGGCCTCTGTCATACCCCGACTCCCACGTCATCCTAATCTGCTTCGCCGTTGACTCGCCCGACTCCTTGGATAACGTTGGCGAGAAGGTTAGTTCTGATCCATAGCGTTTCAGATGAACGCATCACGCGGCACACAATCCTCAGGTTTGCTAACGATGTTACTCGATAGTGGTGCTCTGAAGTACATCACTTCTGCCCTGATGTCCCTAAGATCCTGGTTGGTTGCAAGAAGGATCTTCGTTTCGACCAGAAGACGATCGAGGAGCTTCGCAAGACCAGCCAGCAACCCGTCACCCCTGAGCAGGTAAGCCGCATTAGAATGAGACCCCCCCCAAATGGCCCGCCAAGAGGCGGCATCGGGCTGTCCACATTCGGGAAACGGACACTAACGCGATATGGAAATAGGCTACAACGGTTGCCAACAACATCAAGGCCACCAAGTACCTTGAGTGCTCAGCCAAGACCAACGAGGGTGTCCGCGAAGTGTTCGAATTCGCGACACGGGCGGCTCTCCTCAAGAAGGCCGGGAAAAAGAAGAGCAAGTGCGTCATCGCCTAAGCGTAGGCGGATCACGAATAGCCGCCTTCACGGCTGTCAACCGCTGTTGTCCGACATGGACCATTTTGGCAACAGAACGCCCGTCACGATGGGGTCCTCGGCCCTAGAAAGAGAGATAGAATTCCTCACACTTCTTTTCCCAGCCGGCGTGAGAAACGCCGAATGGTGAACGGCCGCGTGCTCCCGGATAGTGGTAAGCAGGCGCCCCTGGCGTAAGGACGGAGAAACGAGAACTCGACGTTGGCAGCTGCGAGCCGAGGAAAGGGAGGATGCAATCACGAGCATCGTGGGTAATTCTGGGGTACTGCCCACGCAGGCCCTGAGTCTCGGCTGAGTTGGAGATGGCCGGCTAAGCAAGTACTGGGCGGCATGCAATAATCCAACGCGTCCTTTTCCCTTTCTATCTTGTCCCTTTTTTTCTGTCTCAGATTACTTGACGGTACCGCGGTTTCCCATCCTCGTTTTTACTAGTTAGCTATCTATTTATTCATGCTCTTTTCTTGGACCAGGCTTCGTGTCTTGTGTGTGTGTTGTTGGTTTGAGGTTCTGGTTCGTTGGTCTAGCTTCTACTGGTGGGTTCAATAAATTACATAAATCCCATATTACTGTTCCTCTTGGTGTCGTGCTCCTGCCTCGCACAAGTCGAAACATCATCCTCCCCGATCGGAGAGTTTAGGTTATTCTTCATTATGCATGGTGGCTCTACGTCACAGTATGACAACGATCGGGTTTATTCAACACCGAGGATAGTCATTTGGAAAAAGATTTTGGTAAACAACTTTCATTCATTGGCGGTCCTTCGCAATCTGAAGCCAAAGCCACTGCTAAAACGCCGTCCTTGCCTCCGCATACCGCGAGAGAGCATCTGTCGACATGGCCGATTCGCGTGAGAGAAACGAGACTGTGCATAGTCATAGGCCGGGTGTTTGATATAAATAGACCGACTGAGGACATGGGCGCGAAGGTTTACTCCGGGTTTAGACGGGGCAGCTCTATTGATATGGGTTAAATTGAGGGCACACCTTTGGGATCAACACCCACCCACACCCACCCACCTCGGGAATGTGAGGGCGGGAATGGGTAGGTAGGTAGGTAGTAGGGCGGACAGGGGAGTACACTTACGGCGCCGCAGGAACCGCACGACTTGTTCTCACCGTCCGCCGACGCTCCGCACTTGGGGCAGCTGCTGTGGTGCATGGTGACTTGGGGTTGTGCGGTGTTGTTGTTGTTGGGTGGTAGTTATGAGTCTTGGTTCTGAACTCTTTCGTGTTGTGTTACGAGATTCAAGTAGAATGAAGGGTTCAACACGAAGTTCAGCTTGTGGGTGGGAGAGCGGGGTCTTTTAACAACCACCTCCCTCCCCGTCCCCGAGCCTTCCTTCCCTCTCAACCACCCTCCCTCCCACGCAATTGGATTATACTCTTACCCGTTTTGGGTGTCTCATACGCCCCGTTCTGCTGCATCGGTAGGTCGATTCGAAGGGAGGGGTGCAAGCCTGCTGCACGAGGCGAACCACCCGCCCACGCAAAGCAACCCGTTCACAGCGAACGAACGAACGAAAGGCTGCATCCAGGCAGCCACCTCCACACCCTCCCAGCCAATAAGTCACCCGGCGGCTTGCATTTGCAAATCGAAACCAATTCCTCCGAATGACCTTTTTACCTGAATCCCATCGTGCGCACCTACCGGCGTCAGACGAACCCGGCGAGCCCCGCACACCGTCTGAGGAACCCCTCCTCTGCCCGTCTGAACATGTGTGGAATGAATGACCCCCGTGGTTGTTGAAGAGCGGGGCATAAGACCCCAGAGATGGAACCCCGACAGCCTACCTAGGTAGGCAAGTACACCTCCGCAGCCAAACAACACCCCCCCTTCCCCCCAAACTAGCAGCCCCGTTCTTCCACGTCACGTACCCAGTGTCACGGTAGGAGGCAGCAGATAAGGGCGGGATACGCCGAACGGCGGGACCAGGCCAGGGTGCAGGGTGGGCTAGGGAGTGCGGGGTGTGTTTTGTGATGCATTCATTGTGTGATGCGCCGCGAAGCGCCGAGGCGAACAGAACGGGTTCCTCCCCACGCCAAGTGAGCGAGTGTGAGTCCGGCGGAGATGCGAGGTCGATCCCGTGGCCGGTCGAGCTGTCAGGACGGGTAGGTTGGGTGGGGGGGGCACGCACCACTGGGTAACGTACATGTAACTAACACAAGCTGGAACTTGAGAGATAGTGGACTTTGGGGTTTCAAGTAGTAGCAATGCATAACTTGAGAAAGAGAACTGGGTTAGGTCGAAGAAATCGGATGAACGAAGTTTAGGGATATTAAGTCGATCAGGCCCTTGTTAGTTTATAAATCAGAGTTAAACGGATATTGCCTATAATATGCAAGACTACTTATATCAACTTCTTCAGGGCACTCCCGATGTGACGTGACGGGGTCAACTGGGCACACGGCACCATGATTTGAATCGGTCTGCTTCACTTTGAAGTCTAAAATATGATGTATGTGTACATAATAGTTGAAGCCTGACGCCATGCTGGACCAATGCTAGGGCTACTAATCAAACCCTGAATCGCTTGCCCGCCCTTTCCCTTCTATTATGCTGCTGGTATATGTACAAGTCCAGAAAATATTAGTTAGTCTAACCAGCCTCAGTAACACTGCCTGGTATCCCCTTCGCCTGTAACCCCCATAGTCAGCCGATGTCACGTCGCGATCATATCCACCCGCAGTAGCAACTCACCTCTAATAATCTTCCCTATCGCCTGGAGCATGCTCATGACCATGACTATACACCCGAACGCCGCGACCGCCCAGGCCACATATGTCTTCCACGAGCGCGTCGTGAGCTTGATGTAGCACAGCGGCGGCAATATGTAGGCCATGGCCGCCGCGCTGGTGCCGCCCACCAGATCAAACACGGTGCCCAGATCACACGTCAGCAGGCTCAGCACCATGGCGCTAAACACCAGGCTCGAGCTGAAGATGAGGTGCAGGTTCATGTTGAAGGGCTCCCCCGGGAAGTAGTAGTTGAACATGACCTCGCGGCAGACGAAGGCCTCGAGCGGTAAGGTGGTTAGCATGTTGAGGCCGAAGCAGAGGCGCGCGATGTTGACCATGGTGTTGTCGGCGGGGAAGTTGTTGAGCACGTTGCCCTGCGTCTTGTCGCCAAAGGTGAGGAAGCCCGAGAGGGCCATGAGGAGGCAGGCGACCATGGAGACGCCCGTCGAGATGTGCGTGACCCGCGCGAAGCGGTCGATGGTCGGCTTCTCGAGGGAGCCGTAGATGAGCAGGGAGTTGTGGTGGCAGACGAAGGCTGGTTGTGTTAGTTATTGAGAGTTCGGTGGGCTTCAAGTAAGCGTAGATGGGAACATACCGAATGATATCACCCCGATGGCTTGGAATATCCCGTCATTGATCACCAACATGCGCCAGTCCTTTAGGACCCCCTCTGCTCAGCCGGCACCATGGCGCCCTGCACCACCACCGTCACCACAATCACCGCCATGCTCACTACCGCGAGCGTGCTCGCCTTGGCCAACTATCCCCCGCACAAATAGTCAGCCTTGGTCTCCCCCCTATTTCCCTCCACACGCCCCTCTAGAAAGGGCAGAGCCAGAAAAGGAGAAACTCACCTTGGCAATATCCCTATACAGCGCCAGCGGATAGCTAATGCACAGGGTAAACACGACAATCACCACTCTCCGATCCGCCAACAACCCCACCACCGGCATCTCCCTCAGCCCAGGCCACACCGCCCTCAGCACGCTGGGGATACTATCGCCCACGATCACGCCGAACGCAACCATGCCGCCAAACGCAAACGCCCACTGCGCCACGCTGATCGCCACCAGCCCCGTCCGCCCAAAACACTTCTCCACCGTCCCCTGGAAGGAGCTCGCCCCGCTCAGCTTCGAGTTGACCACAATCAGCCGGATCGTCCAGTCCACCACCGCCGTCAGCACCACCAGCAGCACGATCCCCGACAGCAGCCCCCCTGCCGGAAGGCATACGGCTGCCCGATGATGCCGGCGCCGATAATACTATTCGCCATGTTCATGAACGCCGAGGGGAGCGACGACTTGGGGCGGGCGCGCTCGGCGGCCAGCCAGGCTTCGGCATCCTCCCCGGGGTCTCCGGCGGTGGTCGCGACGGTGACGGAGGGCGCTTCGATCCCTGTCAGCAGGGGGACCCGTTGCTGGGTCTGTGTGCGTGTGCGCGTCGTGTGTTGGTCGTGCTGGGTGAGCGGGTCGGCTTCGTCGTCGAGGGAGAAATCCGTGTCGAAGCTCTCGCGCCCGGGGTAGGTGTCCGGGTTGGGGTAGGTGGCGGAGCCATTGCTGTTGGTGTGGCTGTTGTTGTGGCTGTTGTTGTGGCTGTTGTTGCCGTTGTGGTTGTCACCGACAAAGGTCGGGCGCAGGTCGAAGCGTACGCGGTTTGGGGTTCGGGGGCCGCGCGGGTTGGCAGTGGCGGTGGTGGTGGTGGTGTTGTCGTGGGGAGAGCCCGGGTGGACTATGAGGCCGTCGCCGACTCCGTCATCGTCGTGATCGGGGTTGGGGGAGAGTAGACCGGTGGCCTCTTCGTTGGTGTTCCTGGCGCCTGTGGTGGAAGGGGATGAAGTTGTTGCGCCGTGTCGGTTCGTAGTAGCATTGGCAGCTGCTGTAGCGCCATGAGATGTGGCCCTGGCCATTCTGCTGCACTCAGGGCATTTTGCGCAAGTCGCAAGCCGGGTCAGTTCTCAGTCTCGGCCTCTGGCTGTGCGGGACAAGCAAGATCTTTTGGAAGGCGGGTGGGTTGTCAAGCAAAAAAAAAAGAAAAAAAAAGATGTCGATCTCAGCAAGAAGTTGTTAACTTTGTTCCTGTGTAGAGTGACTTTCAGGAGCAGCGTTACAAAATGCAATCAGCCCAGACCTGAATCCCGGGCGGCCAATAAGACCCCTGTTGGGTGCTGCAGGGCAGCTCAGGGGTTGCGTTGCAAGCCTGGCGGAACAGCTGAAACAACCTACATACCGAGTCGCGACCTCCCTCCGGACGGATCCGGACGTCATACTACAGAACGGACAAACATGGCCGGAATGCCGGCAGCCTCGAACTATCTCATTACGGCCCAAGATGCGAAGAGAAAGTTTTAACTGTGTTATTTCACAGAATCTTATTATAAGATAGTACAGACAAATCCAAAGGTCCCATTAATCGCGAGCCATATGTTTGGTTCCTTATCTGAGCCAGAAGCTCACCGTGTCCGTGTCTGCCCCACGCCTTTCTCCTGGGGTATCATGTTGCAAACTCAACCGCCCTTTCGTTTGCCAGGCGTGCGACACGAACCATACACACAACACAACTACCATACTCGAGTGGTAGCATTTTCCTGCCGGCCTGGTCTGCGGCTGGCTATATATTCTTTTCTTTTTTTTTCCCGTATGCTTGCTCCTCTAACTGAGGAAAGCAGCCAAGATGTTAACTGGGACAATGCCAGAATCATCACCTTCTCACCCAGCCATGGCAACGGCGGCGGCGATGCATAGCAAAAAGCCATACGCGCTGCTCCTCAGCCCACTCCCGGCATTGACCTCCGTGTGCGCAGGCCCTGAGCTTGTAGCCGCGGGCGGGGGTGGCTCCTGCCCGCTGAACCCGGGCATGATGGGGTGCGCCGCATCGTCGCTTCCCGCTTCCGACGTGGCTACGGGTGCGAGAGTCGTAGCGGACGTGCCACCTGACGTGGACGTCGGCTTGGGTTGAGGCGCCGGTTTGGCGGCGAAGCCGATACGCATCTTGTCGGCGTCGAAGACGCTGTATACGTTCTTGAGGAAGGTGTCGCCAATCAGCCAGGTGCCCGTGTACACCTCGAAGCCGTAGAGGTTAGCGATGCACTTGTCCTTATCCCTCTGCACGACCCAGTCTTCAGCCGAGATCTGGTAGTCAACGCCGGAAAAGGTGAGGTGGATCGGCAGCGTCGTGTCGCACGGGACCTGATACTCCATGTAATCTCCGTTCCGGGACGAGCTCGTCCCGGGGATCAACTTGAACAGCGCTTCCAGGTCGTCCGGCGGGGCGAAGATGAAGGATGTGCCCGTGTCGATGTAGGCGAGTTTGCTTTTGAGGCCGGCTGACTTGCCGTTGAGACCCGCATCGTCCAACGTGACGGCCCACTCGCCCTTTGACTTCTGATCAGGTCCGATCGTGTGATATGTGATCTCGCCCTTGTATTTGGTTTTGTCGATACCACCAAACGTCACCTGGCCATCGTTGTGTCCATCCGAATCCCGGTTCATCGAAATGCTCACGATGAGCGAGTCCACCACCTTCTTCTCCCTCAGCGTTTGCAGAAACGTTCCCGTCACAGATGGGCTTGTGGCAAGACCCATGATGCCATCAAAAGCAAAGTGCTTGAAGTCGTCCGTGGTGTAGTTGGCCAGCCCAAACGACAGGGTGTGCGTGAGGCCAGCAAACGTGGCCGTATCTTGGCCAACGGTCCCTGTGAGGTTCCCCGAACCGTACTGGATCATGAACGACTTATCCTGTGTCCGGAAGGATTTCGAAGAGCTGGGGTCAAATGTGTCGTGGAGGCCGCAGGCAGGTGAGTTGCAATCGGAGCCCATGATCCATGTGTTCGAAGCACCCGTGTCAAGTAGCATGTAGAAGGGTTGCTGGGCCGCGCCCACTTGGACCCTGATGAAGTACGAATAGTCGGGTCCATACTGATAGATACCTGCGCTGTTGGGTGCAGTCGGATTGGTGGGCTTGGAGACCGCGTATGTGTTCTTTCTCTTGCTCAACTCCGACCCAGATACAACTTGCGGTCTCCCAAATTTGCGAGTGAGCCGGGTAGCGGCTTCGGCTATCGGGTCAAACTTGGAGGGATCATGGGGCTATCAAAGGTGTCAGCATACGCATGCGGTAGACCATGATGCCGGATTTCGGCACGGGGCGAGCGGAACGTCCGGGGCAACATACACGAGTCGGTTTGTGATAGAGGTCGACGGTAAGCCCTTCAGACGTTTGGTCTGACCCATCATTGGTCCTCCTCCCCCCGACTTTCGCAGGACCGCACTCATCCTCATCTGGTGCACAGTGACCCTTCGGGACGAACGGGAAGAAGGCGTGAGCGGTAGCAACCCATAGCGTCAGCTGCAGGAGCAGAGCTGCTACTCTCGTCATGATGAAGAAGCACCACCGGGAGCCTCACCACTCCCACACCGTTGTCAGTGTGAGGGATGGTTCGTCGCCAATGGGTCCCGGGGGATTTCGTATGCTCGGGCACGAGCTCGGATGTGAACGGCTGACGATTGCTCAGATCATGTGAGCAGCGAGAACCCGGTTTGGAGGGCCGGAGAGGGCCTTGGTGCTGCCAATTGCCTCGCGGCGAGTCCCAGACTCTTGCACCGGGAGTATTAGAGTAATTAGCGATTAAGAGGGCAGCATTGGTGTTCCACCCAGAAAGTCGAGTTGACGCCGTTGGAAAATATTATCGGCGAGACAAGGAAGAAATGCGATGATGACGGAATGTGGGATTTACAAAAAAAGAAACTGGTCGAACAAATCAATCGAAAAACGTGCGGCTGGAAAGAATAGAGACAAGTGAAATCGGACGATACGAGGTGGTATCTAAGGTATGTATAAGGTAGACGAGAGAGACAGACACGGCCTCAAGCGAGACGCTGAAGTGTATGCAAGACAGGACAGAGAGAAACAACCAACAATGGGCTTTGATGCAGGATGCGATATGCAAAGTAAAATAGAAACCCCTCAGACAGACACACCATGAACAGCCCAATGAGATCGGGCGGTGGAGGGGAGGGGAGTAGATGTAAGGCACCGAAGTGAGATCGCGGAGGAGGAGAGAGAAAGGAGTGAGGCAGCGGGCAGCGGATGTGGATCTGATGAACGACCGGAGCCGGGCCCATCGTGGAGAAGACAAGACAGGCCTTGGCCTGGACCTGGGGGTGCGGGACCTTCACAACCTGGTGGCTGGCTGTTGGCGCGATACATGGCGTTGGCTTAGTGCTACGGTAATATCAGGAGGTAGCAAACTATCTGGGATTCGAGGATTCCTTCCTGATCGAGACATGATGGAGCGCTGGCCTGGCGCTGAACAAACGGCGAGGGCACATCGTCAATTGGCAGCGGTGGTTCTTGTCTTCAATCCATTCTCGCCATTGGACACGAAATGCAGGTGTTCTGCATGCAGCATGGCAGGCTCGGCTCAGTGTGGAGAGGAGCGGAGCGTTTCTTCAGAGTGTAACCTTCTAATCCGGTTGGGACCCTAGTTGGTGCTGATCGGCCGTTGGCAGAATGACGCTTTGAGAAGAAGAAGCAGAGGAACGAAGAAGAGCCGCGTGGGTTGATGAATTCCGTGCGCAAACAAAATCCCGGGTACACCTTCTGGATCGTGGGGCTGGTCGACGTTTAATCTTGCAGTCGCGCCATGATTGGACGATGGTTTAACAAGCTCTCAGATGGGGGGACTTCTCATCCCAATTTGTGAGCCCCGGTTTTCCGGGCTTTGCCAACCCCCGGTACCACGATTTCGGACGATTTTGGCCAGACCGTGTCGCTCGCGGTAACGCCCGGATAGATCAAACAACACATTCGTCGGGTAGCCGCGAGATCCTCATTTTGGAAGATACAAACACACGCAAGCCTACCATAACCGCTGCAGACAATATGCTGTTGGCGCTCGTCGACATGCAAGATGCAAGACCGAGGGGCCAAGCGGGTTTAAACAGGGGACCCGGCGCTAACTCGCCCCAGACAACAGTGCTACCTTATCCCCCTGTCATGCAGTGCCAAGGGCCGACTTGGGACCGTCCAAAGTTCGCCCAATCGGTTTCGGTCATCGGTGACGGGCCACACGGCGACATGTGCATATCAAGCAGGCGCTGTGCCGCTCAGAATCTCGAGGCGGCAGGGACTCGGTAACTACATGAATGTGAGTTTCGCTCAATGAGCGAGAGCTGATATCAAGGCTGGCGCCACGACGCCCAATGTCTGAAAGAGAGTTCGGATCATCGAGGCTGAGTTGTGCGCCTGTTTCATCTCGACCGGGGAGATGCTTCTCGCCCCAGGTAGATCCGAAGATCTTTAGCTAATCACGCTATCAGGTGCCCCTTAGCAAGACCACAAAATGGGATATCCGATAACATTCGTACCAAGTACACACAATATGTACTCGATCAGTATGTATGTACGATGTCCAACTGACTTCACATCCCGTCGATCGGATCCAATTTTGGGTCCATTTGTCTGCTTCCCGATGCGGACGCTCCCCTCTCTCGGCTGAATCGTAGGTTGCAGTGTCACCCGATAACTCTTGTCAAATGCAGGACCGTCATGCTCATGAGGAGTAAACCCTTCCTGCGTGATTAACTATCAGGCTTCTTGGGATAGCGGTGCTCGTGTTGTGCGTCGGTATGCAGCTCGTCACGGCCATGAGGGGGAGAAAGGGTTCGGACTCTGCATTCTTCATCTCGGATATTTGCTTTGTTTTCGGACGTTGGCAGCCCAAATAACGCGCCGACGAATGGCGAGGGCGGCCAACGTCCCGGGACCAAGCCAAGCGGTTCCTTCCGTCCAGCCGTGTGAAGACCGTTGGCGCCGAGTCTTTGCATATACGGCTGTTCCAATGGTCTCCGGACGTTGGCCCTACTCAGCGGACGAATTCCATGCAGCAACCTGCACCGCGAGAGCATTCGGCCGTGGTGTTGTTTGAGATTCCATATTTGTCTGGTATCACATCAACCGTTCGGAGGGTGTCCTTGTGGCCGGTACGCTTCGCACCAGGTCACGGCAGCACGTAGCACCGCCTGGTCCGCCGCTGTTTTTGATGTCTCGAAAACGGCTGCCTGAACGGCGATGAACTGGGAATATTGCTCATCGTCAACCAGCCGCGAGGTTGCAAGCGTTCGCAGGAACACCCAGACCGACTCATTGGACAGTCGAAGCGAGTTGGCCAGATTAAGAACCTCTATGAACGTCGAGCACCCGGACTCTTCGCTCGCGGCACTCTCGGTGTTAAGGAGGAAAGAAAGAAACGACCAGCCAGAGATATCGGTGTGATGCTGAAAACACCAGTCCTGCACCGCCGCCAATATTTCTCGGGGATTATCTCTCCTCAAGCCGACCAGAAACCGGGCGTGACACCAAGCGTAGTAATTTCGTGGGTGTCTCTCCCCTGCCACAAATACAACGTCTCTGATATCGCCAAGGATATCCACCGGCATGTTAACCGATGTCAACGTGTTGATGAGCCAGCGACGATGACTCCAGAGGGTGGGTGACTTGGTGTGCCTGTGCAGCCTGCTCGTGAGCAGGCTGTCTAGAAAACGCTTTTCCTTCTCAAGAGTCGAGCGTGCCTCGCCGCTGCTGGATATTTCGGTTTGGATGATACGCTTCCTCGAGTTGGCAGCCGTGAGGTATTCTGGGTCAAAGAGCAGAATAAGTGCCGTCAGTGCAAACACTTCGTCGGCTGTTTGTGGTTTGACTCCATCAAGATGTCCCCTGAGCTTTTGCCTGGCAACCATGAAAGCCTGGACAAGACCCAATTTCGAGATACCAACGTCACGCCCATCCCGAACAATGTATTGACCCTCCTCGAGGACGTGGGTCTTGGGCAAAATCTCGATCTCAAGAAGGCCATCATCCGGCGGTGTTAGGGCGTCCGTGATTGCCTGGTAGGCTCCCAGAGGGTTTCCCCGTTTTAAAGACGCCGCCGTTTCTGAATCCAGAGCTCGTGACATGATCGGGATTGAGTCGTTCTTGCTGAGGTCTAGCCCGTTGACGCTTGAAGCGGCCCTTTGAGCTGCAGCGAGGCTGGAACGGCGAGTAATAGGCAACTCGCCGGGTGTGGAATAATACGCTCGCGGGATTGGAACTGTTTGGAACTGTGATCTCAATCAACAATTCAGGCAAGTGGGGGTTGCTCAAGGAGGTGCATCGACTTGGCTTGGGAGCTTGGGTGCTTGAGAGGTCCGACCTACCCTAACCCTCTTTCGAGGATTGGCGTCTGGCAAAACCACGTTGCCGGGTGGTGTGAGCTGGCAGTTCCGTCATCGTCACAGTCGAATCGGTTCTCGAGCAGCCTGGCGACCCAAACACACAGCGATGACAGCATCGTTCCCCTGACGCTCATCCAAGCTGTCGATCCATCTCTTTAGTCTCTCCGAATCGCCAACATGCCGTCGTTACTGGTCGTCGTTTTCGTGATCGAGTTGGTCGTCCAGCTTGTCAACACTATCGGCGCTACCACGATCAATAACCTCGTGCGTAGCTTTTTTATCTCCTTCCCTCCTACCATACGCGCTTGCTAGAGTCGGATGAATACTAACCTCGTTCATTGTTACAGATATGGCGCGCTTACCTCTCGATCCCAACGCCGCTCGCCAAACAGTTTACCGAACAGCGACAGAAGCAAAAGGTACCTGGCAGTTCGCCTCGAGCTCAACGCGACGAGCAGCCAGGACGAGTTTGCCAAATGGGCGAAGCTGCGGCGGCAGCATGACAAGTTGCTGGAGGAGCTGGAGAAGAAGAGTAGGGACTCTGCTGCCCTTGGAAGCAAGCTCTTGCTAATCACGCCTATAGAATCCGGAGTCGAAGCCTCGCGTACAAAGTTCGACCGCTACCTCACGGCCGTCCGCCTAATCTCGACGCGTGGCGTACAGTGGCTTCTCCCGATGTGGTACGGCAAGCTGCCCATGTACTGGCTGCCCTACGGGTGGTTCCCGTACTACGTTGAGTGGTTCGCATCATTCCCGCGGGCGCCGCTGGGGAGCGTCAGCATCGTGACGTGGCAGGCCGCGTGCACGGCCATCCTGACGCTCGTTATGAACGCGGTGGTGGGCGTACTGGCTTTCATCGCGGCGAGAAGACAGTCAGGGAAGCAGAAGCAGAAGCAGAAGCAGCCTGTCCCGGCGGCAGGAGCCGGGAACGGGGAGACCAAGAAGGAACTGTGAATACAGACACATAGTAATAATAGATTTGAAGTAATGTCTCTCAGCATTTGACGCAATGATCCTTCATCGCCGGAGCTAGAATTCTGCAACACTACGTGAGATGACTCTTGGCAGAGTACTTGGGCTCAATCTAGGCAACACATTGACTTTGTGCGACCATGGGAGGGCCGCCAAAGCTTCGATAGTGCCAACGGTGTCAACAGTCACGCACGCTGGAGGGGGGAGTGAAACAGTAACGTCGTATATTCTTTTGTCGCTAAAGACATTATGGTACGGAGTTGTGGCAGTGAGTGTCGTTGTTTTGCAATGCTCGACTTGGAGTCGAAAAACGTTGGTGAAGAATGCGAAGAACCGGGAGCCGCGGTTGACAGAAAATTTATAATTTTCAACCCACACAAGGCTGAGCCCGCGCGTGGTCCCACTCCCCATCGCCCCACATTAACTTTCAAGGACACTCTTAAGGTACCCCTGTTCATACAGCCTCGTCCAACACCTTGCATCTCGAACAAACGGACGCTTCGTTCCATTCCTCGACAAAGACCACCGTCGAGGTAGCAACAACACCGTCAAAATGGCGATACCGTGGGGGACGTAAGTACCATTGATTATTCCACCAAAATATTCAATATCTAATCCATTCAAACAGTATCAAATCCCTAGTCATCTTCTTCGGCCCCATCCTCCTCCCCAAAGCCATCGGCTACTACCGCCGCGTGCGCGCCGCACCGCGTATCCACGGCCTTAAAGTCCGCCCCTTGCCCGCGCCCATGATCCGCGCCATTGCCATCCTCCTCGCCGTCGCCTCCGTCTTCCTCCTCCGCACCCTGCCCATCTTCTCCCCGGAGAACATCTTCAAAACCACCCAATCCCGCCTGCAAATCCCCGCCGACGTGCTCTTCAACCGCCTCTCCGCCCTCCGCCCCGCCAACACCCTCACCACCACCGACCTCGCCCTGCGCGCCAAGTTCGCCTCACTCGAGTCCCGCCTGCTCTATCTCCAGCACGGCCCCGCCGTGCTCGCCACCTGCCCCTTCTGCACCTCGGACGACCCGCGCTCCTACCTCTACTACGCCGTGCCCGACCTCCTCGCCCCGCACCTCTTCAACCTCATCATCATCGCCCTCGCCACCTCCTCCCTCCTCACCGGCCGCTCATCCTCTGCGGGCCGTTTCCGCGCCCCGGCCTCGCTGGCCGCCGTCGCGGTCGCGTTTGTGGACCTCTACTGGGTCGCCACGTACAACCACACGGCCAACGCGCGCGCGCTGCGGCTGGGCGAGATTGATACCTTCTTCTGGACGGCGCGCGCGGCGCGGTACGGGGCTATTGCGCTGGTGGATGGGCTGCTTGCCACGGTGCTGTACCTGTCGGGGACGCAGCGCGCGTTTGTGACGCCCCCCTCCGCGGCCGAGAGGGTGGAGGCGGTGGCGCGCGGGTTGGGGACGATCAAGGGGGTGGTGAACGCGGCGGGGGTGGTGAAGAATACGGTGTTGCGGGATGAGGAGTTGCGGGGGAGAGTACGGCGTATTGGGCGCATGAGGTGCGGTTGATGAGGGAGATGATGGAGGAGAGGGAGGTGGTGGAGGGTGTGAATGATGCGTTGCTGAATCGGATTGATATTCGGGGCATTGAGAGGGATGCGGAGATGTATGCGAAGGCGGTGTTGATGCCGCCGGGGGCGGGGAACGAGGAAGTGGTTGGTTGATGTTAGATGTACTGTTTTGATAGGTGGTCCGTCTTAGATCTGGCCTCAACGTTTCAATAAAGTCAATAAAGTCCTCTTTTACTTTCTTTCTACTAGAGAATAGATCTTGATCCTTGGCTGTGGCTCGTTTGAATAGATAGACCGAGTAGCCGTAAAGGCGCCGCGCACTTCTGACAATCCGCATCCACAGCAGCAAGACATAACGCATGATATAAAACCGAGCTCAAGTTCCCTCAACTGCTCGCTCCCAGCTACCCTCAAACCTAAACAGTGCTATTTGTCTAGCCCGGCATCCCCGCTTGCAACGCCGCTATAACTAACACATCTCTTATTCTAGACACAATATCGATAGATGCAGCAGCGGGCTTTTTGTAACACCTCTCACAGCAGTCCTGCAATGCAATGCACTTCTAACACACCAACACCATCACCACCACCACCACCCCCCTTAACTATGCCCCCTCGTATCCGGCCTTCCCCCGCCCGTCGTACTAACACTCGCCACACTATCCTTCCTCGACGACGTCCCACCATTCCCACCAGTCGCCTCATCGACGCTCTGCTCCAGAAAACTCGCCCACAAATCAGCGAGCGACTCCCTCGGCCCGCCGCCGCCACCGCCGCCAAAGCCGGAGCCCGACGATGACCCGGCATCAGACAGAAACTCGGTGCTGAGGGCGGGCGAGCTCGGTGTGCGGTGGAAGGGCGATGAGGGGAGCCGGAGGGTGTTGCCGCTTCCCCCGCCCAGGGATGCGCCGCCGGGTCGGGCGAGACCGGCTTTTTCGCGCTGGTCGTCGGTCCAGCTGAGGAGGTTGGCCATGACTTGGAGGATTTGGAATTTCTTGGGGTCGGAGCGGTCGAGGGTGAGGAATTGGAGGAAGTGGTTAGTTACTAGTTGTCTGAAGGGAGCGGTTGTTAGTGAGGTGGAGTTGGTAGAGAAAGGGGGGGGGTGGCCTTACTTGTCGATTGTTTCTTCTGGTTTGGTCTTTTTTATGTATTTGAGCGCCTTTGTGAGATGGTCGTTTAGTACGATTGCCTCGTGCCGTAGCTTGCCAATTAGCAGGTTCTTTTCCTTGACCTCTTTCTCGAACGGCGCCGTCCGTTCGAGTTCCTTTGATAGCGTCTCCTTGGCCGATTCGGCCTCGGTGGCTCGTTTATCGGCCTCCTGAGCGATCTTCTTGAGTGCCTGCACCTGCTCCTCTGTGGACTCGACCATCTCGCGCAGCTCCCTTTTCCGCGTGTCTTGGAGTTCCTGGAGTGCGCGCTGAAGCCGGCCGACGGCTTGCGACTGCGCATCGCGGTCCGACTCGGCTCGCTCGTACGCCTCACGCGCGGTGGCGACCTGCTCCTCGAGGTCGGATACCTTGTCCGACAGACTTTCGCGCAGGGAGCGCTCCTCCATGGCAATGACTTCCCACTCGCCCATGGCGGCCGTCGTGGACTCGAGCTCGCCCTTGAGGTTCTGCATCTGCCGTGTTATGTCGTCCTTTTCCTTCAGCCAGTTCTGCTGGGACAGGTTGCTCCTACTACGCAAACCAGCCAGCTCGCGCCCTTGCTCCTGTGTCTCATCCCTCAAGCGGGCTGCTTCCTCCTCGCGTTCGGCCACTGCCCTTTGTAGCTCATCGTTTTGCCTCTCAAGCTCGTCGACACGGTCCTTGGTGTCCTCCAGCTCAGCCTTGTCACGCTTCAGGCGGTCGCCCAGCGTCTCCTTGATCTTCTCGACGCGATTTAAGAGTGTATGGTACTGGGTCTCGGCGTACTCCTTTGCGGATTCGGCATCCTCCAGGTCGGCCCGTAGTTGCGCGGTTTCCTGGGAATGCGATTCTTGTGTGCTTTCAAGCTGCTTCCGCAGCTGCTCGACCTCGAGCTGCAGGGCATCGTGGTCTTGTGGCATGGCTTCTAACTTGGCGTTTTTCGCCCCTGTTGTTGACCCGGTTGGTGAATGCCTATTTGCGCGAGCATGGCCGTTAGCCGTAGGTCTTGAATCGTCTTCGGTATTCGCTGCCGGTTCAGTCGTCGTTCCCTTGTCCCCTTCTTCCTCTGGGGCGCTCTGTTCCGTCCCCGACCGGTCTTCCGCAGCGTGTGGCTCTGGCGGCGGGTCGGTGGTATCCTACATTGGTGATTGTGGTCAGACCCCGAAATAGAAACGCACACAGCCGATACTGGCAAGGGAAAACCAAGGGTAACAGAGCGCAGGCAAATTGGCATGATGTGCGGGTAGGCGTACCAAAGCGAGAGTCTCTAGCTCTTCTGACACTTCGTCAACCGGTTCGCTCTCAACGCCATCCTTCTGTCCAGCTGCGTTTGGCTCGGGTGCAGGAGGGTTCTGCGTGCTCGGGGCAGTCGTTGTTGTGTTGCCGGCAGCAGCGTTGTTCTTGCTGCCCTTCTTCTTTCTGTTTCCCTTCTTCTTGTTATTGGAGGGGGCGGCGGGGCCTGTTCGTTACCGTGAAGCATTATTTCTCCATTAGCGCAAATGCACATAGCGAGGAAGCCAAGGGTGGTGATGTGGCCTGGCCTGGTCTCTGCACCTGGTCTGCCAGTGCATGACATGCCCCTCAAGCCCACTTTGGGACGTACCTTGGCCTGCTGATTGGACGGCGTTGGTTGGCGCGGCCGAAGACGACATGGTCTAGATGCAATTGGCGGTGGTATTGCTGGTGTCGTGGTTGGGGTGGACACGGATGCATCCAGAGACGAGGTGTGGTGTGTATGTCCTCGTGTTTCTTGTCTCGATCGTGTTCGTTGCTTGTGGGCAAATGGGCGTACAAAAACGTAACTACAACAGGATGGATGGGATGGATGGGCGGACTCTCCCGCGCCGACCCGCCGCAGCCAAGTTGCTCTCTCTCGTATTCTCGGCGTAAGCTGTCGGTTCTTGTCCCGGGTTTCCTTCAACAGTTGGTTGACTATTCGGAATGGGAATGCGCAAACTGGGCCCTACTTGACTGCTGCAGGTCCCTGAATCCCACACACGGCCTACGATCGATCGGTGGATGTAAGATACAGGTACAGATAGTTGGTACAGTAAGCAGTTGGGACGAAGGGTCCTTGGAACGTCCAAAAGATACAGATCTGTACTGTTAGTAACTAACGGTTGGTGTCATGTATCTAAAGGATTCACAAAAGCAATTCATGTCGTTACAGCTCGCCATCATTCATCAATTCCCGTCCAAACGGCAGCTGGCGGGGTTTTGTCATGCAAAAAAGCATTCCAGATGCAAGCACGCAGCCCCCAACTAAACTGTCTTGTTTCGAAACTTGATCCTCCAAGCCACCAACGTGCTCAGCGCACCATGCAGACCGTCTGAACAGCACTGTATTACGTAAACTCCAGAGGGGCACGGACCAACGAAGCAGCAGGCCAAGCATTTTAAACCAAATGCAAAGGAAATCAAAGCTGGATTTTCTCTTTTTTCTTCTTCAACATATTTCTCTTCGCCTGACTTTCATATCGAATCTGCCGTTGCACATCGCAAAAAGCTGGCTTTTTCATACCAGGGCAGAAGTAGAGCAGTAGTCTGCGCTTTATAATCCTGATATCTCTCGGAGCACCAGCTCCTTCCAAGAGTCTATCAGGTTCGCTTGGTGCACACATTCCAACACATGAAACTATTGAAACTAGGAGGGCGATGGTTCGGTCCAGAAGCGGCTCTTAATTGTCCCCAGCCGCGGGTATCAGTGACAAACTGCAACAATGTGACTACTTGATCATGACTTTGTCTTCTTGCCCTTCTTGCCCTTTTTCTTCTGCGGGGTGGCCTCTTCCGAGGTTTTTGTTGCCTTGGCCATGACCACTTCCGCCTCAGCGACCTCCTCTTCCTCTTTGGGCTCGGCTGTCTCGGCGGCAGGAGCAGCTTCGATGGTTTGCTGTTCCTCCTCGGTACCGTTTTCCAACAGCGGCTTGGCCTCGGCGGCCTTGAGTGCCGGGGCCTCAAACTCATAACCCATCTCCTTCAACTTCTCGGACCTAGCGGCCCGCCTCTGCTCCTCCTTGGAGATTTTGACCTGCCATTGGGACTCGGACAGCGGCCGCTCGAGCTGCTTACCGGCCATCTGGTTCCACGGGACCACCTTGAAGCGGCGATTCGCGCCCTTGAATAGGTCCGGGTGTACTTGCGCAGGGGGGACGGTCTTCGCCGAGAGAATGTGGCCGAACAGAAGGTATTTGTCCATGGTGCGGGCGGCAATGTCGGCCACCTCGGCGTCGGCGAACTCGATGAAGGCCCGGTGGCGGCTGGCGCCCGTCTTCTTGTTCCGCACGACCCTGAGCCTCGTAATATCGCCGAACTGACCAAAGTACGACCGTAGCTCGTGCTCGTAAAAACCGTGAGGTATTCTCGCGAGGTAAATGACGCCCGGTGTGCCGCTGCTGCTGGCGGGAGCTTTTGTCGACTTCTTCGCCTTGGGGGCTTTGCCGACATCTTGGCCCTTTTTGAATGTGCTGACCTGGGCCTCCGTCTCGTCCTCGTCGCCGCTGTCCAGAGCTTGAACAAGCGCGTTGGTGTCGTCGTCAACTTCCTCCTCTGCATCGGATGGGACATCACCGTCCTGCTCCTCCTCTGGCTCTTCTTTCTCGGGCTTCTCTGTGGCGGCCTTGGTCTTCGGCGACTGCTTCTCCTTCTTTAATGCCGACTTCTTCGGGGCAGCCTTCTCCGCAGGGGCGGCGGCCTTCTTGCTGGCGGCATCCTTGGTCGGCTTCTGCTTCTTCACGGCAACGGGGGAAGCATCTTCAGGAGCTGGAACGAGGATATGTTAACAAAGGGTGGTCAGTTTTGGTAGCAGCAGTGCCCCTGACCTTTCCGCTTCTCAGCTTTGGGGGTTTTCGTCGCCTTGCTCTTTTTGGCGACAGGCTCGGGCTCGGCCACAACAGCTATAATCAATTGATTAGCATTTCAAACGTATAAACCGGCTGTATGATTGAGTACATACGCTTCGACTTTCTCTTGCGTAATTCGGGAGCCATTGTGTCTGGTTGCGGGTATGAGGTGGATTGGATGTCGGCCTCTCTCCAGCGTCTTGGGGACTCGAGGCAGCTCCCAAGTCGCTCCAGTCCAGAAAATTTCTGGATTCTGCCCGATGCGCCTGGGGCGGTGAGCATACTTTTTTACGCCCCACCTCCAGTGCTTCCTTCTGGGCGATGGATGAAATCGCCCACTAACTAACCACTAAACAACACCACTTCCAGCGTCTCTCGAAAAGTTCGACTCCAATTCTAGAAGCTAGGTCGAGTTGTAGAAACGAAACAAAGTTTTCCGGAAGTCTTGAGGATATCTTTTACTCTATTTATTTATTACCCTGTTTCCATTTTTCATCATTCTCTTCCATCTCTTTTTCTTTTGTTGTTTTTCTACTCCCTTTGCACTGACTTATTTTTCTTTCCGTGTTCGGCCTTTTTGGCCAGAGGGCGGGTGACAAGTGCTGAGGGCTTCTATGGTTCAATAACTACCAGGTACCATCGTTTTTCGTCAATCATTTCAATGCTTCACTCAAGCATCGCATCACTTTGAAACCGAGCCACTGCAAGTTGATGTGGGGCATTTCCATTACCAAGGCAGCCGCATCTAGGAGCAGCAGTCCCTCGCTCCACGTTCGGCCAAGCGGGACTCTAGCAGTGGATTGTCTGACTTGGACATGCAAGGCGGAGGAGAAGCGCATTGTCCGAGCTGAGCTGAGAGAAAGTGATTGGGCCTAAAAGGAGCGGGCAGATCCCCCCTGGTATGCCCTGCAGCTTGCAATTACACAGTACGAGACGACACGGGCATTCAAAAGCGCTCTACTGCGGTAACGAGACAGATCAGGCGGGCCACTGCACATGCTTACCGTTCACGAGACACTTTAGTGTAAAAGTTGTTTGATCATCCAAGCTGTGCCTTCTGGAAGAAACCGCCTTCTCCATTCGCTTTTCAGAAATTTAATCCGTCTGACAAACAGCTGATCAGCTCGGTAACCATCTCGACCGCCATCTCACTTTTAGTTCTCATAACCCGCCAGACGCCGCCTATTGTCCATTGTTATACCGGCCAAGTCCCGAACAAGTCCCAACACAACGGATCCGACGACTGAGGGAGGTGCTCGAATGCTACGCCTGTCTCATGCATATTAGTTAAGACTTGGGCGCATGCGCAGCCGCATACCATGACACGCGTGCCTGTGCAACTCAGCCTCGCAGACCGCTCCACACGCCAAATCCGAAATCCTGGGATACGCCGCTGTTGGGCGCGCCCTGTTGCCAAACCACTCAACATAGGGAAAAGCGAAATTTAAACCACCTAGTGGCACGTGTCTATTGGGAAGATGGAGGAATTAAAGAAAAAGAAATTCTGGGACCTGTTTAGGTCGAAGAGCTCGGCGAGCAAGAAGGGAGTATGTTGGAAGCCAGAATAGACCAACCCTCTCCCAAGAGATGACATCATAAAACATGCTGACCACTTCCCTAGGAGAGAGACTCGCTGAGGACGATGAGCGATACCGATGTGTTCGGAAGCCGTAACAGGAGGCCGGAGAGGTCAGAGAGGCCAGAGGGGCCAGAAGAGCCCCCGACCCGCCGCCGCAGGCCACGGCGAACCGATCCGAGCGTTACCAAGGGCAAAGGTCGTGAAGACCCTCACAGCGCCCCATACGACCTGGGGCCCCTGACCGAGTGGCCGCCCTCGGGCATGTCGAGCAGTGAGGAGTTGAACTTGGGCCCCGCAATGCAGCTCATCTCCCGAGGCGTCCCAGCATTCAAGGGCCACAAGCGGCCCATCCCCCATGCCTCGGATCATTACTACGCCCTGTTCGCGACTGCGGCTGGGAATCGTGGTGACGAAACGGATACCGCAAACCAGCACGACTCCATGACGCAGCTCATGACACTCCGCCTCGCCGAGTCCGAGCCGGCCACATACCCCTGGGAGACACTGGAACAGCCCAGCTACGCATTTTGTCTCGGCAAGCGCCCCGGCACCATAACGCTTAACCACTGGGTAAGTCTCGCGAGCGTCACACCACCACCCATTACCTTGCGAGACTCGGGGGTAGAGCCCCGCGAGATCGACCTCGAGACCATCTTTGGACGACTCAGGGAGCTTGACCGGGGGTTGGAGGACGACGACGAGGATCTGATGTACAGAAACCTTTACAAGCGGCTGCTCAAAGATCCGGACAAGTATGCGAGCCCGCACAGGACCCTCGACAAGCAGATCACGGACTTGATCATGGTTCTTTCGGGGCCGGGCTGGCTAGACTTCACCAGCCCGAAGAATCAGGTTGTCACAAAGTTTATATTTGACACCAGCTCGACGAACAGTCAGACCTACCAAAAGTTCTGCCACCAGCTCCTTCTCAGCCTCGAACTGGAACTCCGAATCCAATCGAGACACCACATGACGGACGCAAAGGAAAAACTACTGGCCCAGATACCCCCAACCATACAGTGGAATCTCGCACTAGCCCGCAGGTGGCACGACAACATCCGCGTTGACGATTACGGCACCGCACCCGAACACATACGACTCCGCTACAAGCTCAAGCGGCGTCAGGTCAAGATGCTCAAACGCTTCGCGCAGATGATGAAATGGCCCAACCTCACCGACACCCTCGACAACCTCAAGCGCCGCGACGAAGACACCACCCTCGACCTCATCAGCTCACACGCCATGGCCTTCTTCAGCGGGCTCGTCCTTCCTGGCCCAACCTTTCCCTTCCTGATCATGAACGCCCTGATCGACATCGACCCTGGTAAGGCCACCGATGACCTGACGCTCCTCACCCATGCCCACCCAAGCTGCGGCTTCCAGTACCGCAACAGCTACACCTACTGGACGGCTACCTCCATCGTCGGCAAGGTCCTCGCGCCCACCTGCCGCTCACTAGCAGGCTGGGTTGGCCCCGCCCGCCCGACCGCCGACCTAGGCCGCAACCAGATCGCGCGGATCCGCGCCCGCCGCCCGCCCTCCAACCGCGTCACCCCAGAAGACATCCGCTCCATGTCAGAACGCTCCGACCCGCTCGGCCCACCCGCCCAAGTCTTCCCCGTCAAAGAATACGCCCTCGTAGCACCCAACCGCGACGACGACGCGTATCTAACGGATCTCGTCCGCATCGAGCTCCTCAACCTCCGCCCCTGCGGCGGCGGCGGCAACGACACGCGCCCCCCTTCCTCCTCCAACAACAACAACAACAACCCCTCCTCCCCCGGCCCACCGCCCAGCACGGCCTCCTCCTCCACAACGACCCCGAAATACCACGACGCCTCCATCCAGTTCGCCATCGACGGCGTCTCGTGGCCGCTCCGCCTCGCCTTCGACGTCTCCTTCGTCTCGGCCTGGCCCTGCTCCGACGGGCCCCACCCCCTCTTTTTCGACTACGTCTACACCCCCGTCAAGGCCGACCAGCTGGTCAAAGTCCGCGACTGGAACGGGTTGTACGGCAACACCGGGGGACATGGACACTCCCATTCCCATTCCAATACGCAGACGCCGCCAACGACTGCCGCGGGGCCGCTGGGGGGCAACCGGCCCACGGGGGTGTCGAGCCCGAGCACGTTGAGCGGCGGGGATGAGGAGCGCGTGCTGGTGGTGGAGGCGTTTGGCGTGCCGGATAACGAGGTGCTGGCGCGCGCGTGGTGTGCGCATTGGGGGCTGAGCGCCGTCGTGGCGGACTTGGGGAGGACTTGGTGAGTTATTCCTTTCTTCTTCTTTTTCTTCTTCTTCCCCCTTTTTGGTTGGTTGTGTGGGCAGTTTGGGGCAGTTGAGTGTGGTCTGTTCTGGTTTGGTTCGTTTTGTGGGTGTGTGCTAACTTGATGGCTCTGTAGCATGGCGTGTGCGATTCGCGAGGCGTATGCTGCAACGGTTACCGTGGTGATCTTGGTGGATGATGAGCAGGATAGGCGGGAGGAATAAGCTGGTTTGGTTTTGTGGTTCGGAATTGGAGGGGGGGGGACGCTGGGTATGGGGATGGAGCCGGAGATGTGTGCAGGAACATGGTGCATAGCGTGGATAGGGGTTGACTGGGGATAACGGGTTGCCGTTGCGTTACGTTGCGTGTCTTGTTGGGTGATGATGGCATACGATAGGGGTGGTAAAGTATGGGTCTCGGTGCGAGGAATGCGGATGATATACAAATGCTTGAACGGAAGTTGGGGTGATGGGGACCCGGGAGCCGAGAATAGAGCAGCTGGCCCCGGCTGACTGACTTGGCTTTGGTGATGGTTTTCGTGCGATGATATACCCCAAGTCTTAGCGGTGATTTTCGTATGAAGTCAATATATCTATTTGGGCTGCATATCAGAACTGAGTGAATGGGAGAGTGGGATAATCCCACAATGAGGGTGTAACAGGCCCTGGCAATTGCCGAGGAAGGGAACATCGCCGTGCACATTATATTTGATTCCGCAACACCATATCCAACGAGGACCACAGCCCACTCGGTGGTTGGCCAAATGGTAACAACCGGCGGTGGTTCTCACCTCCGGGCAGCGAGTCAGCCCAGCTTCGACGGGTTCGAGCCCTGCCCAGGGAAAGGTCTTTCTGCGCTGACGCCGCCAAAAAGGAGCAAACACCCCAACCGGGATTTCGTAGCCGGCCATCGCTGACGGGGGGTGGCCGGTGAGCTTTTGGTCTTTTTGACTAGAGCATAGCTACTATTTATTTAGACTTGGAATGTTGGGCATCGTCGTCGTGGTGTTTGGTTGGTAGCCAACCACCCGTTGTGCAAACCAGAGCACTGCATAAACTCGCCCCTCCTATGTAAATACTAAGCAGTGGATCACTGGGTATTGTGGTTTGATTGTGCTGCTAACAAAACGACAGGCTAGTTCATGATTGTCATGAATTATACATTATCCGGGACTGATCAAACCCCCTTTTTCCCCTTGAATCCTTCCCCTCTATCCTAGTGAGCGTGGGTATCTGAGAAAACGGCATGAACGTGTAAAGAGCGCCACCCAGGGTATTCCTATTCCTTCATTCCTCCTTATTTCGCCTTTATTTTTTGAGTTTTCATGTTTTTACTTTGCCTGCCACCTCGAAAGGGGAGAAAAGAAGGAACTGAGCATCACCCCCCGTTCCAACATTCTCTCAGCTCCACCCCTCAAAGAGGAGTCATCAGCTGCCATGCACCGAGAGCACCTTAAACAGCGGCACTGCCCGCCGCGTAGCCGTCGCAGGACCGGAGGCGGGGGCCAGAGGAGCGGCGTGAGTGTCCTTCTCGGGGAAGGTGCCCGCGTGGGCGGGGACGCGGCCGTACTGGGTGAAGGCGATGTTGAGGCGGCCGTAGTCCCAGCGGCGGGACAGGACGACAACGGCGTAGCCGACGCCCAAGACCAATAGCAGGTCGAGAATACCAAACCAGATGAAGCTCGGGGTTACGCCGAGGTAGTTGCCGCCGTCGGTCAGGCCCCAGGCCAACGGGTACAGCAGCCACAGGAAGTTGACCCAGCCGGCGAGGAGTAGGTAGTCGCGCCGGGAGCCGACGCGCGCGGCGCTGGTGGTGCCGTCGCGGAGCGTGGAGAAAAGAATGAAGAGGTGGGCGAGGAAGCCGAAGGCAAAGAAGCCCCATTTGTAGTTGGACGGGGTGTAGGCGGCGACGAGGTAGGAGATGATCCAAACCCAAGAGAGGGCGACGTGGTAGGCGATGGTGGCCCAGGAGACGCCCGACAGGATGCCGAGGGTGATGAGGATGACGGGGAACGAGATCACCCAGAAGACGTACTTAGCCCAGAAGATCTGGCGGATCGCACCGCTGCGGATGAGCTGGTTGGACTGGCGGACGGGGTCCCAGGCGAGGTCGGAGGCCATGGCATAGTAGGCGATGAGCCCAGCGAAGCTGGCGATGATGAAAAGGTAGTGGAAGAAGCGTTCGCCGGACCTGGCGCGGAACTTCAAGGCGAAGAAGCCGAGCTGGGGGACAAGTCAGTATTCCACATGTCTATTCACACTTGTGTGTATGTTTGGCTTACAAGGGAGAAGCCGAAGAGGGCCGTGACGGCAAACAACCAGTTGGAGCCATTAGTCGACAGTTGCTGATCCCCCGCCGTGGGTTAGTCCTCAAGGCGTCATTACGAGAAAACAGTGCCATGATGGCTACTTCTCAGTCCTAGCAGGCGCAGTTGGGAGCTATAGTTTTGGATGGAATAGAGACGAAGAGCGAAGCACAGATACCCAACCAGGTATCAAGGCCAGCTAAATAGGTGATGATCAGATGGATATAAAAATTGTGTCTTCAGTTCAAGGAGGGGAAGGGCACCGTCTTATAGCCGTCTCACGCTGCCCAGCATCGGTATGATGTCTCCTCGATGCAACACAGCACGCAAGGGGGCCCAGGGAGGGGGAGGCCCGGGTGCACCAGCACCTCCCCGGGAAAGCGAAGCGGCTCGAACTCCGATGACTCCGAATTCTGGCCCCATCCCAACCCAGCATTTCCAATGAGCCTTACCAAGCCGGAAAGGCGTGTAAGTAGGAGATTAAGCGAGTTCTCAAACTGGGAAGCACCCTTCCGTTCCAAGCCATTCTACCTCTACCCGATAGATGAACTGATGGACCAGAACCCTCACCTACGGCAAGCTCAACCTCCCCGCCCATCCTCACTCACCCCTGGGGCAGCGTCGATGAAGGTCTCCCCCACTCCATGCACAATCCCGTGTGTCCTACGCCCGACGACAGCCCAGCTCGCCAGCCAGCCTCTTACAAACCACGACATGGGCACCAAGTACCACCTACACTACGCCCTATGGAGCCTTGACGTCTAGACCTGCCGTGGACTGTCCATGCATACGGCACTTACACGGAATTGGACGGGTCACAGAGCCCCGCACCACAATGACTGGCTCGCCCGAGAGATGGCACGACGTTCCGGGGGTTGCCCCTGGTGAGCCAATGGGCCATGACGATAACGGGTCGATGCTTGGCATACGTTGACGTGAGTGAGCTTTTAGTGTACACCACATGACATGATGGTGGCTGTTGGATGGGCGTGATGGGGCGCTGGATGGCTGGCTGCATGAGATGAAAATGCAGTAAAAAGGAAAAAAAGAAAGGCCAACGGCGGATCAACCGAAACTTCGGGAGAGAGGGGTGGGAGGTGGGCCATATGGCGCACATGATGATGAGTGATGATGTGACGATATTGATGATGGTGGTGATGAATAAGGACTTCGATTTGAAAGAGGCGATTTATTTCGAAGCCGATCGAATGTCGTGCTTCATATCGAGGAATCCCACCTTTACCCGCTCCCGGACCACTTACACCGGAACGTGACGATCGGGAGATAGTTGACGCTCAGGACCTGACATTCCCGCCTAGCAGCCCCGGTAGAGTAACGGACGCTATTATAGTGTACGCCTTGTTAGTGTAGCTTCCACCACATGGAACTACACAGTAAGTGCCCGTCCCGTCCCTCCTCCTCAACAAACAACCCATCGAAATATCGATGACTGCAACATACCGAAGCGAGCCAAGCCGATCGCCGAGCCAAGGATCGCTTATGCCGGCACTCAACCTTTTTTGTCACTCACGCACACAAACTGCCCAATGTCCCACCAGGAAGCAGAGAAGAAGATAGGACGACAGTCCGACCATCCCGTGTTTCCCATCCTTTGAGTGGCCCGAAGTGGTGATCGCGTCACTGCATGTTGGTCACGCCACCTCCGCTTTATTACTTCGATTACCTGATTACCAAAGTGACAAGATGGAGGGGGACGAGGGCAAAGAAAGGCATCCAGTTAGGTAATGCGAGGGCGGCATGGCAAGCATGGGTAGCTCCGAGCTCTCCTATTGGTGATAACAGATGAGTGACGGCCTTCGGATTCAAGCTCGTCCCCCGAATCTCCGAGCGATGTCCAGACTTTGCGAAGGCTGTCGAGCTGTGACTGGAAGAAATAGGAAATCGAGAGGTAATAATGAATGAAATTTGCAGAAAATGGAAAAGGCGCGGAGTGAAGTTGCCCAAGTCGCAGTGTATACAGCACAAGAAGCGGAAGGGTAAAGTCGAAATAACCATCGAGTATATTACCAACTCACAACCACCGGCCGCACAACTAAAAACGCCGTCGTCGAAAACACGCTTAACATAAAGACATGCCAAAACAACCACTTTGCCGCGCCATGGTGCTCTTCCGTCCACCGTATTTTTCGAGTAACCAATGTAGGGATGCCACACAGACCTCGTGACTCGCGCCCACACCCCTCAGAAGCCGTGTATACCCGGAACCACGGACGTGCAAGCATCGCCATGGATGCCGGTGCCCGAGACAGAGGCGAGGGAGAGGTAGACGATCCCGGCACGCCCGGGTGCTCCCACATCAGCCCTTCCTTTGCCCATCGCTAGAATAAGAAAAAGAACAGAATGCAACCCGCGCTAGTTACCGTGGTTGTATGTACAACCTTCCATCCATTCATCCACTGCCATGCTGCCTAGCCAGCCAGTCCCAACCGACCTGCCCCTTTCCCGTCCAAAGTGAATAGCATAGCATGTATACACCGTAACCATCCGTATTTACTCCCAACCCACACAACCATAACTGCGTGCCCATGTTGAACCACCACCAAACCCAAAAAAAAACCCCACCCCTACCACCGCTGAAACACATCACGCATACTGCATAATCCCTACCCTCTGCAGGCGCGGTATGTATATGGATCCGGGGCCAGAGATATATAGGCGGCCATCCTACACAGTCGGCGTCTTCATCTGGCCCACGGCGGCCCTGGCCCGTTCGCGGACGCCCAAGTCCGCATCCGCCGCCTCCAAGCTTTGTAGCTTGGCCAGGAACCCGAGCTGCTCCAGCGCCGAGACGCGCTGCGCGCAGGGCTCAAAGTCTGTCTCGCTCTCGGCCCAGCAGAGGTTGATAAAGAGCTGGCAAAGCGCGCGCCGAACGCCGGCATCCTTGCTGTTGAAGTGCCCGCCCAAGAGCTTCACGAGCTCCGTCTGGGCGATGACCAGCTGCCGGTACGCCGGTGGGCCCGCCGCGATGTGAACGAGAATGTATGCCACGTTTTCAACGATGCGCGCCTGTGGGTAGAGCACCAGCGCGTCGCGTCCGGTCCCGCGGGCGGACGAGGCTCGGCGCCCGACCGCGCCCACCACCCGGACCTTGAGCCTATCTGCCAGGATGGAGAACAGCCGATCCTGGCCTAGTTCCGTGAATAGGTAGTCGACCATATCCAGCTGGCCGGTCGGCGTGGGAATCGTCAGGAAGTTGCGGATGAACCCGAGTGCTTGTTCCCGGATCGCGAGGCGGTCGGCCCGGGCCTTGCGAGCGGGGTTAAGCTCCGCATCGTGGAGGGCTTCGAGTTTGGCCGCAGCTTGTCGCAGGCGCGTGGAGCTAGAAACTTGCGGGGTGTGGATTTGGGCGGCCCAGGTCCACTCGCTGTGCGCCCCATCGTCCTCTCCGCTGCGCGTTTCCTTGTCCATATCCTCGTCGTCGTCGTCAACGTCGGCCCGCTGTCCTGCCTGCGACCGGGTCCGGATTCCCTCCCCTTCGGACGTGTCGTCGTCGCTGATGAGCTGGACGAGCCAGCCTGACCCGAGAGTATCTAAACATGGCTTCCTAATGCTATTATCCATCTCGAGTACTAGGTGCTTGAGTGCCCAGAGCGCGTTGATTTGCAAGCCGGCGTTGAGCGAGTGCGTATGCTTGCACAGCGTCTGGACCACGTCAAATGAAAGCAACGTCTGCGCCCGTTAGTATCATGCCTCGAAACTAGACCACAAGGTAAACAAGAAAAAAGTAGGAACTCACCAACGCGACAGGGCTGTGGTTGGTCACCACATTGATGACTGCGCTGGAAGCTGCAATCTGAACTTCGGTGTCGGGATGGCTCAGCAACTTATTGATTGGCTTCCCGACATCGTGGTCCTTCATTGTGGTCCGTACGATTTTCGGCGACCGCGCCAGCGCCCTGATAGCGTGACATGCCGCCATGAGGACGGAATTGGGGTTATGACCATACGCCGAGGACCCGCCAGCACTTCCCTCTTCAGGTCCCTTTTCTGGTGACGATACTTCCCTCGGGTTCTTTGGCTTCCCGGGATTTGGAGAGAGTGATTCCACAATGTATGACACAGCGTCTGCGTCAACTAGTGCCTCCCGATAGTCGTTGCTGAGTGTGGCCATGGCCGCCATAAGTTTCAGGGCGCTTTCTCGCGTGTTTATTTTATGACCATATGCGGGTACTCGACCAGGCGGTCCGAGCCGGCAGGAAGCTGGGATCTCTTCGGCTTCCGCACCTCGAGCGGGCTTGATGGACCACTGCTGAGGGGCGGAGCGCACTGGTAGAGGTTTGTACGAATCCTTCAAAAGCTTCACGACCATCTTCAGCACTCCACAATCACGTAACGCCTGCTGCAGGGTCTCGCTCTCCCCAACAAGCCGAGCCAGAACATCCGGCGTCCGTTCCTGAATCGCCCAACGCTTAGCCACGTTACGTTCAACGGTAGCGGCCTGCTGAACGGAGGCGGGTGTTTCCTCATCATTCTCCTTCATCAGCTGCCCCAGGAGGGGAACAACGGTTACTGCTAGCATTTGCTCCCGCTCCGGACACGCAAATCCAGCCTTGAACAGCGATGTCACTAGGGAAGCAGCCATGAGTCTCTCGAGGCCCTCGGTTGACCGAGCAAGGTGAATAAGCCACGGTATAAGAGGGCTTTCCGGTTCATCAGCCTCCTCACCCTCGTCAGCAGTATCGGGACGGCCCACGCCTACCCCAGTAAACTTGAACGTCGACCCCTGGCTGCTGCTGGCGGCGAGATCTTCCCGAGACGAGGAGAAAGCCTAGCGGTGGATACTCGGTAAACCCTCTCGATTGAGACCTGGCCTGAGGGATGGGGACGGCGGGAAGCAAGTAGTCCATCGCTTGGGGCTCCCTAGACCGGATGCTGCCAAACCCGCTCATCTCAAGCGCATTCCAGGCCGCCTTCGACTCCGAAGCAAGAGGGATAGCTCCAGTCGAGGAGAAGACGGCCACAATGGCGGGGGAACACAGCAACAGGTATGAGCGGAAACGCGAGTTGGCGATGATGGTGGACAGGGCCTGGAGCGTCAGGGCCAGGTCGGCATCAGGAGGTGCAGGAGCCGGGATCAGACCGGCTAACCCATCGTTGCGCCCGGCTATTTCTGCTCCTGGAGTAACTTCCCCCCTCGCTACCACGAAGCTTGCCAGCATTGTAGCCAACGCGTCCATAATACCAGAGTCGGCCAGGGCGTTCTGGTGCGTCGGAATCTTGCATAAGCTGATGATGAGGCTCGCCACCAAGCGTTTCTGTTCCTGTACTACGCCATCTCTTGACTCTTGGGAAAGAATGTCATACAAGACGGGGAGCAACCTGGCGGAAAACAAGGTCTCGGACAAGCTTGTCGTATCCTCGGCACCTGGAGCAGCAAGTCGGGTGGCATCTGTGATGTTCCTAAGAATTCGTAAGGCCGTCAACACGACTTGCGGTGGGTTGTTCTCCACGTATAAAAACGGAACGATTGTCGTGACTATGCTGACAGAATGTAACGGAGGAAGAAATGCGGCACCGTCTGGACTAGGTTAATACCAAAAACTCGACTTCACTGACCGGCCGATCTGTGGCGCACTCACCATATGCGAAACTGGCAATGAGCTGTAAAGACAACAACCTCACTTTATCCTCTTCCGAGAGCTCCACGGGCTGCCCTATATGACTGCGTTCCTTGCCACTCGAGCTTTTCGGCCAGAGGTCATTGCTCTGGAGAAGCTTGACGAGCAAATCCAACACGCCGTTTTTTATCCATTGTTCTTTCCGCTGGGAGTGCCCGATTATCTCATCCCTCAAGGCGCGAAGGGCGGTCGCTTGTTCCGAGTAACTCCTCGCGACTTGTATTTGTGTGAGAAGTGGTGGGTTTTGGACTCTAGCCATAGTGTCGGGCCGTGCTCTATCGCGACTGTAGCCGCCAGTTCCAAGAGAACCGTCGATACTAATATGTCGGAGCGGTGGGCTGTGTGGATTCGTGTGGTGAAAATGATGTTCCGGCTTGATCCTCAGTCGTCGGGAACCGTAAAGAAGGAGATCGTGACGGTTCGGTGTTGGCCCGTTCGTGCCTCTGCTTCCGGCGAGTTCCGTATTACTGGTGCTCGTTCGAAGAGTCGATAACTATTGCAGTTTCGGCTGTGCGGATGGATGGAAAAAGCAGACTTGAATTCGTGTGATGCATAAGCTAACAACATAAGTTGGTGATCATCAATATGTCATTTTGGTAACATGTTGATTCGATGCCACGAGTGGATGGTGGATGCACTCCAGAGAATCCATTGAGTGACAGGATGCAAGATCGAATGGCGAGTCTTGCCCCACCCGAGCTGCAAGGTGCCGCGGGAAGGCTGCTTGGGCTCCCTGGCTCCTGTCGAACATTTTAGACCGGGGTTGGGTCTGTCTGAGTTGGCGTGTTGATTGGCAAATTTTGCCTGGCAACTTTTTATTTCTTTTTTCACTTTTATTTCCATCCGACACATTCAATGGGAACCAAGTCAGCCACTCAGTTGATGCCCTGAAGAAAGTCGCACGTGCCCGACTAGGTACGTGCCCGACTAAGTTGCTCGGACTCTGTACGTCTGTACGTGTCATGGGAGACCGGGATCGATCATATGGAAATCTCGACCCAAATTCACGTTTAGTACTTCGTACCTCGCTGGGAGCAGCGCATGGGCAACTGTCTTTTCCTTTCCTCTTTCTCTATTTAGCTTATCAGCTTCTTTTATCAATTCCTTTCTTGTATTCGATTCGTTGTCTTTTCTCCGGTCCTTGCCATTTTATCTGAACTGCATCTTTTTAGATCGGGGTTTCTTGGCCGGAAGATGTGGATGGAGTTACCATGAGGTACACCACAACTAGCACGTGGGCAGTTCGATGACAGCATGTCCCGGGCCGCTTGGATAAAAGATTAGCTGGCCACTGGCCGTTGAGTTTGTGGACAGCTAAATTGCCATTTCCAGACACCGACTCTCACTTCAGCCCAGCAACTTGTCCAGTGGACTCTAAACGTATCCGCTGACTGCGCTGAGGTCTAATCAATCTGAGCCAAACGTTCGCCCCTTGTTGTCGTCCGGGACCACACCCGGCCCTGGAAGAGAGCCACATGGTATCCGGCTCGTTGCCGTCCACCGCCGCTTCGTGCCCTGGTCCGCTGTCACGTTATTGCCAAGCCCGCCTCCTGGCTCGAGGTCTCGGCCGTCGCCAATCACCGAGGCGCAACACTCTCGCGGCACCTTCATGGCTCCCGGCGACTCGGTGTCCCTAGCATACCAACGTGATCCGTATGGTCGGTCCCTTTCGCTCGGCCCACTGGGCGTCCAGGCAATTGCTGGTCGAGGGACGAAATTGGGCTTCTCGCCGATGTCCTACCACACCATCGTACCGACCCAGAGCGTTGGCGCAGGGCCGAGGTCTTCGTATATAGCGATGCAGTAACGCCCCTCGAGGCTGGACGGATTTGATCCCCCATCATTGATTGTTCTTGCTACTCAGTGTTACTTTGTTCCCATTCAAAGACAACGTCGCAGCAGCCCTTTCGGTAGCACGGCTCCCTGCACACATCCAGACCTGCAGACCTGCTAACCTGCAAACCCCGCCGTTGCAGAAAGACACCCAGATACGGATACCACAACAGGAATCCAGTTCGCCACCTGCATTCGCCCACTGTACCTTATATCTGTCATCGCTGCTGTGGTCCCTAACCTGGGAAGACTGCGCAACACCTGGGAACCCCGATTCCACGACAGCGGGCTCAAATTTTGTTTGCCTCTCATCCGCGTGTTAGTTTTTGGGCTAGCTCGTGCTGGTTCCGGACACCGAGCAAGCACACCGGCCAGTGCGACTTTTGCTGTGGGGAGCCCGAAGGTTCGAAGCACGTTCGTAGTGGGCCGGTCTCGCCAAACGCCCCACCATCTCCGGCTGGGCTTGCCGCACAAGGACTTCTCGCCAACTTCTTCTGTTGTTTTAAGCTTTCCAGGAGGGGGGATTCTGGAGGTTGGGATGATGTTGGCACGGTCTCCCGTTCCCACAACAAACCCAGCCAATGCATCTCCTCGCAACAGCTTCCACAGCTTCCACTATGCCCCTGTGCCCTCGCCGCGATACTCTTCTCCCCGGGTTCCGGCCGTCGCCAAAGATCGCCGGTCGTCGTCCAACTCTTCCGCGCCCGCAATAGTACCGCCTCCCGCCTCGCAGCCAAATCGATATGTAGCCGTCGATGCTGCGACTCAGTACTCGCCGATGGAGCCTATGGACTACGCCACCGGCGCATTGCTCCCGCGAGTACCACCCACCACCGACCGACCGCCATTCATCCAAGGCGCAGAAAACAATGGCCGCCCCCGAAGAGCGGCCCGCCGTCGCCGTGCAGCCACCGGCGAGGCCCACCAAACCAGTGCCTTCCGGCCCGAAGCAGCGCATTGAAGCCCCGTCTCTCCCGACCTCTCCATCCAAGCGGAGAAACTCGCAGGGGCCCGGGAGCATAAGCGCTCTAGCGATTGATCCGTTACAAAACCCCTCAACACTCGCCAAGCGGGTGAAACCCGACACAGCACCCCCAAAAGTCCTGCCATTGCGATATGAGCTTTGCGCGGTCGAGGACGTGGTAGTCCTTATTGCGCATATGCTTGGAGAACTTATCGAGACCAACGATTCACTTGCCCTAAAATCTGGGCACCTTACAAGATTTCATTCCCGGTATGCGCTCCTCACCCTCCCTCCCACCCCAAGCCTGTTTCCACGGCCTCGATACACGACACAGCCGCACTAACTTGATTCTAGAACGGCCCCGGGGATATCGGTACCAGACTACCTTCACCGCCTTGCGAAGCACGCAACCCTCACCCCACCCCTCCTCTCTCAATGGTGTACTATATCGACCGCTTGTGCGCATTGTACCCCGATTTTACCATCAACACGCTTACCGTTCACCGATTCCTCATTACTGCCGCCACCGTTGCGGCCAAGGGGCTGTCGGACGCCTTCTGGAACAACTCGACATACGCTAGAGTTGGGGGAGTCAAGGTGGCCGAGCTGAAGATGTTGGAGCTCGAGTTCCTGCACCGGGTCGACTGGAAGATCGTGCCCAACCCGGAAGTCCTAGTCGCATATTATGCGGGGCTTGTCGAGCGATGCCCGGGCTACACCCTCGAGGGACCGGGAACAACGACGATCTTGGCGATAGCGATGCTCTGGACGACAGTGACGAGCTGGATGACGACGATAGTACCGAGGGAGGCCAAGCGATGTCTTCAGGTGGTGGGATAACAGGGCCAGCGGACACTGGCGGAGGCCACTCCTAGGCAGCGTATAACCCTAAGCGTCAGGAGACCTTGGTGATTCGATTATTTGAGGCCGGCGTGGGACGCCAGGAAAGGGGATATTTTGCATGGACGAGGCGGTTTAACATGGAGATACCGAGTGGCGTTTGGTTGGAATTACCTTGGAATTTGGGTCTCAAAGGAGATCTGGGACGTTGGCATTAGCAGCATACCCATAAAAGACTTGTAGGAATATAAGTTTTCCGCTGAATGTGCGTCTAGGTATGGGAGTGATACCGTGATGACAACCCATTAACCGTGCAAATTCCATTTCCCATGAATGCCAACCATGTTTCTTTCAGGTGATCGCCTCTCGGAAGCCGTCAGTCAGCCATTCCTTAGAAAGGTAGCATATGGTGTTTTGGCAACATTGACAACGACATAACGACTGTCCAACAGCCAGAAAGTGGTCAAGACACAACGAGGACAATGGCACATTTCGGAATCTGGAAGTTGGTTTGCTACTTAAACCACCGCCTGCAGGTGGTTTGACATCATTATGGACCCCCGTAGGACACGTAAGTGAGGCGGCACCTATGTAACCAGAACATCATTCATCTGGGTTGGGATTTCCCAGTCTGATAGTGTAGCATCCTGGAATCGAGCTCTCGTCATTCATTTGCGTGTGCTGTATAGCCCTAGGTAAGGAAGCCGGTGCAAAAGCTCCGTCTCGGTGCGAAGGAGTGGGGCAGGTCCATTGTCCGAGCCGCGGGGGGCGAGCCCCTGTCAACAATGAGAGGGTGAGTGGGTCCCAAAGCCAAGACCAGCAGCAAATGCTTGGCACATCAGCTTCTTTGCACCTTGGTGGCTTCGAGCTTCCTCTCCATCCACGAATCCTCCCAACCCGCGCCAATCGTCACCCACGCGCCGAACGGAAACAATGAGGCTCCCGGCGCTCCTATCCGCTCTTCTGGCTGGCGCCGCAACGGTCGCGCTGGCCAGCGAGGAGTCAACCCGCACAGCAGCAATCTAATCCAGCCTGCCGACCCAGTCCACACCTCCCGCCCTCCTCGCCGAGGTTGCCATCCCCGACATCGATCCCCTATCCTCATCCACACCCAATTCGCAAGAGACGACAACGGCCCAACAACAGTCGAAGTCCTCTCCTACGCCGCACCGGAGCTACCTGACGACGAAGACTCAACGACCAACAACAACAACCTCGTGCGCATCGGCATCTACTCCCCCTCGACCCACACCTGGGTATCCTCGACGTCAGTCGCATCCACAGCGAACTTCGCCAAGGGCTACGCGCCGCATTTTGCCGTGACCGTCGACGGCGACGGCGCCTACGTTGGCGTGGTCTGCCGCGGCGTGGCCATCGACGCCGGCGTCACGCGCGACTTTGGCCCCCAGGCCGTCGTGCTCCGTACCGCGCCGGGTGCTCAGCCCGCGCTGGGCAAGCCGGTGGTGTTGAGCCCCGAAGGGAGGAAGGTGGAGGAGGGGGCGGAGAAGAGCTTTCTGCAGAAGTGAGTTGCTGGGTCTTTTTTTTTTCCCTTTGTCTTGTGTGTTGCTGGGAAGATGTTGTTTGCAGTGTGCTAACCTGGCGGGAATAGGTATTGGTGGGTGCTGGCTATTGGAGTGGTATTATCGCTTTCGGGAGGGGGGGATCAGAAATAATGGACGCGGGACTGTTAATGGTATTTGGCATGCTGTTTCTTTTCGATGCCGCCAGTGCAACCCATGTTGTATAATGCGAAGTGTTACGACGGCTGGATACTGTGTTTCTTGCTTCTGTTTGCTGCCGGGCTGCAGCACCAAGTTTCCTTTCTCCCTTTCCAGGTAACTGCAGATCCGTTCCCGCCGCTTCCCTTCATCCCCGTCACTTCTCGATTGCCCTTCATCAGCTTGCTCAAGCGCTTTCGCAGTTTGTCTCAGCGCAACACCCCCTGACAGCTGGTTGCTACTGGTTACGGGCCGCGAGGTTCGGACCCACAAATTCTCCAGCTTGACAGCAGGCAGGGCAGCTGTGGGTCGGAATTTCAGAAGGCTCGTCTAACACGGCCCTCACCCTCCTTCCTCTATCCGATCGACTCTCCATCCTTCCCTTTCCTCGTTTCTCTCGCAACCCAACTCCGACCCCGCCTCAAATATCGCGGTCGCCTTGTCATACTCGTAACGATCAACCTCAACAACACCCAAAAAATCACATCAACCGCAAATATGAGCGGTCAGAACTCCGCCGACCCCATGGACGCCACCAACCCCGAAAACGGCGGTGCGGGCGCAACTGATCCCAAGGGCAAGGGTCGGGCTCCGGCTGCCCAAGAGCCCGTTGAGGACAACTCCATGGCTGAGGATGACGACGACGATGATGATGAGGAGGACCCGAGGAGGTAAGCCGCGCAGCAGGAATCCTCGCCCCATGCAAGTTTCGTTGGTCGCTAACAATGTTTACACAGGAGCCCGAGCCTGGTATGCCCAACCGTTCGCCGATCGTCCTAACGTGCCGCGACTAACCACTCTACAGCTGACGACGACAACATGGAGGAGATCGATATTGACAACGTCATCGGCCGCCGCACGCGCGGCAAGGTCATCGACTTCGCCAAGGCTGCCGAGGAGAACCCCGCCGAGGACGACGATGAGGACGACGATGAGGACTTTGTCGAGGAGGACAAGATGGACGAGGACTAGGATTCCCCAGCCCAGCCTGTCGAGAAACCCAAGACCGAGTAAGATGACGACGAATATATGAGGTTATGAATGGATATGGCCAGGCCTTTACCATGCTGGATACTCGATTGTCATTCGGCTGGTTCGAGAGGAGGCGTTAGTTATGGCCGGCCTATTAGCTCACTCAACCGCAACCCAGGGTTGCCTTCTTGTGTGCGAACAGTCGCTCGCAATGAATCTGCCTGCTTTCATGAATTACACGTGGTCACGATGGTTGCGTTGACTCGCAGAGCACTTGCGCCTCAGAATGTTCACGGCTTTCGAGTTTGCTTTGCTGTGCTGTGCGCCGCGGATCGTGGTCCCTCGGCGTTTTTTTCCAAGACATCAAACCCTGGTCTGAACTGCCGTCCCATCAGTTGTGCGGCCCACACTGTGCTCAGCTCCTTGTGTTGTTGTGGTTGTCCTCGACCGAGCCTTAAATTAAACCAGGTGCAGGGGGCTTGACTTAATGATTGGCAGCAAGGTTTTGAAGTCGGATTTTCGTCCCTTACCACAGAAAACCAAACGTAGCGTTGCGTTGCCCCTGTGTTCCTCGAGAGGCTTCCCGGCAATTGGCCAATCTGGATGCACCAAATTCTTGACACTTGGACAGTTGGACAAAGGCGCAGACACATAAACTGGGCTTGTGACCGAGTCCACATCACTCTGACACCACAAAAGCTTCCGAGCTTCGCTTCTTGTTCGCCGGAGGTTGTACTTGCCAGAGCGCCATGGAAAGACGGCACTTGATATAATACCATTCTTCCTTTTCGACTCGTACAATATGGCTTCAAGGTGAGTTCCAGTATTTCAGTTCGGGGTCCTGTTTGGTATCGTCACCCACCGATCTCGCCGCATGGCACCCATCTTAGGCCGCAGGGTGTTGGCGCACGACACCACGATAAAACGAGTCCTTGTTACGCCAGCGCACGCCCATCGCAAACCGCGCATTCCCACTACTTTACAACCATCAACATTCCGGCACTTCCCCCAACCCCAAAGACACGACCACCGACAACCCGCCACCTCACCTGCTCCATCCCCCCTAATGCGCACTGGCCAAATCCCCTCGATCCCCAGCACCCAGCCCCCCAGCAATACACAGACAGCACAGCATCACTAACCCCGAACCCACCCAACCCTACAGATTCGGCTCCTCCTCCCTCCACCAGCGCGACTCGCGCAGCGACCTCTTCAAGGGCTACACCGGCGGCGGCGGCGCCAGCAGGACCGTCAGCGCCAGCCCCAACCGCCAGCAGCACCAACAGCAGCACCCGCACCGGCACCAGCAACCCCAACAATTTGGCAACGGCGGCAGCAACACCGGTTACGGGTATGGCGGGTACCAGCCGGGCGGGGGCGGGGGCGGTTCCGGGTTAGGTGGGAGTGTGGGCGGTGCTAGCGGGAGCAGTCATCTGGGCGTGGCCGGGGTGGGCGGGTATCGGCCGGCGACGCCGAATCGGAAGTATGTTTCTCTCCTTCTCCTTGGGTTTGGCCCCTTTACTTTGGCGGAGGGGTGTGATGCTGACGGGTGGTTTGTGGTATGAACAGGGGCCAGTACAGCGACGCGGTGCTCAACGAGCTCGAGAGCCAGAATGATCAGCAGGTGGACGGGATCTTGGGGAAGGTTCGGTTGCTGAAGGATGTGAGTTTTCCTTTCCCGCATAGGAGGTCAAGTCCCTGCCGCGGTATGGCGCTGAGCTGACTTGTTGCCGCAACGACAGATGACGGTGGCGATTGGCGATGAGATCCGCGACTCGTCGGCCCTGGCGGAAAAGATGAACGATGGTTTTGACCAGACACGGCTGCGGTTGGGCCGGACCATGAACAGGATGCTGGTTATGGCGGAGAGGACCGGCGTGGGCTGGAGGGTGTGGCTTGCCTTCTTTGCGGCGGTCATCTTCCTATTTATCTACGTCTGGCTATTCTAGAGCAAGGGTGTGTTGGGGGGGAGGGCGGCGAGGCTTGGTTAGAATCGGTCGCTTTCTACGCCGGGAGGCGGGCTGCATCGGTGCCTGGAGTTTGGGAAGCATTCCTATCTTGGCTTGGTTTGTTTGGGATATGACTGCTGTCATGATGTTGTTGTACCAACACTCATATGCGGGACCAGGGGTTTGATACATATGTTGTAATGCTGAACATGAATTTTCGTCTTCCTTCCTGAGCCGTCTCAAAAAATACAATAACCACACCCAACGCCTAACAATGCTAGTATCATGGCTTCCTCTAAACCGACATCTACCCCTTCTCGCATACTCTGATGCTAGTAATTACCCCTCCTCATTTGCGGACTGCTTCCCATCATACTGCTGCCGTCTCTCGATAAAAGCCCACTAATGTCGAGACTCGATCTCGGCGCGCCACTACGTCGAAGGCTGGTCCTATCGCGGCGCACCCGTGCACTCCTGGCATAGCTAATGTCATGGCCATCTTCCTCACTATCAAGTGAGGCCTCGGAGTCGGTATGCTCATAGCCACCTTCTGCCTCGGGGATGTCGCCGTCTAGATCCGCGTCCATGTCCATGTCATGGCCAGCCCCACCCGACACTTGCCCCTGCGATCCTATCTGCTGGTTCGGGCCACCACGGACGAGGTCTTCCTCATCCAGCATCTGACTTCGCTCCTCCTCGCTCGGCTCCTCGTCGAAATCGAAGATATCGTCAGACCGTCTCAGGTTGGCATCACTCTGCTCCGTGATCTGGCGCATGCGCACCTCCCTCGCATGGATACGGGCAATCTCCTGCCGGCGCTCAAGCTCGCCCTCACTCAGCTCCTCCTGCTCCTCCTCGTCCTCTTCATCATCCCCGTCCTCCCCTTCCTCCTCTTCTTCCCCTCCTCATCCTCCTCCTCCTCATCCGTCCCATCATACCCAAACCCCATCCCAGCATCCTCATCCGGGATATCCGCATCCAAATCCCTTCCCCCAACCCCATCCTCATCATCATCCATAAGCTCATCCTCCCCCTCCAACACTGCAACCCCACCCTCCCCATTCCCCCCACCCGCAGCCGCCGCCGCCGCCGCCGCCGCCGCCTCCGCCTCCGCATCCGCCAGCTCCTGCGCCAGCATCTCGCGCCGCATCGCCTCGGCGTGCTCCTCGGCCTCGCGCCGCTCCTCGCGCATCTGGAACAGCGTCTTGGCCACGCCCACCGGCTTCAGCCACGTGCTGCCCAGGTTGCTGACCGCCGCCCGCCGCCGCTCCATCAGCTGCTCCTCGGCCTGCAGCCGGCCGAGCACGGACCGCTCGATGCGCTGCGCGGTCGCGCTGGCCGAGTACCCGTTCCCCTGCCGGGCGGCGGCGGCGGCGGCGGCGGTGCCGGTTGCGGTGGTCGGGGCCGGGGTGTTTTGGGTGGGGTTCGGGGTGGTGGTGGTGGGGGGTTGGTTGGTGGTTGGGTTGGTGCCGTCGTTGGGGCTGTGGTGGGAGGGGTCGAGGAGGTAGAGGGAGGAGGGGTTGCGGCGGGAGGTGTACCAGAGGGAGTGGGACTGGTGGTTGGATAGCTGGGGTTAGTGGTGGGTTTGGACGGGTGGTGAGGGTGGGGCGGGAGATGTCTGTTTACTTACGTCCCTTGGGGTGAGGTCTGGGAGCATGGAAAACATGGCTGCGGTGGTCTATTCGGGGTCTGATTCAACGAGGGTGTTGTTCCGCAGTTTCGAGGGTTCCAGGGTTCAGGTTGCAATCGCAAGACGGCGACGAACGGTAAAGATTGGCTGGGAAATTGACTATAAACGGCGTCGAAGATCGGTAGCCATTGCGTTTGTGCTCTCGTTTGTCGGCAAGCTTAACGCGCTTGCGCAAGTTCCGTGATCTCGCGTGTCCTGGGGATATGCTAACATGGAAGTACCTTATTCACTTGAGCGCGAAGCTCCCACCATGCATGTCTCGGCATCTGAGCCTTCCCCACAAAACGGCCTTGTCAATATGGCCCGTGCACAAGCAGGGATTGCCCACTTCAATCTCAGATCTTTCGGGGTCGATGGCCCAAAGAACACCTCAACAAGATGTGCTCCCCGTTGCCGGTTCGCGTTTAAGTTGTTAAAACAGCAGCCTTGGCACTAATATGTCGTATATTTGATTTTAGTACGGTACTGTGGTTTGTCATATAAGGCCGGCTTTGATGTTACGTCCAGTGCGCCGAACAGGGCCAAAATGAGTGACAAGCACCCAAACCAGTTGGTCACCCGTTAGTTATTCGACCTGCCGCTCGTTCTGTTCAGGCTCTCGGAGAAATAAAATAACCCAAACGGGTTTCCTCATATCGCAGGCGAGGTCTACTAGTGTAGCTCCCGCTGCCAGGGCGGTACCGCCCGGTACCCATGTGTTAGCTTCCCCTGGCTTGACTGACCGTTGCGGCAAGTTGAATCTCGCAATCGACGACGAAGTTACATTCCCATGGCTCGCGGAGCCGATTTGCGGATGGGAGTTTTTGTGAGGCAATTCCGCCATCAACCCCTTGCAATGTTGGCACATTGCCCTGTCTCCATTGACACGTCGTCTTTGGACCCTGCCCTGCCTGCATCCATCAACTTGTCATCCCGCTGGGCGAGGTGCGCCTAGTATGGTACGCCAGTTTTCGTGCCCACCCATGCGAATGGATCTAGCTTCGGAATTTCTCGGAGGAAGCCCGAAGACGCAGGCTTGAACACGGGCGCCTACTGTGCTGGCCGATTTCCAGGTTTACCTAATTCCCAGCGAATCTGCGGTCGATTACGTCCGTCCGCCGTTGTTGACTGGCTGGAAGACCTTCAAATTTGGTGTTGTTCGATTTCTGCTGTCAGTGGCTGCACATGATCAGCTCTCAAACCCAATGAGGCCGGATATAGTGGAGCCGATACCGGTCTTCGTAAGGAGAGCTCGGTGACGAGAAGCTACAGATGTGCATTCGGGACAAGAGACACATATGGAATGACGCCGTGGGAGCGAAAAGTGCCGAAGGCATCTGGTCTGATGTTCGAGAGCCAAGACGGGGTTGGTTAGGTTGTATTCGTGCAGACACCTACGAGACCCCCCACGAATAGAAGTGGAGCGAAGTGCCAGTGTGTGGCCCTCATTCGACTTGCCCTACCTCCACATCCCACATCCGTAGCACGAATTACCGATCCAGCATCGATGTGAAAAAGAAGCCATTGGTCGCTTTTTGACATACAATTCGATCCATTCTGTTTATACAGCATGTCCCCAAACCATGTATATAAATCTGCTCGACCCCTGTTTACTCGTTTGGTCAGGCAGTCGGGGTAGTGTACCCCACCAATTCCAATTCGGCTGTTTCTTGTTTGGTTTCCGGCCGGGTTCGCCATGGAAGTTCACAAGTTTTGTCCCCACTGCACCCTGCAACGCCACCCCGTGCTTGGATAGGCTGGGCACTGATAGGTTGGATGCAAGATAAGCAGCAAGGCTTGATATGAGGCATCTGATTGGTGTATACATTTCAGAAATTCTTTTGACAACACCATTCTTTACGGCTTGCTAATACCTTCAGCTCACAGTTGTAAAATTGTAAAATAAGGCATGTGTGGCCCGGCAACCCTGTCTGCCCAAAGTGAGGCATGAGATGACAGACACCACAAGGGGTGCTCCGATGCCCGCCTGTTCCGGTTATGTAGCGAGAAGTGCCCCGCGCCTGCCCCGCGTCCCTCAGGTTCGTATGCAGAGACGTTGAGGTAACCAGGCCGATGTCTCCCGACGGGAAGAGGATCAACGTGTATTCCTACTAGGAGAAGCGACGATGCAAAAAAACCGCCAGGGCACCAAGTCATTCTTCGGAGCAACAGCCTCCCCCGAGTCGACATCGTGGTCTCATTCCGTCACTCCTGTGCACCACCCACCTTTGCTGCCGGTCTGTATGAAATGTACTATTCATACACGGGCCGCTTTTCCCTGTTCTCCTTGAAATTCTTGAATTAATGTTGTCCATTGGGGAGGCAGACCGGACGTTTCTCGAAGCTTACTGGGAGCCAGAGCGACGCAGGCACAGCTCCATGCCCGATCCCGAGCCGACATCCAGCGACATCGGCTCGCAGCCTTAGCAAAACGATGCATTTGATTGGATTACAGAATTGTGGAAACCGACGTCCAACTTTCGACCCTGGTAGTCTAGCAGGGATCCGAATGCTGCTGTCGCATGCAGCCGATGCTTGGATCTCACGCTAGCCTCTTTTAGACATATGAGGTTGCAACCTCGTGTGGGGTACGTTTGTGAAAGCTGGGCATTTCAAGTTCACTCTGGAGACTCCTCATGAATAAACCTGGACAAACGTGACTTCCAACCTCCGTTGGGAAAGCTATTACGAAACTGAGGATCGAGGCGTGTTTTTGAAACTTCAAATAATTTGATAATATTTTTTTCGAGTTGAGAAAATCCCCAACTCAGAAACTCAGGTAATGCTGCTCCTATGCCTCGGACAACCCCCCATGACTTGACGGACCCAACTCTCCCTTTCTTATGGATATATCATGGTTTTCCATTGTTGATTTGCAAAGTGACTCCATGAGATTCCACCTGCCAGTCTTGAAAAGTAAGGTTGTGACCGGACAAACGGGCAAACAAACCGCGTGGCTGTATTGATTACTGACAGCACTGGATGAAAACCCAATCCAACCGTCGGAGCAGACCGGGACCCCACGAGGTCCCTACCCGGGCATGTGAGCTTCCATTCACTGCTTTGGCAGCCAGCCTTCTTCCATCTTCCCCTGCATTTCACGCTTCACCTTGGCTATTTCTACTCCGCTCTTGTTGTCCAGCCCAATTAACGCTGAGCCAAGCATATCCAACAGGAGATCTACCCAGGCATTCATTTTCATCTCATATTCGCTAGGCACATAACACCTGGGCCAGGGTCAGCTGCCAACTCCGACTCGGCCCTACACTGGCACATAAAAGCAGAGTTGCCACCACTCCTCCCAGTTCATTTTCCCCTCCCTCCTCTCTTTCTCTTTCGCGACGTCTCATCTCACCAATCCGGCACCGACATCGCGCTTTACCCGAGTCTGCCATAGCAAAAGCGAACAAGCGACTCCGGTCGAGAGTCGCCATCAAGCCAATTGGTAAGTTCCAGGTCGTTAAATGTTTCGCTCCCCTTCCATCACCCACAAACGCACCATGCTCCTGTGGGAGGACAAGATGCGGTTCGAGCGACCCTAATGGTCCGGTATCTTCGTGGATCTCTCGGAAATAGCTTGAAGCACGAAACACGTCGACAAACCACCCCTCTAGGCGGGTGTTATTCAGTCATCCAGTGCGGGAGAAGCACCCGTTCTGGCCGACTTCACTGTTGGCCCGCAGATTCAAGTCCCACGGTCAAGTCAGTGAACGGAGGACCAAGTACACAGCACAAAACAAGTTTCAAGTACTTCCCCATCTCGGCCAACGCTCGGGCGATGAGAACGAGCACACGACCCATATCCGACCACCCGACGCACAACCAAGCAATTCACCGAAACCGCAGACATATTTTCTGCCTGGTGTTCCGGATCGGGCCAGAAACATGCTGGATTGGCATGTGCTCGGCCGGCGGCTTGGTGGGGGTTGGCCGCCCCCACCCCCAATACCCCTCCGATTCCCCGGTTCTTGGCTTCGCCCCGAACCCCTCATTCGACATCGTCGACGACTTGCCGCAACGCATCTTGCTAGATAGTCAGCAATTGTGCAATATCGACGATGGCACATTGCCACAACCGTATTGCATACATTGCATATGGTACCGCGGATCTGGGCTTTGCGTCCTATCAGCGGCCCCCCTCGCCGCATGGGCGCGATAAGGCACCGAGCAACGCTTGTCGTCATCCCGCGTCGTTTGGGGGGATGTGAGTGGGCACACTTGGAATTGGTTGGCTGCAGCTGCTCTCGCATTGCATCACAAGTCGGGGTGTGATCCGCAACGCAAGGCTATCAGCAGCCGTCAAGCTGGTCTGGGGGGTGTCTGCAGCAGATGCTACGGCTTGGCGATGATGCCGCACGCGAGCGAGAGCAACAGGCAAAAATGGCCTTGCATGTCCACTTCGCGTTGCAGCAATTGCAACCCACGGGGTCTCGAGAAGCCCAATGGGGAACGGTCAGAGGGGCCTGGTGAAAAGCCATTCTTTTTGGCCTACGAATGGGCACCAGGGGATCAACTGTTGGCAGGCTTTGGGTCTGGACTACACAACACAACAACTCTTGGTTAAGCGGCGGACAAGTTGTGTCTTCATACCGCATGTTGGATGGGTTACTGCCGGCCGGCAGAATCCACCCTCGTCGGCTCTGCACCATGATTTGGCATTGCTATGTCCAACGATCGTGCTTTTTCGTCTTGATCTTCAAGCCGCTGCATCTTTGTCTCCCCATCCATGTGGTCTGCTTGCTTTCTGCGTAACCGAGACCAAGAGGGGCTATGCTTGGATCTCCCCGAACCTTAACCCATGGGACCCGCACGTCATCATGGCCAGCACCGACCCAGAGCATATATCACATCTGATTTGACCAGACGCCTTTCAGAGATTTAGAGCTAACTTTTCTCCTACGAATATCTAGATCGTCTCGCCGTTCTCAGTAACTTCGATTACCACCTCCTTACACCAAACCTAGGCCACAATAACCAAGGCCAACCAAATACTACTCCGACTTTCCCGTGCGGGCAGCATTACCAAGTAATTTGCCTAGCATGGGTGCCGTCAGGATCCCTGAGGATTTTGATGACCGACAACTCCATATCGACGCCGAAAAAGAGGAATACCATCCTTATGAGTACCAGACGGAGAACAATGACTCCTGGGCGGGTGCTCTCCCGGTGAAGCAGTACGTCCCCCTTCCCTCCCACCACCTTTTTCTAGTGGAGCGATTACTGACTCTTGTAGGGGATTGTATGACCCATCCCTCGAGAAAGATGCTTGCGGTGTCGGGTTTGCCTGGTAAGCACTTGATGTATCAAACGGAAAAAGCCGTCACACTAACAAGCCGAAGCCATATCAAGGGCAAGCCTAGCCACAAGATCGTCAGCGATGGTAGGCCTTTTTTTCTCTCTTATAGGTGGCGAAGTGCTAACCTAGCATTTACAGCGCGAAACCTCCTTTGCAACATGACCCATCGCGGTGCGGTGGGATCCGACGCACGGGATGGCGACGGCGCGGGTGTCATGACCTCCATTCCTCACAAGTTTTTTATCAAGAACTTTGAGCGAGAAGAAGGAATCAAGCTCCCCCCTCTAGGCCAGTATGCTGTGGGGAACCTGTTCTTCAAGCCCGACCAGGAGACAGTGCAAGAATGCAAGCGGCAGTTGGAAGATATTGCCGAGTCTTTGGGCTTGAGGGTCTTGGGGTGGCGAGAGCCCCCCGTGGACTCTTCTCTCCTTGGTCCTGCTGCCCTTTCACGGGAGCCCACCATTCTTCAACCCTTCGTCGTGCTGCACTCCGCATATGGCCCGGGCAACGCACCCGAGGTGACGGACCCAGAGAAGTTTGATGAGAGGCGCTTTGAGAGGCAGCTTTATGTCCTCCGAAAGCGAGCCACTCATACTGTGGGACTTCAGAACTGGTTCTACATCTGCTCCCTTTCCAACAAGAACATTGTCTACAAGGGGCAGTTGGCGCCGGTTCAGGTCTACCAATACTACCATGATTTGGTGAATGCCGATTATGAGGCTCACTTTGCCCTCGTGCACTCGCGCTTCTCTACCAATACGTTCCCTTCATGGGATCGTGCCCAACCTCTACGGTGGGCCGCCCACAACGGTAAGTAGTAGATCTAACTAGACGAGAAGTAGTAGACGCTAACCATTTCGTTAGGTGAGATCAACACTCTCCGCGGGAACAAGAACTGGATGCGCGCCCGTGAAGGCGTGATGCGGTCCGACATCTTCGGTGACGAGCTCGAGATACTCTATCCCGTAGTGGAGGACGGCGGGTCCGATTCGGCCGCTTTCGACAACGTGCTGGAGCTACTCACCATCAACGGTGTGCTCTCCCTTCCCGAGGCTGTCATGCTGATGGTTCCCGAAGCCTGGCAAGGGAATGCACTGATGGATCCCAAGAAGGCTGCATTCTACGAGTGGGCTGCTTGCCAGATGGAACCCTGGGACGGCCCTGCGCTCTTCACCTTTGCTGATGGCCGTTTCTGCGGCGCCAACCTTGACCGCAATGGTCTCCGGCCATGCCGTTTCTATGTCATGGACGATGACCGCATCATCTGCGCCTCCGAGGTTGGCACCATTCCTGTGGACCCCGAGAGGATTGTGCAGAAGGGCCGTTTGCAGCCCGGCCGCATGCTCCTGGTTGACACCCAAGCTGGCCGTATCATTGATGACAGTGAGCTGAAGGCCGCTGTCTCGAGCCGCCATGACTTTAGGGCTTGGCTTGATGAGAGTCTGATCACGATGCCTGCTGTTCTCAATATGGTGTCGGAGAACAAGGCCCTCGATCTAGCCGCGAAGCCGAGCGACACGAAGCTGCAGCAGGATCCTTTGCTCCAAGCTTTCGGCTATACGTTCGAGCAGGTGAGCTTGCTACTTGCGCCGATGGCCTCCGACGAGAAGGAGGCACTCGGTTCCATGGGTAACGACGCGCCCCTGGCGTGCTTGTCGGATGCTCCCAAGCTGCTCTACGAGTACTTCAGGCAGTTGTTCGCGCAGGTCACGAACCCGCCCATCGACCCCATCCGCGAGTCTATCGTCATGTCCTTGGACTGCTATGTCGGCCCGCAAGGAAACCTCCTCGAAATGGATGCATCCCAGTGTGGCCGGCTGCTCTTGCCGAGCCCCATTCTTTCCACCGAAGAGTTCAATGCCATGAAGAACATGTCGACCTTCCACCCTGGTTGGACCGTCAAGACAATTGACATCACATTCCCGAAGGCCGACGGCGTCCAAGGCTATATCAACCACCTCGATCACATTTGCAACGAGGCTACCGCTGCGATCGAGGCACGGGACCGCATCATTGTCCTCTCCGACCGGAACACCTCCAAGGACCGGGTTGCCGTTTCGGCGTTGCTTGCCTCCGGCATGGTCCACCACCATCTTGTCGCGAACAAGTGGCGCTCCATGGCTGCGATCGTCGTCGAGACTGCCGAGGCCCGTGAAGTGCACCACATGTGCGTCTTGCTTGGCTATGGTGTGGATGCCATCAACCCCTACTTGGCTATCGAGTGCATTTTGAAGCTCAACCGGGAAAAGCTTATTAAGAAGAAGCTCACCGATGATGCTCTCATCCGCAACTACATCCACTCGTGCGACGGCGGCATCCTCAAGGTCATGAGCAAGATGGGTATCTCTACCCTTGCCAGCTACAAGGGCGCGCAGATCTTCGAGGCCCTCGGCGTCGATGACAGCGTTGTCGATCGCTGCTTCCGGGGCACCGCTTCCCGAATCAAGGGCATCACCTTTGAGCTGATCGCTGAAGACGCATTCCGCTTCCACGAGCGTGGTTTTCCTTCTCGCGAGACTGTTACCGTTCCCGGCCTTGCGGAATCCGGCGAGTACCACTGGCGTGATGGTGGGGAGGCACACGTCAACGACCCCAAGTCCATTGCCAACATCCAAGATGCGGTCCGCAATAAGAACGACAAGTCATACGAGGCCTACTCCCTGTCCGAGTACGAACAGATCAAGTCTTGCACGCTTCGTGGCATGCTGGACTTCAAGTTCGACGATTGTACACCCATCCCGATCGACCAGGTCGAGCCGTGGACTGAGATCGTCGTGCGGCGCTTCTGCACCGGTGCCATGTCGTATGGTTCCATTTCGATGGAGTCCCACTCGACCCTCGCCGTCGCCATGAATCGGCTTGGAGGCAAGTCCAACACCGGTGAAGGTGGCGAGGACGCCGAGCGTTCTGAGCGGATGGCCAACGGCGACACCATGCGCTCGGCCATCAAGCAGGTCGCTTCTGGACGCTTCGGCGTCACCTCCGCCTATCTGGCCGACTCGGACGAGCTCCAGATCAAGATGGCGCAGGGCGCCAAACCGGGCGAGGGCGGCGAGCTTCCTGGCCACAAGGTGTCCAAGCCGATCGCGCGGACGCGGCACTCGACCCCTGGCGTTGGCCTGATTTCCCCTCCGCCGCACCACGACATCTACTCGATCGAGGACCTGAAGCAGCTCATCTACGACCTCAAGTGCTCGAGCCCTCGATCGCGTGTGTCGGTCAAGCTGGTGTCGGAGACGGGTGTCGGCATCGTCGCGTCGGGTGTCGCCAAGGCTAAGGCGGACCACATCCTCATCTCGGGCCACGACGGCGGCACCGGCGCCTCTCGCTGGACAGGCATCAAGTATGCCGGTCTTCCGTGGGAGCTGGGCCTTGCTGAGACGCACCAGACGCTGGTGCTGAACGATCTTCGTGGTCGTGTCGTCGTCCAGACGGATGGTCAACTGCGGACGGGACGCGACGTAGCCATCGCCTGTCTGCTCGGCGCCGAGGAATGGGGCTTCGCTACAACTCCCTTGATCGCCATGGGCTGTATTATGATGAGGAAATGCCACGATCCGGCCACCAGGGTCCGCACCACCCAGGGCGTCAAGACCATTGAGGCAATCGAGGTTGGCGATGTTCTCTTCGATCACAACCATCTCCCTGTGTTGTGCCTTGCTGCCGGCGACATCGAAACCGGCCCCATGAAAGAGATCACCTACCAGGACTTCGACTCTCGTGAGAAAAAGAGCTTCAGGTGTACCCCTGATCATATTCTTCCACTGCGTCCCTTCGGCACCACTCCCTCGGTATCCCATGGTGCAAAAGGCAGCAGTGTGACCTGGTTCACACGTTGCGATCGCACCATGTTGAAGCAAGAGAACGAAGCGCTCATCTGGGATCACGCGGCGCATAATCTGTACTGGGATCTGGTCGACAGGTCTGACCGAGCCCTAACAGATGATGATGTCCATGAGTATGTGGACAGCATCATCGACGCCCATTTTCATCAGGGCAGTCACCAGCATCAGTCTGAGGAGCTCGATGAGGTGCTTCGCAAACTGGCAAACCAGGAACTTAAGAATGAACCTGGGTTGATCAGGGAGGCTATGCATTCCGCCATGCAAGACTATCTGGACAGTAACACGGCTATACAGGCCTCCGCGGATGATCCGCAGATGGACGATGCACCTATTTTCGACTTAGGCCCAGCTCCTACTTTCAGGGACGTTGAGCTTCCATCATCCACTTATGGAGGCTCGTGGCACCCTAACAGCTCCGCCCCAATGAGCGTCGATAGCAGAGCAACACAAGACCGTGCTGCAACGCCGGCACTGCCGGTTCGACCTGGTTCTTCCGGCTCTGGATCGCGGCCGTCCGCCTCTCAGACCGGCCATCATCTGCGAGCTGGTTCCCTGGGTGGCTCATCTAGAGGCCATGGCCGTGATTCGTCCTTTGACGGATCATCCGCCATGATGCTGGATCAGCAGAGCATAAACCGGTTCGGTGCAGTCAAAGCCTCCCTCAGCAATGGCTGCAAGTGTGGAGGAATTCGCAAGATATTCCGCCGGTTTGCAACTCAAGAACAAGCCGACCTTGTTCATTCTCTGCTCCTCGGTGAGCATCATCACGTCGTCGACCCCTTCATTGTGAGGGACGGTGAGGATTTTCAGATGACGGTTGAGAAACTGGAAGGCCTATGCAGCAAGGAGGTCAAGCGTTCGCACCTGAAGCTATATCGTGCGCCCCTAGTCTACGTCCCTCCCGTGACCGCCTCCGCTCGCCCAGTTCCTCTTGACCCCTATTATCTGGGGCTTTGGCTTGGCGATGGTAGCAAAGAGGGGCCCATTATCTCCAGCAGCGATCTGGAGATCAAGGTCTGGCTCCATGGTTATGTCGACCGCCTCAACTCCAACCGACCTGCAGGTGCCCGCCCCCTACGTCTCCATGAAAAGCTGTCAACGGCCAAGGGTACCCCTGTTGGGAAGTACTTCACCAATTCCGACGTTTTCGTATACCGCATCTCCTCGATATCGGATACGGCTGAAGGTTGGCAGTGGAACCCAGTGCTTGACGGCATCCGTTCCTTGGGCTTGTTAGGTGACAAGAGTGGTGGCATCCCCGATTGCTACAAGCAGGCAGATGAGGACACGCGTCTCGCGGTCATCGCTGGACTGATCGATTCTGATGGTTGTTACGTCAGGTCTCATAACACCTACAGGTTCATCCAGCATGGCGATGAGCACAAGAAGATTGTCGACGACGCTCGGCAACTAGCTCTCAGTTGCGGCATTTCGGTCACTGGCATTGATCAAGAGATCGCGAAGCCATTCGCGGATGAACCGGTAGACAACCGGTACATCATCTACCTCGGCAAAGGCTCTATCAAATTCCAGCAGCATCTCTTGCTCCCTCGGAAGAGAATGGACATCCGGAAGACGTACTACGCGCATGATGCACGACCATTCACAGTTTCTGATGTCCCTGACGGCCAGTATCGTGCAATCCAAGTCTCAGGAGGCTTCTTCCAGCTCGAGAACGGCCTTGTTACCCACAACTGCCACCTGAATACGTGCCCTGTCGGCATTGCAACCCAAGATCCTGAGCTCCGGAAGAAATTTACTGGCACGCCCGAGCATGTCATCAACTTTTTCTTCTATGTCGCCAACGAGCTTCGGTCTCTCATGGCTCGGCTCGGCTTCCGGACGGTAAACGAGATGATTGGGCACGCCGAGGTCCTCAAAATCCGCGACGACATCAGGAGCAAGAAGACGGCCAATATTGACCTGTCGCTCATCCTCACCCCCGCCCACAAGCTGCGGCCGGGGGTTGCGACGTTCAATGTCCGCAAGCAGGACCACCGCCTTTATGTCCGCTTGGACAACAAGCTGATCTCAGAGGCCGAGTTGACCCTTGATAAGGGGCTGCCGTCGCGTATCGAGTGTGACATTGTCAACACCGACCGTGCCATGGGTACTTCGTTGTCGTACCAGATCTCCAAACGGTACGGTGAGGCAGGGCTGCCGCTTGATACCGTCCATGTTAATATCAAGGGCTCCGCCGGCCAGTCGTTTGGCGCCTTCCTGGCCCCTGGTGTTACGTTGGAACTAGAGGGTGATGCCAACGATTACGTCGGCAAGGGCCTGTCTGGCGGCCGCCTCATCGTCTACCCACCGCGGTCGGCGGTCTTCAAGGCTGAGGAGAACGTCTTGATTGGCAACGTCTGCTTGTACGGAGCCACCTCGGGTACCTGCTACTTCCGCGGCGTTGCTGCTGAGCGGTTCGCTGTGCGCAACTCGGGTGCCATTGCTGTCGTCGAGGGCGTCGGTGATCACGGCTGCGAGTACATGACCGGTGGCCGTGTTGTCATTCTTGGTAGCACTGGCCGCAACTTTGCGGCCGGCATGTCTGGTGGCATTGCCTACGTTCTCGACGTCAACAAGGACTTCCGCTCCAAGCTCAACATGGAGATGGTTGAGGCCAGCAGTATCGAGGACCCTGAGGAGGTTGCCTATGTCCGTAACCTGATCGAGGACCACCATCACTACACGGGCTCTGAACTCGCGGCCCGTATCCTGGTTGACTTCAACCGTGCTCTCCGCCGGATTGTCAAGGTTCTCCCGGTGGACTACAAGCGCGTCCTCGAGGAAGAGGCAGCCAAGGCGGCCGCGGCCAAGCGTGCCGAGTACAATCTCCCTGTGATCTCCGGTGTCGCCAACAAAAAAGAGGAGAAGGACAAGGCCGCGAAGCTCCTGGACATTGAGGAGAGCGTGAGAGATGACTCGGCCGACAAGAAGAAGGCTCTTGTTTTGGACAAGACTCGTGGCTTCATGAAGTACCAGCGGAGGTCCGAGAAGTACCGCAGCACAAAGACGCGAACGAAGGATTGGGCGGAGCTATCGCAACGACTCGATGAGGACGAGCTCAAGTATCAGTCTGCTCGTTGCATGGACTGCGGTGTACCCTTCTGCCAGTCGGAATCCGGGTGCCCTATCTCCAACATCATTCCCAAATGGAACGAATTGGTATTTCAAGGCCAGTGGCGCGACGCCCTTGACCGCCTGTTGATGACCAACAACTTCCCCGAGTTCACTGGCCGCGTTTGCCCTGCTCCTTGCGAGGGTGCTTGCGTGCTCGGTATCAACGAAGACCCTGTCGGCATCAAATCGATTGAGTGCGCCATCATCGATCGTGGCTTTGAGAAGGGCTGGATGGTCCCTAACCCGCCTAAGGTTCGCACCGGAAAGACCGTTGCCGTCATCGGATCTGGTCCGGCCGGTCTCGCGGCTGCCGACCAGCTCAACAAGGCCGGCCATCTGGTCACCGTTTACGAGCGCGCTGATCGCGCAGGCGGTCTGCTCATGTACGGCATCCCCAACATGAAGCTCGACAAGCGCATTGTCAAGAGGCGCACCGACTTCATGGCGGCTGAGGGCATCCAGTTCGAGACGGGCGTCACCGTGGGCGAGGACGTCCAGCTTATGGACCTGAAGGCAAACAACGACGCGGTCATCATCGCCACGGGCGCCACGGTGGCGCGCGACCTTCCGATCCCGGGCCGCAACCTCGAAGGCATCCACTTCGCCATGGAGTTCCTGCACCAGAACACCAAGTCGCTGCTCGACTCGGAGCTCGCGGACGGCGCGTACATCTCGGCGCGGGGCAAGCACGTGGTGGTGATTGGCGGCGGCGACACGGGCAACGACTGCATCGGCACGTCGGTGCGGCACGGCGCGGCGTCGGTCATCAACTTCGAGCTGCTCCCGCAGCCGCCGGCGGAGCGCGCCAACGACAACCCCTGGCCCCAGTGGCCGCGCGTCTACCGCGTCGACTACGGCCACAGCGAGGTGCGCCAGCACATGGGCAAAGACCCGCGCGAGTTCTGCATCATGTCGCAGGACTTTGTGGATGATGGATCCGGCCGCGTCAAGGGCATCAATACCGTGCGCGTCGAGTGGACTAGGACTCCGGCCGGCGGCTGGGAGATGCACAAGATCGAGGGGTCGCAGCAATTCTTCCCTGCTGATCTGGTCTTGTTGTCCATGGGCTTCCTGGGCCCCGAGGGCAGGGTGCTGGGTGATGAGATCGAGAAGGATGGCCGCAAGAATGTCAAGACGCCGGCCGGTGGCTATGCTACCAACGTGGAGGGCATCTTTGCCGCGGGTGATTGCCGCAGGGGCCAGTCGCTGATTGTCTGGTGAGTTACTTCCCCCCCGCTTGGTCGAATGTGAAGCTTGAATGAAACGAATACTGACGGTGCCGTTTTCTTTTCAGGGGCATCAACGAAGGCCGCCAGGCCGCGCGCGAGGTCGATCTCTACCTTGAGAAGTGCACCAACTTGCCTGTCACGGGCGGTATTGTCAAGCACACTGCCGAGGAGGTGTTTGCTGCTGGGACGGCGGCGGCGGTGGCGGCGGCGGTGGCGGCGGTTGAGCCGGTCGCTGCTTGAGTTTTGGGGGGTGGTACATAAGTGCATTGAGGGAGGTACGCATCCAGAAGAGAAAGGGGGGTGGATGAGATATGAATGTGGGTTTTACGAGGCATTTGTTTCCTTATGAGCATGGCCATATTACGATGTGCATGGGGTTCATGAGCGGGGATCTAGCATAGTTCTTTTTTTTTCTCTACTTTTGCATTTGATGATTTTGATACCATTCTGTAAACGAGTTGTTGGCTCGCATGCTGACTCTTTCGCTTGTGTGTGTGTGTGGGTGTGTGTGTCTGTCTGCCTGTCTCCATGAGGTCCTGGAAACCCCATGTGTAGGCGAAACGAAACCTGGACTCCAAATGTGGATGTCAACCAGGCCTCGACTGGAGAAACGAGGCAATTCATATGTAGATACGTAGTGTAAGCAGTCGAAAGAAACTCCATTTCTTGATTTCCTTTTTTTTTTCTTTTCCATTACTTCTTTACTCTTTTTATTTCATTTGTTTATTTTTCTGCTATCTCCTTTACTCGGTTACTTTTCTTCAAGTTCCTCAACTCGGCTTGTTTTCTTCAAATTGCATTGTTTTACCCGGTTCCTTTCCTCGATCTTGTTTTCCCTTTGGAGTCTAGCCCTTTTTTGGTGGTCCAGAAGGTGCCCACAGCAGCTGAAAGCTTGTTGCTGGCGTGGGCCCTGTAATGGAGCACGTGGTGATATCGATTGGTCAATGGCAGCGGTGGAGCGAGCACCGCAATCGGTACCGTTACAGAAGGGTGGTAGTGAAGTACATATGGACAGTACTTTGTTCGATGTCGGCAACATGCACAAGAGAAAACCTCCATATCACATGCGGCGCTTTATCAAAGTTTGCTTCATTGGTGATGCAGATGCAGTGCTCGAGCCACATAAATTTTTGACAATAAGCCTCAGCCTTGGAAGCGGTTGCATTGACGTTGCTGGATCAAAGTCTTTGGCTGCGGGTTCTGCAGGGTGCTGCAATGCAGGACTGTGGGCCCTCGGCTGGTCTCCGAGATCCGTGCCATGTGTGGGGGGGGAGGCTGGCGGCAATGACGAGAGTTGGAATGCGAGCTTGCTCTCTCCTTCAGTTTTTCTATTTTCCACCAGCTTGACATTGACAACACCCGGCTCGTCAATTGTACGATAGAGGTGGATTTTGCGCAGGTTTAGGAGGGCATTTTATCTCATTGTTTATCATTATTTGAATATTCACACCGCCAGCCAAACCACGTTTTTAGTCCACACCGACAGCCTAGAGGCTTCGCGACGATGCGCTTCGGCAAGACGCTCCGATTGTCGGTCTACCCGCCGTGGCAGGACAAATACATCGACTATGCGAAGCTCAAGAGCATTCTGCGCGAGAACGAGCCGGATGATGAGGAGACGCCATGGACCGAGGAAGATGAGAACCGCTTCTGCGAAGAGATCTTCAACGTCCAGCTCGACAAGGTCGCCGAGTTCCAGGCAGAGCAGGTCGAGAACCTGCGTCGCCGCATTGATAGGGCCTTTGAGAAACTGAAGGAGCTGCCCACCGCCGAGGAGGGCAAGCCAAAGCCGGATACCGATCCGCAGCAGCTGAAGGACCTCGAGGCCGAGCTCGACGCCATCACGAACGAGGTCAAGGAGCTGCAGAAATACAGCAATCTCAACTACACGGGCTTCCTCAAGATTGTTAAGAAGCATGACCGGAAGCGCGGCGACCGCTACAAGATCCGCCCCATGATGATGGTCAGCTTGGCCAAGCGACCCTTCAACTCAGAGCAGGCCTACTGGCCACTCCTCAACAAGCTGTCTCTCATGTACTTCGCCATCCGCCAGCAGCTCGAGGAGCCCGGGGCCGCCGATGCCTACCCCATTGACCCCAACAGCCAGCCCGAGACGCACAACGGGGAGAAATACACGGCACACAAGTTCTGGGTACACCCTGACAACCTGCTCGAGGTCAAGACGTACATTCTCCGCCGGCTACCGGCACTGGTGTACAGCGAGCAGTCCGCCAAGGAGGTCGACGGGCAACAAGACCCGGCCATCACATCCCTTTACTTTGACAACCCAAATTCGACCTGTACCTGAATAAGGTTGAGCGGAAGACGGAAGCGTCGTCGCTGCGCCTGCGCTGGTACGGCCAGCTGAGCTCGCGCCCCGACATTTCCTTCGAGCAAAAGATCCTACACGACAACGGCACAAGCGAGGAGCGCAAGTTTTCCATCAAGGAGAAGTACATCAAGCCTTTCTTGGACGGCGAGTACAAGATGGAGAAGTCGGTGCAGAAGATGGAGAGAAAGGGGCAGAAGGCGGAAGACGTAGAGGCCTTCCAGTCGACCGCGGATGCCATCCAGGAGTTTGCTCGCGCGAATAAGCTTGAGCCCGTGGTGAGGGCCAATTACAAGCGAAACGCCTTCCAGAAGCCGGGCGACGACCGCGTGCGCATATCGATTGATACCGACATTGCCTTCATACGAGAGGACACGCTCGACCGCGACCGGCCGTGCCGAGACCCTAAAGAGTGGCACCGCGCCGATATCGACAACAGCAACATGACGTACCCCTTCAGCAATATCAACCAGAGCGAGGTATCGCGCTTCCCCTACGCCGTCCTTGAGATCAAGCTGAGGGAAGACAGCCGCGGCAAGCGCCCCGCCTGGATCCAAGACCTGACCGGTTCCCATCTTGTCCACCCCTGCCCGCGCTTTTCCAAGTTCGTCCACGGCACCGCTTCGCTCTTTGAGGACTACGTCAACAGTCTCCCCTTCTGGCTCTCTGACCTCGATACCGACATCCGCAAAGACCCCCAGGTCGCCTTCGAAGCGGAGGAATCCCGCCGCGCCCAGCGCGCCGAAAACGAACAAGTCGTCGGTAGCTTCCTCGGCACCAAGCTTGGCTCCTACAAGCCCACCCGCAGCTCGCCCGTTGCCCGATCCTACCTCGCCGACCGGCTCGCGGCCGAAACGCCCTCGCATACCCCCAAATCAGCCCGCTTCCCCCGCGGCAGCGTCGCCCAAGCCGACGAAGCCGGCGAGCCGAGCACCCGCAACAACAACGACGGCAACCAGCCCCAAGCCGACAACCAACAACCCGAGCCCCAGACGACGGAAAGAGACGGCCGCTCCGGCCTCAACTACGGCACGCTATCCTCCGTCTTCCCGGGCTTCTCGCTCTCCAAGTACTCCCGCGCCAAGCAGGCCCGCGAGGCCCGCCAGCGCCGCGGCAGCGCCGCCACCTTGCCCCCCGGCGTCGTCGAGCCGACCGAGTGGATCAAGAACGCGGGGCCCCTGCAGATCGAGCCCAAGGTCTGGCTCGCCAATGAACGCACCTTCCTCAAGTGGCAGCATATTTGTGTGCTGCTGGGTGGGCTGGCTGTTAGCTTGTACTCGGCTGGCGGCGGGAGTGGGAATACGCTGGCGCAGGCGATGGGCGGGATCTTTGTGGGCGTGGCCGTGTTTGCGGGGGCGTGGAGCTATTGGGTGGTGAAGAAGCGGAGGGATATGATTGTCCAGCGCAGCGGGAAGGACTTTGATTTCTTGCTCGGGCCGCTGGTGATTAGTGTCGCGTTGGCGGTGGCGTTGGTGGTCAACTTTGTGTTTGCTGTGAGTACTCCCCTCCCTATCTAGCTGGCTGTCTGCCTCATTTTTGGATGGGGTATGGGAATGTGTGGCGTGCTAACGTTGTTTGTGGCAGTACCGGAAGGCTTTTTCGGATGATGGCTTCGGTGAGAGTGGGGTTGGCATGGGGGCCAAGGCGAGTGTGGTTGCTGAGATGGGGGAGTTGCGGATATGAAGGGGCGGAAAGTCCAGTAAGTGAGTGCTCCTGCCAAAGGGGTGGTCTGGTTGGTGACATGGTGAATTGGATAGTTTGTCGTCTATAAGTCAGGGGTGGAGTTGGATACGTCGGTGGGGTTACATCGGAGGGTGTAAGTCAAGGTTGTCTTTTTCAGGATATCAGTCGTCGGGGATCGCATGGCTTTTGGTTCATGGTATACGAGTAGTCCTACACATCAGCATAGCAGAGTGGCATTGTTGGCGATAGCATCACTGAGTGTATGAACAGACTGGTTGCGTTGAACTTGGGCTATTCCTTTGTTCAACGGATAAGTGTGTCGGGATATGCTATCTCGTGTCGTTCGAACCATAGTTAGGAGCGACTTCACTTCCGGGGCCCGGAAAGCGTCAACAACACATGTTCTCCAATCTAAGAGACGATACAGCCTTGGCACAGCGCCCTTTTCTATCATAGACGACCATGCTATGGTACGGGTGTACCTCATTGGTTAGGTGGAGGAGCTGTTGGTGATGGGGGAGTGCATGTGACATCTAGCGCACAGCCAACGGGCTACGTCCCTGTATAAATCCCCTACACCGCGCGCCGAACAGCTGTCTTCCCCTTTCCCCCCTTTTTCTTCTTCTTCCGTCTACACTTTCCTTTTCACCTCCTCTTCCTCGCCCCCTTGATCCGCCCGTTGACAGGATGGTCGAGGCTCCAACGACCAGGCAGATTTCCACTGCTGACCTGGACGGGGAGCACCGTGAGCTCCTCATCCGCGCCATCACCAGAGTTATCTCTACCGAGCGGCTGGCAGAATTCACCTACGCACAGATCATCGACGGCCTACCGACAGGTGATGTCGCTTACGAAGCTGTGGTCGCGCCTTATGGTGCTCACCCGATCGACCACGCCCATGACCAGCTGTGCCCGGGGATGTTGGAAAGGGCGCGCGGGTTTCGGGATGGCTTCCAGCTTGAGATATTATCTTTTGACGCGCAGGTGAGTTTGACACCCTGTCCATAACGATGAGTACCTGGCAGATGCTGACGTACAACGATAGCTGCTCCACGGATACCGCGTTTGTTCTCCAGGGTCTAGAGGGTTCAAGACACGTTTGATCGAGTTGATTGCTGTTGCCATCCACCAGATTGCCGCCCTCCTGTTCGAGCTTGATACTAGCGTCCACAAAGACGACGGTATCACCGACTGGGCGCCGCCTAAATCTGAAGAGTGGTTCTGGAAGTGCTACCCTGATTGGCCGCTCCCATCACTCTTCTATCACAGATGGTATACCGACCACGACCAGTATCCCAAACATGTCGCCGATATGGTGGGCTACTGAGCCGAAGCACGCATCTTGGGTGGTGTCGTCCTCTTTGACCGTGACCCAGAAACCACACCAGGCGCTGACCCGGACGCCATCTACTACCACTCGGACCGATACAAAACTACCTACCGCATCTACCAACTCCTACCAGAGCAGCGAAACGCTCTCCTTGACTTTCTTCTGGCCGATGAGCCCCCGTCTGTAAGCCCGCTTCCCATCCTCGCCGACCAAAACAACCGTGTTCGTGTGGATCCGGAGGAACCAATACGAATGACGGGGATCTACCGCGACTTGTGGGAACGCAAAGAGCTCTCACCGGACGCTGGGGATGCGAGGGAGAGGGACGTGTGGAGCGAGAGGGAGTATCCCACCATCGAAGACTTTAGAGCCGCGCGGGGCCGGGCACGGGATCGGATACAGAGGCTTTTGCGCGAGGACCAGGAATGGCTTTCATGCTGTGCTAGATAGAGGTTAAGGATATGGCAGTGATGCTTTTGTATGTACATACATACCCGTGTGTAGTTGACCAGCCTTCAATGATACCGCTGCGGTTGTAAAAATAGAATGCGATGAAGCTTCCCAAAGGCAGTGGGGCCGGACGAGAAACCGCCAAGGAGCTAATCAATCGGCAAGGCGAGCCGAGCTCAGGCGATCTGCGATGGTGACATGCTGACCGATTACGGTCAACGATAAACATAGCGTAACAAGTGTTCAAAGTTATTTTCAACGTGATAAATACCAAGTGCTGTTACGGCTAGAATAAATAGATCTGTATTGAGTAGGCCAGATAAATTGATATATTGGTATGATTAGCGTTTTCATTTTTAAGGAGGAAATGCCAGAGTTGAACTCCTGCGTACTGTCGACCTCGTTCAAATGTTCAGAAAGCAACCTTAACGGCGGCCTGGTCTCGGCCCATCCCAGTAAAAGCAAGCCATACAGATCTGTAGAAACTGGGAGCTACTGAGACTGAACTTGACCTTTCCCCCCCCAAAAAAAACTCAAGTCGACAAAATGGAAAATGGATGTTACAGCTCAATCTAGAGTCAAGGCGGTGTCGCCAAACACCCCGAGACGAGAATCGGCACAACAGAAGAGCGTACAACCTTTGGTGCACTTGATTGCTGGAGCGTGAGTCGTCCCTAGTCCAAACCCCTCTCTCCTCCGCATCCGCACCCAACCCAACCCAACCCAACCCCAACCCACCTCCTTCAAGCGAGTCATGCATCATCTGATCCACCGGCACCATTCGATAGGACCGGAGGCTTGGTCACTTCGATAATAACTTCTCCGCTCGACGTCTTGAAAACACGCCTCCAATCCGATCTTTACCGGCTTCCCGCAGGAGCGGGAGGGGCGCACGCGTTCCACCCCCTCCAAGCAACACCCGCCGCGACCGGCCTCATCAACACGCCATTACGGCACGTCCGCGAAACCGCCCACATCTTCGGCTCCATACACCGCACCGAAGGCTGGCGCGCCTTCTTCCGCGGCCTCGGGCCCAGCCTGTCGGGGATCGTCTCGGCCACCGCGATCAAGTTCTACGTGTACGGCAACTGCAAGACCCTCGGCGCGCGCCTGCTCAACCGGCCCGAGGATGCCGCCCTAGTCCACGCCCAGGCCGCCGTCGCCGCGGGCATCACCACCAACACCGCCACCAACCCCATCTGGCTCGTCAAGACGCGGCTGCAGCTCGACGCCTCGCGCGCGCAGGCGGCCGGCGGCGGCGCCGCAGAGAGGCGATACAGAAACAGCCTGGACTGCGTGCGCCAGGTCCTGCGGCAGGAGGGCGTGCGCGGGTTGTACAGGGGCCTGTGTGCCAGCTATCTGGGCACGGCTGAGACGGCGCTGCACCTCGTGACCTACGAGAAGCTCAAGTCGCTCTCCCACGAAGCGTTGGGCGGCGCCGCCGGGCTGCACGATGCCACTATCTGGGGCGAGGTCAAGCACTGGCTCAGCAGCAGCGGCGCCGCGGGGGCCGCCAAGCTGGTCGCTAGCCTGGCCACATATCCATACGAGGTACGCTGAGTTGATATGACAGACATAGAACTTGTAACTAACCAGTCCCGGCCACTTAGGTCCTTACCACGAGGTTACGACAGCCTATGGAGCATGGCGCGCCCAAGTATGTGGGCCTCGTCCATTGCGTCCGCTCGATCCGGGCCGAGGAGGGCTGGTCGGCGCTGTACGGCGGCCTGACGCCGCACCTGATGCGCTCCATCCCGGCGTCTATCGTCACCATGAGTGTTTACGAGTTTGTTTTGCGGTGGGCTGGCGCATAGGTTGCATGTTGAAGTGAGGGGGGTGAGGTACAGGTGTTTTGAAACAAAGTCCTGATCTCCTTGCTTATTATATATTGGGCTTGAGAGAGGTTGAGGTGGCTGGCTGCTTAGCAACGGCTTTCGGGGGTACCATGCATGCATAGACTAGACGGGGCAAGGGGAGAGCATTGAGGGGTGTGATGGTTCCCAGGCAATATCATACATAGAGATGGGTCGGGTAATGTAATGAATGAATGAATGACTTGACAGAACAAACAAACAAACATGGCGTTTGACGAACGCACCGCCATCTCAAACCCGCCACCCTAAGCCGCCGATGGCCGTCGGGATATTCACGTGTACATACATAGGGCATCTAACGACCTACTCCCTATTCGTTTCGCTTCACACCTGTTCCGTGGTTACTCTGACGTGGTTGCCCTGGACTCGGCGAACACCCAACCAAATATTTACGTATGCCGACACTGATTACCTCCTCCCTGTCAAGGTCTATTTTCCAGAACCCTGAACAGCCACCACAAACAACCAGTCCCGCTCCCGTCTAGAACACTGCCTCGGTCTATTTCGTCCTCTCAGAGATCTTCTGAGTCTAGGTTCAACGTTGAAGCTCCTGGCGACCGGCCGAGCGTCTCTCAGGAACTTCCAAGTGAGCCATGCCAGGTAGATAATCAGCCGTGATGGGGCGCACTGGGTTAGAAGCAGCCGGCGCCATCTTGACGAAGGCCGTTGTCGCGGATGGCAAATCCAGCGTAGCAAACTAGAGTGGAAGACACACCAACCGGTAGTATCCTGCAAGATGTTGTTATATAACAGGTCATAATCATCATTGACAGCTATTCTCGCCACCACTGTTTGGTAGGTACGGTACATATATAATAAAAACCACACAACAAGCCACCCCTCGTCCCCAAGCAGCCACCACAACAAGCACCCTCCACTTCCAAACATCAATCTGTCTGTTTGCAGCCCCAACAAGACAAAGACCCCCCTTATCCCAGGGAAAGCCCCTCCCGCAGGACGCTCCAGCACCATAAAAACAGGCTTGTGATAAGCCCCTCCGAAAATAGGTCATGCACATCCAGAAAACAGTAACTTGTACATACAGCCCCAGTCCCAAACTTTGTACTGGTGCCTGCCTCATAAGCCCTGCACCCCGTAATGTATTTTCCCATCTCCGCGTGAGAAAAAAAAAAGCGCCCTCGTCCAAGAACGTCGTCGTCAAAGGTCGTCATAAAAAGTTCTGTCATCAAGCCGGGCCCCAAAGGAAGGGAGAAGCGGGACTGAGGAATCAATCAATCCGATCGAGGGAAGTGTTCCCAAGTCCAGCTCGTCCCTGGCCCGGCCGGTAAGGTTGGTAGGTTGGTTAGGTTGTTGAGAGAGACGAAAGGAAAAATGACAAAAGAAAATAATAAACACCAGAACACCGCCGCCGCCGCCGTGCCACAACCGTTCAGTGATGCCGGGCTGTGGAGGCACACAATTTTGTCGGCTCGTAGATGTTGCCCGATACCGAGAGAGAGAAAGCGAGAGAGGAAGAGAGGAGGAGTAAAAGGACGGAAGGACTCAAGACAGCCAACCAACCCGGGCTATCGGAGGCGAGTTAACCCCAGACCGGGATATTCTCAACATCCTCGCCCAAGCCCGAGTCGCGGTTAATCGGCTTTCCCTTCCCATCCCCACCCTCCTCTCCATCTTCCTTCTTCTCCTTCACCTCCCCCGTCACCACCACCGCGGAGCCCACAGCCGCAGCTGCAGCCGCAGCCGCAGCCGGCGGCACCAGCGCAGCCATGGCATCGCAGAACTCGCGCGGGATGCGCGGCACGAAAGGGATGCCCTGGTTCGGGTCGGGCACCACGCTCAGCGGCTCGTTCTGCGCGTTCATGGCGCTGTTGTTGGGAGTGTCGCTGCCGCGCAGGCTGCGCGGGTGGTTGGTGCGAAAGGAGGCGGGTGGCGGGGTGATGTTTCTGTGGACTTTAGGGGCCGCAGCGGGGGGCTGGGCTAGTGTGATAGGAGCCGTGGCCTGCTCCGGCTCATCGATCATCATGGCGTCCGGGTCTGCCGCTGCGGCAGGGGCGGCGGTTACAGGGGCTCGCACTGGGGAGCGGTTGCGGCGGGTAAGACCCAAGATGCGCCGGCGGCGGCCGTCTTTGGGCTTGGTTAGTTTGCCGTACCTGGGCGATCTGGTGCCGTCCATGGAGGCTCTGGTCGACGGCGGGGAGGTGATGCCGCTGAAGACGGAGGACGTTGGGGAGAGCGGGCCGGGGTGGCCGCACGAGGTAGACGGGCGGGACCGGAGCGTGCCGTAGTTGGAGTAGTAGTTGTCTCTAACACCCGTCAACTCCATCGACAGACGCGAGGCCGAGTGGCGCAGCTTCTTAACGAGCTTGCGGGTGACCACTTCGGCATCGCTGGCAAGGTCCATGGACGCACCACGCTTGGTGCCGCGCTGTGGAGAGGACAGGGGGTCAGGCTTTTTTTGAGACGACCCCCTAGGTGGAGGGGCAGGAGGTCTCCGCGTAGGCGACGGGACGGGCGGGGCCGGCGGTTGTTGGGCGGCCATATGGTCGGCAAAGGACCTGGCCGGCGATGGGCCGTTGGCTCCCGTCTCAGCCATGTGCTCAGAAAAAGACTTCCGGCTCGGTGCTGGTGACGTTTCCGGGATGGCCATGTGCTCAGTAAAGGGCCTGCCCCCAGCGCCGCCGCTACGTAAGGGGTGTCTCCCGCCCCGGATGGCATGTGCTTCGAAGAAACCCGACGCGACGAGGTTCTTGTAACTCTCCATAACCTCCTCTCGGCTGGGGTACGCTGGCCCCGGCGGTGGCGGTGGTGAAGCGACCTTATCCTTCTCCTCGATGCCCATAAGCCTAGCCTTCTCCTTCTCCCGGTCAATCTTCTTGTCCACACCACCGCCGCCAACGACCGAGTTGACAACCCTGCCAATACTCCCCGAAGACTTCGACTTGCTAAGGTTCAGCTTCTCGCGGACGCCATCCCACAGCGGGGCGAGGAAGCTCGTTTTCTTGACCACTCCGGTCCTTTGTTGTTGTTGTTGCTGGCTGTTCGAGCCAGAAGAAGTGATGGGGCCAGCAATAGAAGCAGCCGAGGAGCGTACCCAGCCGGCGGTACTCCTGGGTCTGCGCAGAGCATATCTGCTAGAGGAAGTACCCACGCCGCCGCCTCCCCTGCCGGCGGTAGCAAACCCGCCACCCCTCGCCCGAAGTCCATCAACACCACTCCTCCTCGCATACCCCCACTCAAACCCAGCCGCATCCTCATCCTCCCAATCCCCAGCTCCACCCCCACTCCCACCACTATCAACAACCCTCAACGAAGGCTTCTCCACAGGCACCCCTTTCACACCCCCAACCGTCCCAACAACACCACTACCACCACCACCATCTATCCCCCTCACACCCATCCCCCCATCGCTCCCGCCCTGTCTCCCTTCCCCATCACTCCCACTCCCACTCCCACTCCCACTCCCACTTCCACTTCCATCCCCACCCCCATCCTTATCCTTCTCCCCATCCGAGTCCAAATCCAAATCCCCCTCCGGATCCAAAAACCCCCTCGGCGGCGCCGCCGACACCCGATCATTCATGGACCCCTCCACAAAGCGGCTCATCCCCGTGACCACCGCCGCGGCGGAATACCCCCTGGGCGACAACGGCGGCCGTGTTCCTGACGACGACAGCGCGCCAGTCCCGCCAGTTGAGTACGAATACGCATGACCATGCCCATGGCCATGCCCACCCGCACTGGCGCTGGCGCTAGAGGGGTGTGCACTAGCCGGGTGCTGGGCGAGCAGCGAGTGGCGGTGGTGGGCGTGGCGCAGACGCAGGCGGTCGGAGGAGGGGGAGACGGCGCCGGCGCTGAGGGTCATGGCGCTTGTTAGGGCGGCGCTGTGGCTGTGGCGGTTTGTGGGCCATGGGCTGGCGCTGGTTGGAGTGTCGCTGTTGAGGGTGGTGTGGGTGTTTAGCGGGGGGATGTTGTGGGTTTGGATTTGGAGTGGCGGGAGGGAGGTGTGTTTTGTGGGGTGGTTATTGTTATGTTGGTGTTGACTTTGTTGTTGTTGGAGGCGGGTGCGGAAGGAGGTTGAGGCTGGTGAGGAGGCCATGGTGGGTGGCTGGTGGGTTTGGTGGTGGTGTTTGGGACCTCGGTGGATGGCATGTAAACGATGATGTCGTGTTTTTCTGCTCTTGTTGTTTTGTGTATATTGATTGATTGATGGATTGATCTAGGTGGTCTCAAGAATGCAGCTTGCAATCCCGCAGTTTGCCAGATTTGCGCGCCGTGCTACCGGCGGTGGCACGACAATTGCGTGCGGCTTTGTCGGTGGCTTGTTGGTTGATTGTCGAAATGGTGGTTGCGGTTACGGTTGCGGTTGCGGCGACTGGGAGCGAGGGCCAGGAATGTTTTGTTTACTTTCCCTGGCGAAGCAACCCACCCAGCAACCGAACCAACGCCCAAACAAAAAGCCGGTGCAAATCGTCCCCTTGCAAAAAGGAAAAATGGACCAAAAAATAAAACTCGCCAAACGCTCAACTAGCAGTGCAAGAACAATGCACCCAACTGGTATCAAAGTTGTGCAGATGCAAGACAAACAAGACAAGACGGGCAAGAGGGGAAAACTCAAAAGGGGCCAGTGACCCAGTGGGCACCCGTCTGTTATTGACATTGGCCGACTTCTATGATGGCCCGTCCACACCCTGCGTCTGCGCCGACCGGGCAACCACCCTCCAGTGGCACTCCCACGCAACGGCCCGCTCGCAGGAGCCAGGCACAGGACGGCCCAATCATGCGGCACCAACCCCAAAGAAACTCCACCAACTGCGCCGCTCTGAACCATGGTGAAGACTTGAAGGGGCTTCTCATGAGACGGACTCGAGATTACAAAGTATCATTGTCGGCCATGTCGGGCCACACTACACCACGAATCCACTAGTCACTGTTTCCAGTCAACCCAAGTCAACCCATGTGAGAACCTAATATTTCGTACCAGACCTATTCAAACATAGAAGAGCCCAAATCCCACTTGATCCTTTCCTTCCTTTGCTCCGCAATAGATCCATCAATCTTTCCTCATCCGGCCAGCGATAGCTCACGTACGAAGTTGCCCATAAAGTACCAAGTATACCGAGCTCCATGGAGCTTCCCCATGCTGTATAATGTATATGGATTGGGGGAAAAAAACAAGTAGAACAAAAAACAAGGACGACGTCCGTCGTGTATCGAGCGAGCTATCCGCAACGAAAGAAAAAGAAAATCTGCAGTGAATGTGTGTCGAGTATGGCCATGGGAACGAACCCCATCCCAAAAGCCAGCGCCAATATCCATGCCAAAGCCCAAGTTGAAAAGGCAGACGGCCCCATCCCTGAAATCCCCCTCGTGCGGTACCCAGAATGGGGCGCGCCAGCAATATGCACCACGAAATCAAAGCCAGCAAGCCGGCACGCAAGCAAGCCAACCGATCGTCGACTCATACGGGCGTTTTTTTGGGGAAAAAAAAAACTGAACAAGAAAAGAAAGCGAATGGAGGCAAAAACTCCCAACACCAAACCCGGGACAACCGATCCCAACAACGCACGCAACCCCCTCGTATCCCCAGACTTAGTACGGCAACCTGAAGCCGTCCGCGTTGGAGCCATCGGCACGCCTGAACGACATGGTGATGTCGCTGGAAATGTCCTCCGATGTGCCCTTGTCCCGTGCACCGTTTTGGTACCGCCCGCGTTCCGGCTCGTACCAGAACGACTCGTCGTGCGCCCGCTTGGTACCGGCATACATGGCCGGTGGCGGCAGGGTAGCCGGGTGAACTGGGCCCTTTCCGGAACTGCTGCTGGTGCTCTGGATGAGAGGGGCGAGTGGCGCGAGCGACGCGAGAGGGCGCGGGGCGCTGCTGGCCAGGGCCGTTGGGCTCGGCATCGGGAGGCGGCTGTTGTTGTTGCTGCTGTTGCTGTCAATCTGGAGGGGAGGGAGGACCTGCGGCGGCTGCGGGGGCGGCATGTGCGACTGCTGCGGCGTCGGCGGGTGGTAGGGCGGAGGAGGCAGCGGCGGGAGTTGGACGGGTCCGGCCGGGCGATAGTCGTGGTGGACGCTCTCGCGGCGAGGCGCCGGGTTGATCGGGGCATAGCCCGACTGGGAAGGCGTCCGCTCTCTGCTGTGCGGCTTCGGCGCAGGGGGCGGCGGCGGAGGCGGATATGAGGCCTGCATCTGGTAGGGAGCGGCGGCCTGGCTGGGCGGGTACACAGGTGATGCGGGGACCGACGGGGGCTGCGCAAACGGCTGCGGCGGAGCAGCAGGGTACTGCGAGCTGGCGTTTCCACCGAGGAACTGGAGATGGCCACCGGCCGGCGGGTTCTGCGCATACTGCGACGGGTAGTCGGCCATAGACGGGCGGCGCTGCGGGTCAGCCGAATACGGGGTGCGCTCCGTGCTCCCACTCATCGATCGCGCCCGGGCAGCAAAGTCGTTGCTGCGGTTATCCGGGGTCGCCGTTCTCCTCCTGCGGTACTCCTCCTCCCCGGCGTTGTCGTAGTCTCCAGCACCCTTTCCATCCCGACGCCTCATCCTCACGTCACGGCGAATCCGGACGCGGCATCCCTGCTCGGCAACGACACGGCTGAGCGCGGTGCTCTCGGCCAGACCGGGGAACTTCTTGGCGCTGTAGACGATAAAGTCCTGCGACTTGACCTCCATGCGGAAATCGAACGAGCCTCCTGTGGCGGGGCTCAGGCCGGTCAGAGGCGGCTGGCTCTCGACGTCGCGCTCCTTATCCTTGTCCTTATCCTCCTTGGTCTCCTCGTACAGGTTGAAGGTCAACTTGTAGCGACCCTCGTGCCTTACCGAGAGATCCGGGAAGAGGAAATAGCCAGCTTCCTGCGGCCGGTCCAGATACGCCATGCCGGAAACGGGCATACCAGTAAGCACCGGCGGCGTGTTAGCAGAAGACGCCGAGCCGCGAGCATGGGCCATGATGCGGGCATGCTCGAGTGTGGCGAAAAGGAAGAAGTTGGCATTGTAGACGAAAGTGATGTCCTTCTCCTGCGCCTGGTCCCAGGTTTGCCCTTCATAAATGCGCAGCTCCACGACGGGAGGCGGGTCAACAGGACGGCGGTCGGCCGATGCTGCATGCAGTCTGTCAGATCTCGCATCGCATGAGATGAATTATCGAGTCCACTTACACTTCGGACCAGAACCGCATGCTCTAGCACGCTCCGGTTGCTGGATGACCCTCATTTTGTACCATAGCCTGCGGCCGCCCTTGGTTTCTCTGGAGACGATGGAAGCATCCATGGTGTGGCCGCCGGTTTCGAGTGCCGGAATGGCGTGAGCGGCCGAAGCCAGTATCGGTGCGCCCATCTTGATGAATTAGTCGATCCCAACTCTCACAATCACCAAACCACCGGATTATCCAATGTTATTAGACGCTAAACCCTGCGTCAGCGATGCTGCATCTCAACAACGTGTACAATGCACAGTTTGATCGTGCCGTCCGAAAGAGGGACAAGAGCGTGGAAATGTCAAGATATGTGCGCAGCACTTACACCGTGATGCAGGGAGTCGCCCGTCACAACAGCGCAGACGACTTTCGGAAGGCCGAACAAACAATTCACAATCGGCAGCTCCAAAGTTCCCGAGTACCACAAGAAAGTAGCGAAATACGTCTCAATCGTGCAACGTCCCGATTTACACGCTGTCGGGTGCGTGATTCGCTTGGCGATTCGAACAAGGTTTGCGAAATCGATAAATGGTCGGGAACCGCGTATCAATACGGTTTGATCGAGCCCGAGTTGAGGGAGACACGACGACCGATCAATCGTTTGTTTGTATGACGGTCGGATGAAGGGTGGTTGACGGAGAGGAGGGCGGGCGTGTGGAGAGAAGGGAGGACCCAGCGGTTCCAGAAACCAGAGTGACGGGAAAGCTGAAAAAGCACGGTCGGACCCGACGGGCTGTTATTGGGTGGGTGGCAGGTTGTGGCAAGCGTTGCGTGGTTCGTCTCAGCCAGTGGGACCGCTAAGGCATGGATTCCTGCCGCTGTCCGATCGTCCGGTTCACTTTGCCGCGCTCTTTTTTGTTCAAGTTATCCTTCTTCGCAACTTGTCAAAGTCGCGCCGCGTTTCCTTCGCGGTGTGGAGGCTAAGGAAAGAAGTAGAAGGGGGGTTTTCGAGGTTCGGCACGCAGGATGCAGGAGATGGGGTAAGAGAGAAAAGAACAAACCCGGCCCTGAACTGGGATGTGCAGGGAAAGGCAGGGGATGGAAATGAGGGCGGGCGCAATGTCACAGCACAGCGGGTGCAGGGCAGGGCAGGTGCATCTTGCAGTGGAGGTCGGTCGAGCCCACCCCAGTCGCGGTGATCATTCCGTCCGCCTATTGCGGGGGCACTGTTTTGGGTAGGCAGATTCGACACTGTGTGAGAGCAAAGAATGGCGAGAATGGCAAGAATGGGTCGATTTGGTCATCTCGTCTCGCTGGTTCAACAAAACCCGGTGGGTGGGCGGCTGGGCTGCTGACTGGCCAAGACGGATTCCCGGCCCAGCGGGAAGGGGACCCAGGCCGTGGAGAAGCACAGTGCCGCAGCGCACCACTCCCTTGGGGACCTTGGGGTTAGGCTTCCTTTCCGGGACTAATGCCGTTTTCTCCGCCACTCGGGGTCCTGCAGAACTGCTTCCTGTTGGTCAGCCCGGGCCGGCCCCATATTTCCGATCCAGGGTTCAGGTTCTGCCGCCGGTCTGCTCCAGGCCAGGCCATGCCCCAAACGGTTTGTGCGAACCATGGATCCCCGACCAAAGATCAAAGACGCTGGGCCAGCCGTTTCAATCGCCCCCGCTGCAGACCCCTTGGCGACGAGATCGATCGTTTGTGCGATTGAGCTTTGTCTTGCAATCCGCTGGCTTGTTCGAAAAAATGACTAAAGGATAAAAAAAAATGATGATCATTTCGGTGCCATGTGTGCAACGAAGGCCGAAAAGCTGACAATGGCCACCGAGTCCGGGACAACCACACCCGACACACACAAATCCCCCCACCCCCTGCAACGCCCCCGACTCTCGGTTGGGTCAAGCCGAGCACATGGACGCAGAGTTTGGTTCAATCACACGCCGTCAGTCACGCCCAGCCAGCCACCATTCCGAAAAAACCAACCCGGCCCAGGGGCCCGTCTCAGCGTCTGCCGTGCACGGCTGCAAACACCCGGTTGGCTGCTGGCCGAGGAACGGCCGTGGGATTCTAGGGAGCTTCTGCGCAGTATTAAAACACCTTGGCGGGTAGGCTAGCTTTTCCCGTCATTTGTCTCTTTGCAGAAACTGCAGAATCTGTCCAGACGGAGTGACAGATCTGTACATATGTACATCCATACATACCTCGTCTCCCATGGCTGCCGGCGCGAGCAACGTCATGCGCTGCGGGATGCGTCCTCATTCATGGGCGCCAAGCGCCGCCGAAAGGGAGCTAACTCGCGGTTTGGCACGAGATCGGTGTGCAGGAGGAGTCGAGAAGCTCCGAGGTGTGCCGATCGCGTCCCCTCCCCAGTGCCTTTTCCGGCATAGCCGGGGCTGTTAACCCTTTCCCGTTAAGCGCCCCGGCGCTGGGAGAATCGATCGAGTTTCTTGGGTGGTGGACTCACTGGAGTGAGTGACTCCCTCACCTTGAGCTTGGTGCTGCAACATCTCAAACAAGGTCGGCCGGGAATCCCGGGCCACCTTTTGTGTTCTCAGTCGCACACACAAAGCAGCCAGCGCCCTCAGTGGGCGGGTTTGTTTGCCCATGCGCCGAGTACCGCCGAGGGCGCTTCGTGCAGCTTCAGAAGAATGTCCGACCAGTGCCACTAAGCTTCTGAGCTCTTGGGTCGCATTTTCATCCAAAGCCGTGGGCATTCTATTGTTGGCGATGCTATAAAGAAATCTGAGCTGCTGAAAGAGTGTGAAAGGCGGCAGCGGCAGCGGCAGCGGCACAGCCATGCTGGGGCTGAGCTGGGGTGAGTGGGGGTTTGGTGGGACAAAAGCTGGCGTTGCCATCTGGGGATATCCTCAGCTCTGGCGCAGCCACTGGTCTTGAATTTATGAATCAAACTCCATTCTGTTGGTTTGAGGCACAAACGTCGTACGACTGCGACTGCGACTCCAGTAAACACGTACACCGACATGGGCAGCTCAGAATCAGGTTCCGACAAGAGCGGGCAATCCAAGCGCAAGCGAATGAAGTCGCTGTTGTAAGTACTCGTAACCACACCCCAGGAGGGATGTCTTGGCATAGATACACCTGTATGTATACCATACCATAGCAGGCGTTGTTAACCACCCTGGCAGTAAAACGGGCTTCTCGCGCGGCAAAGAAGAGCTCATCAAGGGGCGGATCGTGCTGGAGCACTCGCTCGGGCTGGGCCACAAACCGAACATCATCCCGCCGGCGGAGCCGCGCACCAACCAGCGGCCTCGGACGGTCGAGATCGGGTGGCATCCCGTGGGCGGGACGGCGGGCAAGTGGTTCGCGGAGCGGACCAAACTCGGGGCATGGATTACGGAGAAAGTACACAAGTACCCGGACCCGTCGCAGCACTGGGCGGTGCTGGTGGGCGACTACTGCCACGAGCTGTGGATGGACGAGAACCTCGACATCATCTACGTGAACGGGCGGGTGGACGCGGAGGAGTGGCGGACGTTCCGGGTCGGGGAGACGCGCTTCAACGACGAGGCGCTGCGGCAGGCGGGCGAGATGGTCATCTACGCGATGCGGCAGAAGAAGGCGGCCTACAACCTCATCAGCAACAACTGCCAGAACTTTGCGCTGCTGATGCTCGACGCCATCCAGCTCGGCGCGGCGGAGCGGACCGAGTTCGCCACGACGCTCGCCGTAGTACAGACGGCGACCGGGTCGGGCAAGGTGCGGGATCTGTTCGCCGAGACCACGCAGCCGAACCAGCAGCAGGCGGCGCTGGAGCAGGCCGACAAGGACAATCCCATTGTGGCGCTGGCAAAGAGGCTGATGGACGAGCATACCAAGAAGCTGGACAGCCATGAGCACGCTCGGTGATGGCATGCTATCCACATGGCATCCTCTCCACATGGCATCATATCCACATGCTAACTTACTAGCTCGAGATGATGCGAGAGTGAGAGAAAGGGAGAGAAAGGATATGTGCAGGCACACTCGCACTGTGGCTAGATGATCCGTGGAATGGGGACGAACAAGCACAGTGCAAGCCCACCAGAGCTAACTTAACATAGTAATGTCTTTAACTGATGAGAGAACGAACGGCAAGCCATGTTGAGATTTCAGTTAGTTTGTCTTAGTGACGGAGAATGCCGGCCACTCGGCCTGTCAGCCCATGATATCGTTCGACCAACAAAGCCCATGACGTGGCTTTTCTCGTCTCCGAGTCGCCGATAATTGTCGGGGCCTATTCGACCCGGGGCCATGCCTGTGGGTTCTTTATCTCGCGAGTTCCGGCCAGGCCATGCCGAGGCAGAATGGTCTCGATTCCGGATCCGAATTCATGGTCCCTTTGTTCATTGCGAGTTCCCGGAAATGCACACAGCAACTCAAACCCAACTCTCGGCACCGCGAGCCACGGCGACAAAACTCGTTTTCATTTCCAGTGGTGGCTACAAAATCAAGTCGTCTTTTGTGTGGTTTTGCGTGTCCCAGTGGTTAGTTACATACTGTGTAGTTCCCGCTTTCCTTCAGGCCTTCCTTCCAGGTTCCTGCCCGCGCTTTGACAACACGTGCCCCCACGGTGCAGGAGAGTTGGCAGCCTGGATGCGAAGCAAATGCAACCGACAGCGACCAGTGACTCCCTAGGTAGTTTTGCCACTGAGATGAGTCTTCACTGTGTCTGTGCTGCTTGCATGTACATGTACATGTGCAGACAATCCAGGCACCCTCTGGCCAAATAAAAGCCGAACTCCAAAAGAAAGAAAAATATTGTAAAAATAAATTAGAAAAAGAATAAAAACAAAAAGAGAGGGAGGGAATGGATAACTAATTAAATCAGAGTAATAAATCGAGCAAAACCGGCCTTCTTTAGACTTCCAGTACTGTTGTTTCGTTCCTCCAACTCGAGCTTCTACACTCGGAGTCGAGCTTTTTTATTAGCCCATAGGGTGCCACCACCACCCACCTAAGCAGACCACTACCGGTGCACAACACCCCATTCAGCCTGAACCGACGTGCAATGACCTTGTTATTCCCATCCCGAGAGTACACCTCAAATATCCCCGATAGATGTCAAGGACGATTTCCCATCGCAAAAAGAAAAAAGCACCGGCAGTTTCCCGCAGCATACAGATACCTTACCTACCTAGCGTAACGGTCGAGCAGTGCCCCATGTAGTCTATCGAGACTGCGATTTGATCTCGTCCAAAGAAACGGGGTATCGAAAGCGCACGCACGCAAGCCCGCTCATCACACCACGCATCCCCCTTTCTTTTTTTTCTGGAATCTGGAATCTGGAATGAGAAAAAGAAAATGGTCCTGCATCTGTTGCCCATTCTGGGGTTCTGGGAGGAGGGAGCGCCAACAACCGGATTCCGCATGCTGCATTGCTACCCTGTGGCTGATCTAGCTGCAGCACCAATCTAATACGAAGGTGGGGGGCAAAGGGGGGGTTGTGTTCTGCGATTTGATGATGATGTTGGGGGATGCCGGAAGCAAGGGCGCTGGGACGGTGTCGATGAGAATGGCTATTTCGGGGTGACGATACACTGCTTGGACAAAGAGGCTTGCTCAAAAACGACATGCAGCTCACTGCTACTACCGGGTGTAGTCCTGTCGGATCTGTCCCTCGGTGCCCCCCTCGGCGACGCAGAACCACGCCGTGGCCACACACCCGACCGACTTGCGGCGCAGTGTGCTGTGTGCCATGTACGAGGTAAACTCGGAACAGAGTAACACGGCACAGGCACGGGATAATTCTGTGGTTTCGCCCGGTTAGACGCTCCGGCAGTATGTGCCGTGCGCTGCTGCTGCGTTCCGACCAACCGACGAGTCATTCTGACATAGCCGGACAGTATTGCTCGCGCCGGATCCAAAAAGGCCCCAGATCCGATAAGATGACATACATGGTACGCTCCTCCTCCGCAAACGGAGATATTGCATACCATACCAGTCCCAGGGCCTAGCCGGCCGAGAGAGGTGACCAACGGGCGCCATCCCGTCACATGCCGTCGGCAATGCAAGCGGCCGCGTCTTTTCCCCGGCCAACGGCAGCTTGGAAGCAGCCTACTCGCGCGCACCCCGAGCCGAGGACTCGGATGTGGCTTGCTCTTTGCCGTAGTGTCCCGTGTTTCATACAGAGTGCTCTCCTCGATAAGCCCCTGAACCAGGGCAAGCCGGCACGGAGCAAAGTCTGCGTACCGAGGATGCTCAAGTACATTTATGAGATACGTGCTCCCACTCTGTCATTTAGGCACCTGCGTGATAGGGAGCAGCACATCCGTCTTGAATATGTTCATCAAGGTTAAGAGATAGCTCAGATATTGCCTTTAGTGTAACAGGAAAGGTGACCGGGTTACCTCCAATCTGACTGACATGTACGGCATCTCGTGGAGTCATGTTATTTCTCAACGGAGTTATACGTAGTCGACTATGAATCACTCAAAAGCTCGACCAAACCTTGATCCACCGAGCCTCCCACCCAACCGCCTCCTTCCTCATCACGGCAAGAGAGAAAAAGACAACAGGCCGTACCACCAACCCCATAAAACACCACATGCACTCCACCTCACACCACCCCGCGGGAGATGCGCATGTACACAGCAGCCAGCAGCCAACATCCGTGTACCCAAAGCCCAACCAGCCAGCCGACGCCGTGATTGCGCCGAAAGGGCGGACGGAAAGAAACAGACAGATGCCCTCGTGTCCCATGCCACAAACAGACAGCAACACCGCATCCACCCCCCTGCCCAGTACACAACTACACACAAATTAGGTAGTCACACAACAATCCCAACAAAGTGACCCAAACCCAAAGACCAGCCACCTGGGCAAGCAAGTTAAGTATTAAGTATCAGGCTGGCACGACATATACTTTACACCACAGCAGCTACACTACACTACACTAGTGTAGACTGGGTCCTCGCCCCCGGGAACGCCACACCTTGTTTCTTTTTCGATGCCCATCCTCGGTTTTGTCGGGTGATACTACGTAGTGTCCATACCCTCCCTGCCTTGGTCGGTAGTGGGTGAGTGGGTATGTGGATGGGGTGGGTGGTATTACCTGCTGCTGCTTGTGACGTTTTTGGCGCCAAAGGGGGGGAGTCACCAGGCGAGTTGTGGTGTGGAGGCTTTTTTCTCCCTTTTTGCCCATGAAAAGTTCTGTGTCTGCTGGGGAGGACCCAGAACCAGTAGCTTTGAGGTAAGAAACCGTACCTTCTGAACAACGACGGAGACCAGAGGCTGTTGGTATTTTTTGGGAGTCCGTACCGCCCTAGTGACTCTGTCATTACTCGCCGTCTCAGTCGACCCGTCTCCTGACCTGTGCGAGGAGGTCTGCGGGAAGTTTTGTGAGGACGAAAAGACGTATTTTGGAGAGGATGGTTTGAGGTATGCTGCCTCGTTCAAAACTCTTTCAGACAGGCAGTGGGATGCAAGGCGGCTCTTTGCTGATGCCGCTGATCACGCCCGCTGCGAATACCCCGAGGTGACAGCTGCTTAGTGGTAGAAGGCTGTTGTTTTGAGTAGCTAGGAACAAGTTACCCTTCCTAATATGCGAAGTAGAAGGTGCAAAATGATACTAGATTATAGATGACATTATTACAACGACTATAGAAATCTACCTCTCTACACAAACAAACCGAAAAAAGGGCACTTAGATAGGGACATTTTCTAGAATGAGTGTATGATTCTAAATTGCAATATGTTGCCCAATACTCAGCAGGAAGCTAAAGAATGATATTATTTTCTTATGACTTCCCTGTGTGATGCGTTGGGAAGAAAAAGAGGCTGGCTGCAAACAAAGTGTGGGTGGTATCTCACGGGGCAAGGTCTATCTATGCTAAATACCGGTAACCCGACAGTATGTACGAGAGCGGTGGAATCATGGTGATGGGTTCGAGAGCCTTGGGCTCGAGAGGTGTGCCCGGAGCGCCTGCGAGAATGCCTTGATTGATGCCTTGACTGGGCGTTGAAGGCTGCTTGAAAGCGGGGCAGCGGGCAGGGCTGACTGACACAGAACGGCTGGTTTCTGTTGCCAGAACCCGAATCGGTCGCGTCTTGGGCGCGTTGGCGCCCGATCGGTTCCTTTTATCTTTTGAGGAGAAGTTGCAGCTCTTGGGCAAGAATTGAAAGGAGAAGAGATACGAATACCGCTTACACGGTAGCAACGGCTCCACCGTGATCGGTGCCACTGCCACAACAACAAATGGATCCACTCGGAGCTTTATCGATTGCGACAGGCATCGTCACCTTTGTCGACTTCGGCACCAAGCTGGTCACGCTCTACCTCGAAATAACGAAATCCAACGATGGCCGCCCCTGCGCTGTGTCCGCCCTCGAGAAAGAATCACGCGAGCTGTCGGGGAACGCGACCCACGCCCGAGACAACATCGCCGCCCTCCAAGCACGCTACCCCCGCCAGTCTGAGACCCTCGCTCGGCTCGCCGTCGAATGTGCACTGGCGGAGAAGGACCTCCAGAGTCTCACCGACAGCTTGGCGGTCAAGCAGGGTGCTCAGAATGGCTTGCGTGTCCGGGGCGCTCATGCCATGGTTGCCATCCGTAGCAGGCTCAAGCAGGGCGACATCGAGGGCTTGCAGGACCGTTTGAGGAGCATCCGTGAGCAGCTCATGATGGCAGTCATCATTTGTATTGCGTAAGTTACTTCTTCTCCCATTTCCACTACTCTGCTTTCGCATGGAATCACGTTAATTAAAGTGCGTGCTCGTGGTTTCTTAGAGACGACGCGGCCAGGGTTTGCGCCCAGCTCTCTGGCGTCGACAATGGCGTCGGGGAGCTTCGTGGCATGCTTCAGACGATCATTGACAAGCTCCACCCCGAGTTTGCTACCATCTCCCGCAGCCGTCCCTTGGAAACCGATTTTGAGAGAGACAAAGTGGCGTCCGGTCTCTTGACTGCAATCACTATGGCCGATCGAACCAACCAGCCTGGCCTGGACATTCCTCCTGCCTTCGAAAGCGCGCCGGAAAATGACGGTCTCATCTGCGATAGGATTCTTAGCAGCTTGGAGTTTAAGGGGATGACGGACCGTGAGAACCAGATTGAGAACCCTTTCCCCAAAACCTTCCAGTGGCTACTTGACGACCAACCTCGTGGGCTCTCGCTAACCCCGCCGCCAACAAGATTCAAAGAATGGCTGGAAACACAAACTAATCAGACGCCTTATTGGATCACTGGTAACCCAGCCTCCGGGAAGAGCACGCTAATGAAATATATCGCGACCAGCCCCCAGCTTCAGACCCATCTCAAAGCCTGGTCTGGTGATCGACGTCTTCTGATATGTAGCGTCTACTTTTGGAATCCGGGATTATCAGATCAAAAAAGCCAGGCCGGCCTACTATCAACAATTCTCCACCAACTTCTCAGTCAGCGGCCAGAGCTTTGCCGCCGTGTTGCCTGGAGACATTACCAGTATATCCAACTGACAGGACCAGACCGGCTCAGCATCCGTCTCCATTGGACCTTTGAGGAGCTTCGGGATGGTATCTTACAATTTCTTTCTCTCACAGAGGGTACCGACCGTCTTGCTCTTTTTATCGATGGTCTTGACGAATATGAAGGGGACCTCGCCAGCCTTATTTCCTTCCTCAAGCAACTGCATGAGAGCCACAACATCAAACTTTGCGTTTCTAGCCGCCCTTGGAATATTTTTAAGGACGAGTTTCGCACATACCCCTCTCTAAGGATGGAGCTCCTTACCAAGGCCGATATCAAAATCTACGTTCGTAGATGTAGAGTAGCCCTACGTTCCAGGAGTTGCGTAGGCCTTTCGCTACCGATATTAGGAAGTTGGAGTCTCAGATTATCGACAAAGCCAATGGTGGTCTTTCTCTGGGTGGTTCTTGTCGTCGAAAGCCTTATCAACACCGCCCGAGAAAACAATGACCTTCGCGAGATCTGGAGAGTCTTCCACAGCTTACCGCCCGGGCTGGAGGAGCTTTATTCTTCGATGCGCGAACGTCTGGATACAACTCACCGCGAAAGGGCATCGATAATGTACCAGTTGCTTTTCCGTGGAATGAGCTCGTTGACCTCCCTTTCCGTGCGCCCGAGTTTTGGACGGCTGCTAATTGCGACGACCCTACCGAGCCGCAACCATATCTCAAAGATGAAGAAGTACCCGGGCTCCTCCATGTGTTAGAACGACGGTTAGCTGGAGCTACCGGCGGCATTTTACAAATCGACCGGCATTCGATTAAAAGGCCTGGCTCGCTACCGTCAAAGCCGCCGTCTGTTGGATTCCTCCACCGAACTGTTTTTGACTGGTTGTGGAGCATCAGGTCTATAATCGAGGAGGATGGGCCTACCAACTACGACCCGGCCCTGGTGCTCACATCCGTTCTTGTTTCTCGCTGGAACAGCTTGTGTCACACGCGAGCCAACCCTCCTACACAAGGTGTTGAGATAATCTTTCGCGTTGGGCAGTCATGCAACCACTTGCCGGAAACCAGGGCAAAGCTGTTCCGGATAATTGGACGACTCGAGCTTTCCAATAGCTGGAGCACACGCGTGTGGAATTCTCTTTTGTGGCCCGCAGGAGTAGCCGTTTTTTCCACTCATGAAATCCCGACGTTTCACTCCTTTCTCGCTACTTGCTTCCTTTGCCCAGAGTATCTCCAAGCCAAACTAGAGAGTGATTCTTACGCCACAGGTTTGGAATTACCTCGGAGACTGCACATGCTCCCTACAAGATTCTGGAATACGAAGCACAAGAAACTCGTGGAGTTATCCTCGGCGCTCTCCTTCGCACCATCGATGATCTCAGCATAGACCAGGTCCAAATGGCAAACGGGCCACTTCAGAACCTCAATTTGAGATTGAAAACCCTCGACATTCTGGTACGGGCTCGGGTTGCGCCTCGTCGTGTTTTAAGGGCCGAAGTTGAGCGCGCGAAGCACAATGACCTCCCAAAAGAGTTCCTGGACTCTTTCCGGGCCGTGCTCGAAGGGAAGGAGTTGGTCGAGCTGACAACCATCACAATGAGGCCTAAGCCTACTTTAATCCCTCCACCACCACCACTCTTGCCCTCGGGTCCTAGGCCTGGCGAGCTTCCACGGACTCCGGCCCCAATGGTTCGCCGTGGACCTCGCGTTCATAACACACTCTCTTCATAGCCGACAGGACGAGGGCCGCGTCTCAACAACCCCCAACCCGCTCGCAAAAGCTGTCGGGAGCCAGGCACGGCAGCAAGCAAAGCAATGTCAGTGAAGGATGAGACGGGCAGTTGGATTGTTGGTGGTGGTGTTTGTGGGAGGCTGCGGTTGGGAGAGAGAGCTGGCAGGTGGGGCGGCCGAAAGGCGGGCGGTCTGCGTCTGCTGTAGGTCGGGGCGGTGGTGGCCCACCGACCGCCGCCCGTCACAAGCTCGGCCTCTGAGCCGAGGGGTGGCTGCAAATTTGAGAGGGGCTGCATACACTTGTCGTGCGTTGCTCACTCGCCACCATTCCCTGTCTTCGCCTCCCGTCGTGCTGTTTGGAGGGGCAGGGTTGGAGGTGGGAGAGGGAGGCCGTTGAAGGGGTGTGTTATGCGGCAGCTTGGGAAAATTGGGTTCGGGAGGAAGGGGAAGAGAGGTGGCTATGGTATCCCAAGCGCCGTACTAGGTTGGGGGGTGTAAGGCTTGGTTAGTATATGGGTAGGCAGTGTTTAAAACTTTGTCATCTGCCTCAAAGTTCGTCGTCGCTCAGTAGAATAGTCGGCATAACGTAATCTATCACCTTTCCGGCCACACCACCTTTCCGGCCACTTTCCAGCCCCGCACCCCACCACGTCCACTTTGGATGCACCTTACCATGCCATCGTACCCGGCAAAATGCCAAAGCCTTTGCAGCACGAAGAGCGGATCCAATTAGCACTGGAGGCCTTACGTTCAGGCGAAACCCAAAGCATTCGCAAAGCTGCGGCTGCATTTGATGTACCAAGGGCGACTCTCCAAGAACGCGTCAAAGGGGGTGCTACGCGTCAACAAGCGCAAGTCAAGAACCGAAAGCTACACCCAACTGAAGAAGCAGCCTTGATTCAATGGATCGAGTCACTGGACGACCGTGGTATGTCGCCAACGATCAGCTACATTCGACAAATGGCCGATCTTCTTCTCCGCGAGCGTGGAAACTTGATGTTGCTCGACGCGTCTATCGCAACTACCCCGGTCCCTGCAATGACTGTTGGCGAGAACTGGGTTCATCGGCTTCTTGATCGGCATCCCCATTTGAAGACGAAGTATTCAAGAAAGTATGACTATCAGCGAGCCTTATGCGAAGACCCAGAGAAGATTTCAGCGTGGTTTGCACGGGTGCAAAAGACGATCAACGAGTACGGAGTCCTCGACGTGGATATCTACAACTTTGACGAGACCGGCTTCCAGATGGGTGTTGCAAGTACATCTAAAGTGGTTACTCGGTCTGACCGACGGAACCGACCTGTTGTTATTCAGCCAGGGAACCGAGAGTGGACAACTGTCATCGAGTGCATTAACGCATCTGGCTGGAGTGTTGACCCGATGATTATCTTTGAAGGGAAAGTCCACATTTCGTCGTGGTACGACGGCTCAGTGCTGCCAAAGACATGGCGTATTGGAGTCAGCGATAACGGCTGGACAACCGATGAGCTTACCTTCGAGTGGCTTCGAGAAGTCTTCGAGCCACAAACCCGAAAACGGACTGTTGGTCGATATCGGCTTCTTATTCTCGATGGTCATGGAAGTCATTCGACGCCTGAATTCGACAAATTCTGTACTGAACATCGGATCCTTACAGAGTGCATGCCTCCGCACTCGTCGCACCACCTCCAGCCTCTTGACGTCAGCTGTTTCGCTGTGCTGAAGCGAACGTACGGCGACCTTGTCAAAGAGATGATAGCACTCGGGGTTTATCACATCGACAAACCAAGGTTCCTCGAACTGTTTCTTGAAGCTCGGAAAAAGACGTTCAGCACAAGGAACATCGTAAGTGGCTTTAGGGCTACAGGGCTCGTGCCTCTCGATCCAACTCAGGTTCTTTGTCGGCTACAAACCAGGATACGGACACCGAGTCCCCCTCCTACCCCCATCCAACCGCCAAGTCTGCCTCTCAAAACGCCAGTAAACATGGTCGAGCTTGACTCTCTCCAGAGGAAACGCCAGAGAGAGATAAGCCCAACAGATCAGGCGCTTCAGAAAATCATCAAGGGCTGCCAGATGGCGATGCACAATGCTACTCTTTTGCAGGAAGAGAACTCGCGACTTCGAGCTGAAAATGGTCGACAAAAGAGAAAGCGGGCACGCCGAGCTTTCATTCAAACAGGAGGGACTATGACGATTGGAGAAGGGATGACACACATCGAGGCTCCCAGAATGCTCGTCAGAAGGGTCAAGGAAGCCAGGAAGCTCGTCGAGAGGTCGAAGAAGGAGAGGTGGGGCCATCGGACACGACCGCGCCAAAGGCACGAAAGCGTGCGCAGCCGAGTGCAGTGTTTGTGGCTCAATCGAGCACAACGCCAGAAATGCCCATGTAAATAAGGACTCGAATTATGTAGATTGTATTTCGTAGACTCTCTTTTGCGTTGTGGGGTGTTTCCAAAGTCGACGTGGTGGGGTGCGGGGCTGGAAAGTGGCCGGAAAGGTGGTGTGGCGGAAAGGTGATAGATTACGTTAGTCAAGACCGTAGAGTTCGTCGATGAAGGCCCAGCGCTACGCTCCGTCCTGAATATTTCCAAGTTTTATATACAAGACGACATGACTGGCAAGTGGGTGACAAAAAAACAGGTCCATGACCCAGTCACCCTGCTAAATACAGCTAGCGCCCCGCTCTTGCTACAAAATATTGCATCACATCAACACCAGCGTTCAGGGGGTATGCCTTGTTTCGACGGCAACTACGTCGTCAATCACAACGTTTGTAAAAGAATAAATGTGATACTATTTGTTAGATAGAAAGCCCCATCTCTGTCTTCAACAACAATGGCAATGGCTCATCATAAGACTCCCAAGAAGGCCAAAGTACAGGGCATGTACCAATTCGCCCTTGCCCAACAAGACCGCTTCGGCACTTTTTTTTAAATCCGACATCTTCCGGATCGCCGGTATCAGCAAAACTCGAGGGAACGCAATTTCAAAGACTACCCTAGAACCTTCAAAAACAATCCATTTGATGATGAGACACGCGGTCGAAAGAGGATCTTGACTGAAGAGATGTGGATAAGATGGAGAAAGTTATCTGGGACCATGGTATTGAAGGCCGGATGCTCTCGTACCCACGGCCTTCTCCAAGAAGCTGGCGTTGAAAAAGAGTCTCGCACGTACCATCCAACGCGCTCTCGGACAGAGAGATTGGCGTCGTTGCATTGCTTGTCAAAGGTCTTTGTTAACGCTAAACTCGCTGAGAAACGATGTGAAGAGCCGCAAGTCCTTGGAAATCGGCCTCGACCGGAAGACTGGCGAGCATTTATTTTACCGACGAGTTCCATGTCTCTTCAGGAGCTTCAGGTCGTGTCTGGATCCTCCGGAAACCTGGCGAACGCTATTGTCCTGACTGCATTGTTGAGGGCCAGATAAAGAGGAGGACAGGCATACGGCGCATTTCTGGGGCACCGTTGGATACGACTTCAAGATGGAGAGCCTGCACGAGTATCAGATTCGTCCAATAACAATGGGAAAATGACACAGGCTTATTACCGCGATCATATCCTCGACGGTATCGTCAAGCCGTGGATGGAGGAAGGCCGTTCTTTTATTCTTGAGGAGGACGGAGATAGTGGCCATGGGCCGAGGGGAAATAACATCGTCAAGTCGTGGAAGGAGAAGAACGGCTTGAGGCACTATTTCAATTGCCCGGGTTCACCAGACTGGCCTCCTATTGAGAAGGCATGGCGGTTACCTAAGTCAGAGGTCAAATCGCGGATGTGCTTGACTCACGACGACCTTGTGGAGGCTGTCCAGGATGGCTGGCAAAAGCTAGACCAAGCAACCATCAACGAATGGGTTGACCAAATCCCCGAAATCCTACAGCAAACATTAGATCTTGATGGCAAAATGAGCGGCAATTAGATAGAATTGGGATTGCAAATGACTTTGTTTTATGGTGTTGAGGCTGTTGCTTATGTTGGTGTGATGAGAGGGGAATTTTTTGTAGGATCAAATTGCATGGACCTGTTTTTTTGTCACCCACTTGACTGGGTAGGTCGTTACCAAAAACAACTGTAGTGCTGCCACCTCCCCAAGCAAACCTCATCCACACATCTGATCCCATACACGATTATTAGGAAACCCACCAGTGTCTAGACACGTTCAAGATAAAACACACACCAGCCATCAAAAGCAAAACCCGCCAGGTTCGTAACCGCCGAGGGACAACGGCCCACCGCTCTAGCCCTCCACGAGACACCCTACGTCCCATAACATTTGATCTTGAAGAATAACCGTTCACCCATCCAAGAAAAAGTAGGACCCGCACACCCATACCTCGTACGCCGGCGCCCCTCGCAACATTCGAGCTCGCGCCCCAGGTTTAAAGAAGAAAACGTTAGAACTACACGTGCCACCCCCAGCTCTCAGCAACTAATAGGAAAAGCACCCTACTACACCGCCACAGCGGCAACACCCCCAGGAACACCCGCCGCATGATGGACATCCAGCAACAGGAGCAGCCACAGGCACCTCGACCTGCATCTTCGGGACAAGCGAGATCGGGTTGCGGGTCTTCCCCACAACGCCCGGCATGCCGTGGTAGACCATGGCACCGATCATGAGGATGAGCAGCGGAATCTAGCGACATCTGTTAGCTGACTACTCGGATAAAACACGTAAAAGCTGACGGTAAGACATACCCAAATGAAGAATAGGTTCCGGTCCCAGCTCAACCTCTTCAGATTCTGCGCGTGTGCCCGCCGGAGCGTGGCCTGTTGCTCTTGGGTGATGGCATCCTTGCGGCCGATCTGCAACAGTGCGGGGATCTCTTGGCCCTCCGACTCCTCGGCAGTGTCTTCCGCGACGGCGACGACGGTTTCGGCGCTTGCTGAGGCCGAAGCCTCCGCCTGGTCGAATAGCGCGGCGCATTTGGAATCTGCCATGGCATCGGCGGCTGCTTGGGCGGCGGATGATCGTTTTGTGTCCAGGTCGCCTTGGTGAGGGAAGAGCTCGTCGTAAGCCGGGGGCGCTGCGGTGGCTTTGGCGGCAAAGGGTGAAAGGTATTGCCAAGTGCTCTCGGTACCCCTATTCGGGGGCTCATTCTCGCCCGGTCCGGGTCTGGCGCCGCCAATCATGGTCGCAAGCCGCTGTAGGACCTGGTTTTGATACTCGGGTAGCGGGGGCATGTTGGGGATCTGGGGGAAGTTGGGCAGCTGCGCGAATTGAGGGAACTGGGGCAACTGGGGAAGCTGGGGAAGCTGAGGCAGCTGCGGTAGATACTGCAGGTGCGGCTCCATTCTCTGATGAAGCTGCTGGAACTGAGCGGCAACTTGCTCCTTGATCGCAGCCATAAGAGCACCCGTTGCGTCGGTACCCCGTCGTCGGGGACGAGACGGGCTCCTGGCGCGCGCAGGCGTGTTGACAGCGCTCTTCCGGCGGATGCGAAGCTCCGTCTGATCGGCAGGGCCGGTCTCCTCGGGCATGTCCGAAGAATAGGCTTCCGAGTACTCTTCCGAGCTCTCCGCCTCAGGTCCGGGTTCATCGCTCGACGCATCAGCAATTTCCTGGGACACGGCCGCCCGAATCGACTTAAAGCTCGCGACGCTGTTGACGCGGCTGTGTGACGAACTGTCACTTTGCGACCGACGATGTTGCTCAAAGCGGTGGATGATGCGCACCACCTCCTTTGACTTGGCGACATCAACAGCCGTCAAACCTGACAAGGTTCGCAGTGTCGGGTCTGCCCCGTGGGCGATCAGGAGACGGACGATCTGGGGTTGGTTGCTCATGGCCGCCATGTGCAATGCCGTGTAGCCGCCGTTGTCGCGCGGGTCTGGATTCGCACCTCGCGCTAGAAGACCGGCAACGAAACGGTGTAGACCCATCTTACAGGCCAGATGCAGCATGGTTTGGCCGGTCACTCTCCGTCTGAGGTTGAGCCGCGGCTTCCGGGTGCTGTTGCTAAGGTCCATCAACTCCATTAGCTTGAGAAGGTGGTTCTCAAAGTTGTCCATGGCATGACTGGAGGATCCCTCTACACCCGACATGTCGCCGCTACCAGAGGGGTAACCGTTTGAAGATTCCTTGATAATTCGGCGGGCGAATTCAGTCGGGTCCTCATATCCGCCCGTCATCTTATTGCCGAGGATCATGAGCGCCGTGCGAAGCAGCTGTTGCTCACTATCATCCACATATCGGAACCACTGAGGGCCCAGGTTCAGGCCCCTGATAGTGACAGGTACCATGCCCGCCATTTCGGATGGAGGCAGCAGGCACACCAGGCTTTCTGACGACCAATACATGGTACCCGGCGCCTGCTTGTCGCCAAACATGACCTGCATTCCAGCCTCGAATCCTTGGCCCATTAAGGTAACCTCGATGCCGCCGGCAACAGGCCCCTCGCCGGGGATGACCTTAAAAATAGCCCTCTGCGTCGGGGGTTGTTGATTCCTCCCCTGGCCGGAAGCAGCGTGCGGCGCGTGACGGGGCGGGGTGGGAGCACTGGCCGAAGAGACAGCGGGATTATGTCGTCCTGATGAAGGTGGGCCAAACATAGACATGGCCAGGTTGGCCAGGCTAGGCGCCCTGCTCGGGTTGGGCGAAAGAAGTTGGTTATTGTTGCCGCCCGAGAGCGGATTGTTCCCGAACGGATTCGTTGATGCCTCGGACATGCTAGGGCCAGGGCCAAACAATTGCAGCTCAGCAGGTGGCGGGAACGACGGGGGAGGGGTCGGGGAAAACGACGACGATGCCGGCGTGATTATGTTGGAATTCGTAGAAGAATTGGGCAACCGGGGAGCGGACAAGAACGACGTATCGAGTGGCGTCATAGCCAAGTCGCTCGGTATCTTTGACGTCGAGTTATTAGCTCTCCGCCGTTTCGCTGGCCCAGTCGAGAACGAGGGAGACGCTGGGCGGGAGAGATGCTGGGCGGTCAACGACGGTTGGAGTTGCTCCGGTGGCACGGCCGAGATGGGCGTCGAACTTGAAGAACTCCGTCTTGCGGCTTGTAGGTCGAGGCTCGGGGATGACTCTAACGAAGGCCCGGGGCCCGGAGCGACCTGGATGGGCAGCTCTTCCCGTGGGGTGAGCATTGCGGCCGGCATTCCGGGAGCGGGCTTGGAAATCGGATTGGGGCTCGTCGTCTTGTGATCGTCGGTGATCATGATGGATTCCGACATGGTCTGGGCGATAAGCTTGCCGAGATGGTCGGTCAGGGTGAAAATGATCTGGAACCCCTGCTTCTCGGCGTGGTGTCGACAGTAACAGGCAATCCTCATAGGTGCCTCCACCTGCCAATACCTCCGGGAACCCGTCTCTGGGTGGTTCTGCAAAGCCCACTCCTTGACCTCCTGCGTGTTGAAGACAATCACTCGCTTCGCCTCGTCCTGCCTCCAAGCCTCTTCGTCCTGCGGGTGCTTCGACTTTTTGCGACCCGCGCGCTTCCGTTCCCTGCCTATGCAATTCTCACAGATTTGCACCTCGCCCCCCTCTTGCGTTTTCACCTCTTCACCCTCTTCTTCCAACTTTGCCGTCTCATTCTTCTTTCGCAACCCTGCAGCTGTCTGCGCCCGCTGCAAAGCCGCTGTTCTTTGTTGTTGCACCTGCATCGCGCTTGTACAAACAAGCATCACATGCAGCTCGAGAGTATCCGGGGACGGTTGCGGTGGCGGTTTTGTCCAGAACTTGGGTTTGCTGATCGTGTGTTTAGGAAGATGAACCTTTGTGGCCCCGAGCGGGAGCTGCGGAAGCCTGAGCTTGATCGTGATCTGCGTTTCAACCCTGGATTTGGTGTTGGTGGCACCAACTTCTAATGTGTACGGTCCGGGGCCATATGGCTGATAGTCAACCGGGAATTGTGAGGACATGTGCCCGTTATTCGGGAAGAACGGCCCCCCTGCGGCGAGTTGGCCCGTGTTCGGGTAGAGGGCGTCCATGAACCCAGCTATGCTTGTCGAACCAGCGCCTGCTTCCTGTGAGCCGTGGAACTCGTATTTCAGCGCCGCCGGCGCGCTGGGAAGGGCGCATACATAACGGCCCTTCGCCCGTCGCATCCTGCCGCAGTCCTGGCGCTTTAAAAGTGAATGGCTTCCTGCGGGTCAGCATGCGACAAGCGGCACGTGCCTCACGCAAACTTACCAGGTAGCTTTCATCGCCAGACGGCGGCGAGGCCATGATAGCCTCGGGAGATAGCGCGGTAAGAGCGGACCCAAACGGACTAGGGCTGTCCATTGGGCTTTGCATCCGGGACTGCGCGGGAGCCCCACGGCCATTTAGAAACTCAAATGTCTGTCCACCCATGGGAAATACGCTGGCGTCGGTCCCTGGAAAGGCGTCTGCCATCATATCCCAATCCGTCTTGCCATTGGCGCCATTCATCCGCAAATCGCCGGCCGTCAATTGTGTCAAGGCCGTAGTTGACGTCCGCTTCGAAGACCCCGAGTCAAACGTAGACCCACGATGACCATCTCGGGAGCGCGAGCCCGTACTTACAAGCCCGAGGGCTTCCGAGGGGGAGCCGCAATCTTGCGGGGCATCCGGCATGGCGTGAAATGAGTCGGCGCCGGAGCTGTGCGGGCGGTGAGGCCGAGGGCTGGCAACATCGGGTTCGAGCAGGTCGGGAAGTGGACTCCCTTCATCGGAATCGATAAACTCGTTTGCGAAATGCGACTCGTTGATGTAATGCGATATGTCGAAGTCGGGCTCGCCATGTGCTGAGCCAGCCATTTTTTGTTGGGAGCGGCCGACCGACTGGGAATATTGGTGGGATTGATGCAACGCAGTCGGTTCTCGGAGTCGGCGACGCGGAAAAGGGAAAATAAATGGAGGCAGAATTGAGGTAGTGTCGGGTAAAGCGACTCCGGCAACTACTGCGGCATGTTTGGTATAGAATTGAATGAAAGATGCGCTGGAAGAGGTCGGGTAGCGATAAAAAAAAGCAAAGCTGGACGAAAAGTGCCGTTCCTTCCTCCCCGCGGTAAGGAAAATGGCGACCAAGAAGCCAAGGTAATCTCGGGTCACCTCAAAACCCAAAGGTTGAGCAGGGCCACGCAACAGGCTGGCCAGGGACTAGCGCCAGGGTGGCTGCGCTGCACAGTCAGAGATGCATGATGTATCCCACATTGTCGCATTTATGCATATATCGGGTTGCAAAGACCAAGCCCTACCGGCTTGGTGGGAAGCTCTGCACGGACATTTGTTGGTTCCTGGTTCATCTCATTTTGTACCTTGATTATTGCATATTCGTAGTCTCTCCGAGCGATAACAAGCACGCGATGCACGCCGCAAACTAACTTCAGGTTGGGCTTTGACAGTTGAGGTTGTCTGTGTATCTTTTGCATATAATCTAGATTACTATGTACAGACAGGTATCAATAGCAGCCTGAGAATGCCAGTAACTACGCGATGATGGCGGTGAGCTGGTTGCCCTGCGCATTCCCGCCACATCACCACCAGCCACCCAATTGCCATGAAGCTCACGGAAAACGTGATCAAGCGGTGGATGATTTTCTGCTTGGCCGTTCTAGAGCGGGCCTATTTCTTTTCTGAAATTTCTCTGGCAGTGGCTGGCTGGTTACAGTCTTATCCTTACCTAACAAGAAGGAGGAGGCATTTGGGCGTTCAAGGCAAACCACCATCGATCTAATGTGTGTGTGTGTGTGTGTGTGTGTGTGTGTGTGTGTGTCTGACTGATGCGTGCCGTGCCAGGTAACGAATGAGATCCATCCGATTTCATCACCGAACGGAAGCCCGGACACCGGACCGGGGAATTCGCCACGAGATTGCGGACGACGCTAGTTTAGTGCACCAGTTTTGACAGCTGGAGCGGAGCAAAGTAGGATGTGGTCCCAATGGCGTGTCTAGATGCCCACCGACAACAACAGAGCTCTCCACCAAAAGAGGGGTCACCCTTTGCTTAATCCCCCTGAATCAAAACACTGCAGTTGCGGGGAGAGAATGAAGTCGAGAGTAAAATCATATTCATTTATCTCGTATACTGATTCAATGCATAGATAATCTTCGCTTTCGAAACATCAGGCCTTGGAAGTGGAAACTTGTCGAAGTCAAGTCTGGTTCCGTGCCACCAGCGAGACCTTTGACTCCTCAACGCCAACGGTCCAGCCATCATCTTGGCGGTGTCATTGCCTAGAAGGATTAGGGCCGGCTGCCACCTGCGCGCCAGCGGTCGGCGGCTCGTCAGGGAACCGAATCGTCCGGGCAATATACTGCACCGAACTCTCAGCTACAATGTCTTGCTCGCCTCCAACCGCATCAGTGGCGGGGTTCTTGCTGGAATCCGGCATATCACGTTGACCAGACGCCACTTCTCCCCTCACTTCCTGTCGGCGATGGATAATGGAGCCCCCGATTCTGAACACGGAACGCCTACCCCCCTCTCCGGGTGCATTGCCAGAATCCCCTCCCGGTTGCTGACGGGTAGTGAAAGAAGTGACCCTGCTACCGAGTGAGAAGGGAAGTGCGTTGTCCAGACCCTCACTGGAGGGTGACATGACGGAACGAGAAAGCGTCCTCGGGAGATAAAAGCCCAGCTTGCCCAATGGAATACTAAGCCCGTGAACAATCTGTACACCGCATTAGTTACTGCAGCCCCAAGAAATTAGAATAACAATCTTTCACTCACAATACTACATATAGCAATGAACCACACCACCACGATAACCGCCTCGGGCAGCCCTTGATATCGGTCCTCGCCTCGCCGTCCACATCCAGAGTATGAAGAAACTCCAGCGTGATGTATAGGTAAAAGATGGCTGACACGCCCACGGGGCCGAAGAAGCCCACAAAGACCGCCTGCCGCACCTCCTCAATTTGCGGGATGAACTTGTGGATGGCAAACACCCACGGCAGGCGGCGGAACAGCAGCACCAACACCCCGAGAGCAATCAGCCTCCCGATGGGCACGACCTCATTGTGCAAAAACAAATCCCACGGACACACAGCGCCGTACCACATGAAGATGGACACGTTCAGCAGCATGTCGATGGTGGGCTGCAGCGAGTCGTCGAGGTCTCGAGGCGGAACCAGTCGTCCCAGGTGAAGATGTTGCCGGCCACAAAGCAGGCGAGGACGTCGTCGCTGCCGATCATGCCGCAGGTCCCGACGATGAAGAGCGCGAGGGAGATGGCGAAGACGAGGAAGCTCTCGCGGTCCACAAACTTGCGCTCCTCGGCCCAGTGCAGCAGCTCCTTGGCCAGCCAGCCCACCGCCGCGCCGTACGCCACGCTCAGCAGGATGGTGTACCCCCAGGTCTCGCCGAACCACATCCCCATCGCCACGCGCGCGCCTCCCGAGTCGGGCGCCGCCCCGTCCCCGATGTACTTGATCAAGTACAGCGCGAAGAACAGGAACGGATAGCCCAATCCGTCGTTGGCGCCCGACTCGGCGATGATGATCTTCTGCAGGTCCTTGGGCACGTTGTGGTCGGCGAACTTGCCCTTCACAATCACGGCGGACAGCACGGGGTCTGTGGGGGTGACGCACGAGCCGATGGCAAGGGCGTGCAGCAGCGGGATGCCCGGGACGAGGGCCCAGACCAGCAGGCTGGTGGCCAGCCACATGGCGGCCATGATGGGCCCGACCAGCCAGGCGAGCGGCTTCCATTCCTTCTGGAGATAGCGGCTCGGCAGCTGGACGCCGGCGAGCACGAGCTGCACGCCGAGAACCAGGCGCGAGAAGGCCAGCGTGATGGCCGCGAGGTTCTCCTCAGACCCGAGCGCGTACTCCAGCGGGCGGATGAAGTTGGCCCCGTGCGGGAGAAGGCGACGCCCGCGAGGAGGGAAATCACTTTTATGAGGGATATTTAATTTTGGGGCTTTTCTGAAGAAGGAAAGCAGGGGGTTACGTACGAGCCTCGGAGAGGTAGAAGCTCTCTTTGCAGAGGTACGAAACCAAGCCAAAGAGCGACACCCATCCTCCCAGCACGCTGAGAATGATGTTAAAGTTGGTGGTCGCTAACACGGGCATCTTTGACCGGTTCACAACCAACGGTTGCAGGTCAAACCTGAACGAGAGAAACCTCGCTCGCGATGTCTTCCGTCGGGACGTTCTCCCAATGGCGTTACTTTACTTTCAAGGTATCAATACTGAGGAGACACCAACGTAAAGCCCGTGTTATTGGATCGTGGGCATCGAGCAATCGCGAATGCGGCGGGTCAGCATAGGGTACGAGGTTGGCAGGCCTCGCCACGTTATGCAAATTTGCTCAGTTCGTATGGCAACTAGCATGGATAAGGCGTGGGAGTACTGATGACCAGGAGTTGAGGCGGAAGTATTTGAACTCAGCAGCCTGGTGTAGGTAGAACACCTGTGATACGCGAGCGTTAAAAGTCTCAAACGTGAGTTTTCCAGGCTGTCGGAACGAGGGAGGCACGTGGGCGGGGGCGGCCGAATCAACGCTGACCTTAAGGATGGATCATGGGGTGCACTGCCTTGCCTTTCGGATTTGATCGGCGAGCTGGGGTTGACCCACACCTCACCCCCGGGCGGGCAACTTGAGGCCTAGAGGTTGTCATCGGCTTATTGGGGGTTGCCTACCAGCCAGAAGATGATGCGGGAGTCGTTGACATCCATTAATCCAGAGTCAACCCCAAGAACGCCCTTCTTATTGTCTCCTTCAATCCTCAAAGCATAAGCTTTTTGGCCAAGCTCAGCCAAGAGATTCGAAAGCTTATTTGCCTGTGGTGTTCCAGCCTGTGACATCAGTGGTTGATCAATGCCAGGGGAACTGCTGAGGATGGCAAAGCCGAGGCTTGCCGCGTGGGGGTTATGTTTTGATTTTTTTTTGTGAGGATTGTCGTCAGTGAACTGATAGAATAATTATCCCAAGCCACCATTGCCAAGGGCCTCATTGTCGACTTCGTAGGATGCATGATATTCGCCAACGCCATCTAATCCTTACAATGCACCTCTTGATGGTCCCCACAACCCAATAATCTATGACATATCCGGCAACGCCAGGCTTGCGATGACTGCTTTTCTAACGCCCGCCTCGAGTATCCCCGTTGCTCAAAAAGAAATAAAAAAAATACCGCGCCATACTGCCAAACCGACGAGAGGACTACCTAACTCCTCCGGCTTCTGCTTCGCCAACCAAAAGCAATAATGCACATGGGACCCCTAACAACTTACACGCCCTGCCGGACTAGCTGAGTAAACAGAAAACGGGAGACCTAGGCATGGACAGCCTTGTCTACCCTGAGCGGCTGTAAACAGCCACTCGACTCCCACTCCCACGGCGACCATGCTCCAGTTCAGTTCCCGGCGCCAGAACAAGCCGAGCCCGCGGCCACCGTCGGCGCCCTTGAGGGAGGGATGATCTCGGCCACGATCCTCGGCGCAGAGGCCGCCCGTCAACGGCATACGGTGACGGAAGACAACTTTGCCCATGCGCGAATGAAGGATGGCCATCGAGCACATAACGCATGGCTCGTGTGTGAGGTACATCTCCAGCCCGTGGCAGAGGTAGCCGTCGGGGTTCGGGTGCTCCAACTCAAAGACCTTCATTTCGTCGCCAGCGATCGGGCTGTCCTGGAAGGCTTCAAATTCGAGGATGGGTGTTTGCCGGGTCTGTGTCTTTCTATTCTCGGCTCGGACGAGTTTCTGTGCCACTATGCTGATCGCGCGCATCGCCGAGTGTGCCATGGGGTTTCCGGCGCACCCGGTCTTTTCCTGATGGCACCAGCGCGAGTCGCCGGCGAGCGCAACCAGTGTGGTCTTGCCCTCGTCCCGCTGGATCACGCAGGCCCCCATGGGCTCCCCGTAGCCTGCATCGTGGGATTCCTTTGCTACCTTGTGCGCTAGCGTCATCCAGATGGCAGCGTCGTCGGCTATCTCGTCCGTTTGGCGAGCGATCATGGAAGGATGCGGCCCCAGCGGGTTGTTCTTTCGGTATAACGAGGGCCAGAAGTGTTGCGACCACATGGCAGCCTGGACCTGCGATGTAGGGGATACCATCGGAACCGGGATGCGACGGAGGAACACTTCCCCTTCCATGCCCTCCACCGAAGACAGCGCGCTAATGACCTCGTCACGGTTGAGCATATTCTCCGGGCCAACGATTATGTAGATCCAGTTCGACTTGCCCGTATGTATTTGCCGGCTCTGTGGGGATTCGTTCATGAACTGAGCTTTGAGATGAGCAGGCAGGTCCGACGGCTTGGCGCACCTGCGTAGATGAGGGACACCCTTAATGATTTCATCTGGAAGCAAGCTGCGCAGCATGCTGGGAACAGTCAGCAAGAGGGGGGAAGCAAGGTCAGAAAGGGAGCATGGGGACGTACAGAATGGCTGGGTTTGCAGCCTTGGTCGGCGTGCGGGTAATTAACACGTGCCCCGTCTGGTAGTCATCACGCAACTCAAGCGTCGTCTTCAGCGGTATCAAAACACCGTGCTCGACGTCTTCCTGGAGGAGCTCCCGGACGATGGGATCTTGGGCGGCAAGCGATCTCCTAATAGACCTGTCGCCCTCATCCATCTTGCCGGCTGCTGCGCTCGGGGCCAGATGGCTGGCTATCCGATGGCGATGTACGGGGCAGAGAGCGGATCTATAACCGAGAAAAGCATGCGCGGACCGCGTACCGTGCCGGGAGCAGCGTAACGAGAGCGGGAGTCCCCAGCGGTCTTCAAGCTGTCGCAGCGGGGTTCGTTCGAGAGTACCTGAGTACCTAGCGGAGGCGGGGGAGCGAATTAAAGAACGGAAGAGTTGGTTGCGGGTGAAATGAAATAAAGAAACGGAGAGCGAAGGACCATAGTGGGTGCCAAGTGCAGCCCAATCGCGCGGGAAAGAACAAGTTCTGTTCATACAGAGGAAGCCAGAAGTGACAACATAGGTCTCTTTTGCGCGGGTTTGTTGTTGCGACAAAAAATTACTGGCAGCCCCACCCTTTCCCCTGGATCCCTGGGCACGCACGCGGGATGGCAGGCGCCCTGCAGGCGGGCTTCCTGTTAGCGGTCCCCACCTCCTCCACAGTTGCCCCCTCGCCTCAGCTGCGAGTTGCAAACCTCCCTGAGCAATCAAATTACCCCGCATTGTGCACCCCTCTGCGGCATCGGCCTTCATACTGGATGCTTCCCAACCTGCACCAAGAACTGCACCTCAGCTTCACAACGACGCTACGTGCCGTCGGAGATGTCTCCACCCGCCTGCTGAATGGTGCGCCTCCGGATACCAGGTTTTTGAGGAGGCTGAATTCCGAGTTTCATTTTCCTCGCGAGCCTCGTGCCCCCCAAATCGAGCTACTGTCGCTTGCCCCAACAAATTCAATTCAATCCGGCAGCTCCGATCTGGTCTCCGAGTCTCCGACCAACCCCTCATTAACCAGGGTAGTAGTCAGCGCTGTTCAGACAAGGCTCCACCTCACTGCAGAACGTTGAAGGGCAGCCTTGTTGATCGTCTCTGCGGCAACGTCTTCAACACGTCTTCAACACATTTTTCGTCAACTTTTTGGCATCTTTTTGATCGACTTCTTCAACTTCCTACCCACAGATCTGTAATTTGGAAGATATTGCAGGGTATACCTGAGAACAGCCGGGCGCCTGCAGGAGGGATCACCGGATTGTTTCCCGAGATGCACGGCAAGTACCCATCTCCTTGGCGCCAACCCGGTCACAGTGCCTCCGTGTGGGGGGATGGTTGCTTGACATCTCACAGTTTGTCCATTTGAGATGGCTCAAACTAGTGTGCGATGAGGGGAAAATGATGCTTGGTATACGCCTGTTGGTCTGTTGTCGTGCCTTGCGAGTTCGTGGCGGCATCAGTCGCATCCCTTCACCGGAGATCCGGTTTTTGGTGCTTCCAACGGCTTGCTCTCGAGCGACCATGATATTGATGAGCCCAACAGATCTCCAGATACCAAGAAAAGCCAAGTCGGCGGTTTTCTGCAAGGAGAAAGGATCCGCATGAGATTCAATCTGGTAAAGTCCATTCGCACTCCGGCCCGGGCATCCCAAAAGGGCTCTTGAACTCCGATGGACTGTGGTATGCAGCTGGCTCGGTGGAAATCCCCGAGTTACTGGCCCAAACTGGCACCACCAGCAGCCCTGTGGGCGTCTTCTTGGACGAGTAGAGTTTCGGCCCAGAGAGAAGGCAGAGGACTTTTGTCATAGCTTTACAAATACATAGGTTCTTGATAACCACTATGAGGCACGAGGTGCCCAGCTATCTATAAGCATAGTCCGGTCCTTTGCGATTCTAACCATCGCGTCTCTTGCCATCACAACTCTAACCACCACCACTCCATCGCCAGCAAGTGTCACTCCAACCAGTATTGTTAAGCGGAAAGCCCATGCCCCCGGAACCGTCCGGGCCATCCAACAAACGCCAAAAGACCGGGCTTGGGTGCTTGCCAACATCCCATTGTCACGAGCTCCGCGGCGGTGCGACCGGGTCCAACCCCAAGTCGTCTGCCATCGCCTCACCTCGCTCCCTCATCAACATTGTCTCGGGCGCAGTCCCCTATTTGTCGTTCTTGGCATCAGCCGGCGCAACAATGCCGCACTCGCAGGACGGGCTCCAACTCGACAAGCAACCGGCCAGTCGAGGCAGCTTGTCAGTTGAGTCACTCCACCAGCGAGTTCGGTGCGAGTCAAGTTACGTCATCTCGTTTCCAAGTTGGACCCCCGTGCCCAGAACCACCGAAAGCCAAGTCTCCATCGCACCAAAATTCGCCTTTGCCTCACACATTCGACGCGAGACTGCTGTGTACGGACAAAAAAACGTGCAATCTGTACAATCTATGCAATCTGTGCAACTGTCACAAAGTGAGTATTGTTTCTAATTTTGTTTTTTTATACCAAGTACCCCGTCGCGGCGATCGATGCAGATTGCGGACTCGGGTCTTTTCTCCAAGCGAGACCAACAGATTCGAGACCAAAGACAGATTGCGCCAGTTTTGGTTCCATTGCCGCCCCCCCCTTTCGTCGCGCGGTTCTGAGACCGAATGCTCCGGGCTTTTGGTGGCATTTGCTCCCCAATTTGTTCGGGCATCTGATTACCCTTGCTTCCACTTGCGTTAGCTGATTTGCTAATCCTTTTCAGCTGCACCCCGCCCCAGGATCCTTGTAACCCCCCTGCAGCCTTCTTTTTTGGACTTCCGGTCCTTTTTATTCGCCAAATCTCGTTCTTCGTCCATGTCACGGCATCTGCCTCCATTCCTCGACCAACCGAGTCTCCAAGTCAAAGGTCTCAATTCTTCATCATCTTACATTTTTACATCCTCCTCCCATCACCGGCATCACGGCTGACCATCTATATTTCGAAGAAGACGCTGTTGCTGTCGCCCCGCAGCTCCAAGACCAATCGCTGCGGAAACTTGCTATGAGCCATCGGATGGGTGCAGCGTTCTCCGGTCCTTCTTCACCTACGATCCAAGCCAACGCAGATGGCCGCAATGCGGATGCGCATCTTCTCCACGCCGACTTACCACCTCCAGCCTTGACGCATGCGCTGAAGACTCTGAACACTTCCGACCCTGGCGTGCCCGGTCCTCCCAATGGACTCCCTAACGGTCTTCATTATGATTCCCCTTATTCGCACAGCATCTCCTCCACGGCACCGGCTTCACCCCGGATGTAAGTCAACCGCCCTGCGCGTTGCTGTCGCTTATGGTAGCACGACCCGCTCGCCTGTGTCACCGTCGCTGACAAACACACAGTCCGCCGGTCCGACAAAACTCGGGGAGCCACACCCCAAGAGTCCGTCCACATGCGACGACACTCAACATCCCAGGGATGACACGCTCGAGGGCATCTCCCGACGGCCGCATCCCGGACAGAGATGTAGCTGCCAAGCTGGTCATCATCATGGTTGGACTTCCGGCCAGGGGCAAGTCCTACATCACGAAGAAGCTTCATCGCTACCTGTCTTGGCAGCAGCACAATACCAAGATCTTCAACGTGGGCAACCGCCGGCGCATTGCCGCTGGCGTGGCCAATCCCGCGGATATGTCCCCGACGTCCACAGCCAACAGGCACGACGTGCCGAGCCAGGCGGCGACGATCCTGTCGAAGGGCGCTAAGGGACCCGATATCGTGCTGGATGACGAGCCGACGAAACTCGACCTCAACAAGGCCAAATCCGGGGAGAAGATGGATCAGTCGGCCAACTTCTTCGACCCGAAGAATGAAACTGCGGCCAAGATCCGCGAGCAGGTGGCGCTTGACACGCTCGACGAGCTCCTCGCATATCTCCTCCATCAGGGCGGTGCTGTGGGGATCCTGGATGCGACTAACAGCACCATTCACCGGCGAAAGCTTCTCGTAGACCACATTCAGGCGAGGGAGCCTAAGCTGGGCATTCTCTTTATCGAAAGCGTCTGCCATGACCAAAATGTCCGTGACGCAGCCCGTATTTTTCATGCCCCGAATCACGGCTGACACGCTTCTAGCTTCTTGAGGCGAATATGCGGCTCAAGCTGTTCGGACCTGATTACAAGGACCAGGACCCGCACAAAGCGCTGGAGGATTTCAAGAAGAGAGTGAAGGCGTACGAGAGCGCCTACGAGCCGCTCGGGAAGTGGGAGGAGGACCACGACCTGCAGTACATTCAGGTTTGTCACGACCTCGGCCCGCACTGGGGACATGCGTGTACTAATGGGGCGCAGATGATTGATGTCGGGAGGAAGATCGTCCAACACCGCCTCAGAGGCTTTTTGAGTGGCGGTATTGTTTCGTACCTCACGACATTCAACCTCTCTCCGAGGCAGATCTGGATCACCCGCCACGGCCAGAGTGAGGATAACAGAGTACAAAAGCTTGGCGGCAATTCGGAGCTGACGGAGCGCGGTCACTTTTATGGGCAAGCTCTGTACAACTTCATCACGTACAAACGCAAGGAGTGGCTCATCCACCAAAAGAACAGGATTGCCTCTTCGACATTTCCGCCGAAGCCCGGCGACAACACGCCGCCGTATCCGGAGCTGAACCAGGAGCTGGACGACAAGAACTTTTGTGTCTGGACGTCGATGCTCAAGCGCAGCGCGGAGACTGCGGAGTACTTTGATGCGGATGAGGATTACGACGTCAAGGCATGGGAGATGCTGAACGAGCTGAACGCGGGCGATTTTGAGGGCATGACTTACGAAGAGATTGCCGAGCAATACCCCGATGAGTATGCGAAGCGGGCTAAGGATAAGCTTCAGTACATCTACCCCGGGGTAGGAGGTGAAGGCTACCTCCAGATCATCAGCCGGCTGCGAGATATGGTGCGCGAGATTGAGCGCATCACGGACCACGTGCTCATCATCGGGCACCGGTCGGTCTGCCGCGTCCTGATGGCATACTTCATGGACCTTACGCGAGACGACATTGCGGATCTCGATCTACCGCTTGGTATTTTGTATGCCATTGAACCCAAGCCGTATGGCATCGAGTTCCACGCCTACCGATACAACGAGGAGACATTCTGGTTTGACGAGATGCCTGACTACAAGCCGCAGAGGACGGTCGACAGGAACTCGTGAGTGGTCGCTGGTTCGATCCCGCCCCATATGCGCATACGCACGAGCTTAGCATGGGGGTGTTGTGTTTTCGACACTGGCGTTGGCGGTTATCATTGAGGTTACTCGGGGACAATGAGATTATTCTTTTTTATTACGGCGCATATACAACAGGGTGGGGAGTCGGCAATTTTGATACCTGGGAACGAGAAATCGACAACACACGGGACACGGAGTACGGGCAGAGGGCGGAATCAAGCTTGGGCAGGCTTGTGGGCAAACCGGGGTTTGCATCTTCTCGGCTCAGCGGCTGAGCTCCGAGTATCTGAAGCCGACGACGGGCTTGTCTTTTATTTCATTGCCTTGGCTGGGTTTGGCTCTATAGATGCTGCCATAGGCACAACGTTACTCAACGTAAAGCAGTTGCCGAGATGGCTGGCGGTGTTTTGCTTGCGACGCATTTGTGACGGGGTTTAGAGTCCAAACAAGGTCAGGTAGAGGAGTACAATAGACACTGATAGATCCCGGTTTTGGGATGAATATACGAAGTAATACAACGGAGTGCAGGTGTGTGTTGGTGCTGGGCAAGAGCAGTCGGATCTGGGGGCTTTACCCCCTAACTGTGGCATGAAGATCACCTATCTCTGTGATCGGGGAGGAAGGGATGAATGTACAGATTAAGGACATCCGACCGAGACACCGGAAGACGACTACGCAGTAGTCTACACTGCAAGACAACAGACAGTCGTTGTCTTTCTCCACAGATAATTAAAACTCCAAGTTGTCACCGGTCACTGCTGCATAAGCAGTTTGTTTTGGTATGTCGTCGACGGATCCGGTCGTCGATTGCATCAATGGTCAACTAGGTTGCATTGTGGTATCAACAGACTTCTATCCAGGCCAACACCAACGAAGATTACAAAAAGATGAAACCAAACCAAACAATAAAAAGCCCCCTTCTATTAACACGATCAACCCTTCAAACATCAAACAGCTTAGCTTCCACCACCCCCCGCCCCGGCAATAATAGCAATCTGCTGCGCCCGTCGGCGATCTACCTCCCTCTTCAACATGACCAGACACGTACTAACCACCATCAACACGGCCATCTCCCTCTCCACCTTCACATCCCCGCTCTCCCACAACCCCAAGTCCATCACCAGCCTGCCGCCATTCCCCGCCGTGCTCGCCCCGCTCCCCGGCGTGCGACTGCCCTCCCCGCGCACAAACTGCGCCACCACCGTGCGCACCTCCTCCTCCCCTCCCTTCCCCCCCTTCGAAGAAGAAGAGCCCGAGAGACAGAGATCGTGCGCGACCCGCACCACGCGCTCCAGCACCAACAGACTCGCCACCTCCTTCACCCCGGCCTGCTTCAACCCCTCCGCGGCGGCTGCCGCATGCCGCTCCTTGCGCGACGCATACCGCCACTGGAAGGTGCCCAGCCGCGAGCGGAACCCCACCGCGCGCGTCAGCAGCCCGAGCGAGTCGATCGTGAAGGTGTCCCATGCGCCGCCGCTGCTGCCATCTCTCTCCTCGGCGTTGGAGGTGGAGGTGGCCGTGGTGGAGGAGGAGGTGCAGGCGGTGGTGGTGGCGTCTTTGGCAAAGAGGAGGTGGTTTCGCGCGGCCGGGGTGAGGGGTGTAGAGTGCGGGGAGAAAAGGCGGACGATGGGCGGGCGGTTGGGGCCGAAGCGGTAGGTGGTGGTGGAGGCCGTGACTTCGCCGGTGGAGCCTGTGGTGGTGGTGGTGGTGGTGGTGGTGAGGTAGCAGCTGCCGGAGGAGCGGTCGGGGCGGATGGAGGTGAGCTGCGGGGCGAGGTTGGCGGTGGCGTAGGCGGTGTCGGTGGGCTGCAGGGCGTAGACGGGGATGGGCTCGGGTTTGAGCGGGAGGGGCAGGGACATCCAGGGTTTGCCGGTGGTTTGGATCTGGAAGTGGACGGTGGGGTGGAAGGTGCCCGAGGTTGGGGGGCTGTTCTCGTCTGCTTCGTCGCTGTAGGGCGGCGGGGCGGTGGTGGTGCTGTCGAGACGGGCGAGGTCGACTTCTTGCTGCGGGGTGTAGCGTGGTGGGGAGTGGGCGTCGTCCGTGGAGGGACGCGAGAGGAAGGTTTTCATTGTGGCGGCGAGAGTAGACTGGCTGGTGTGTGTGTGTGTGTGTGTGTTTGTGTTGCGTATAGGGGGTTGGTGGGTGGGTTGAGCTAAGTTGAGGTATGTATGTTTTGTAGAACACTTAGTATAGTATGGTCTGAGTGATACTGTATTGTATATGTATGTGATGGAGATAATAGTAAGATAGTAGAGCATTAGTTGTGACACAGGCGTCGAAGCTACCTATATATATCGACCAGAAGCCCAACACAAGCACCGCCAGCCACATGGTGTTGTCGATCTCGAGGTGGTGCCCAATCCTCAAAAATGTCATATCCCGCCAATCAATCCCTAAAGCGAAGTATACGGCCCCGCCCGTGAGCAGTCGGGCTGTGTTCCGTTTTGCTCGGTTTCATCATGGTGGCTGTTAAGGGAGGGGAGGGAGAACCTCTCAGGGCTCAAGGGACAATGGCGACCTGTCGTCATCAAATGAAAACCCCCCAAGCCCCCCCAAAATACCCCGGTCAACGATCGCTTGTTCAGGGCTTGGCCTGCCGTTCTCGGTACCCTTGGCAGTTCTCGAAGGCGTGAAGGCCCACTTTATGTTGAATGCGAAATACGGTGGGTGGGTCCCGGCAGAGCCCTGAAGTTGAGGGTGGGCAGGTGGGGCTGTGCAGCTGAGTTGCGCCGTTGCAGGCTCTCCGCGGGGCACTTTGAACCGTTTTCTGACCAAACATACATTCTGACCAAACAGTGACCACCGCCCGGAACTCCCGTCAACGGGCAGGGCTGTCCATCAAACTCGAAATACGCCCGACATTCCCTCCCACCGGATAGCATACGGAAAACCGAGATGAGAGAGCGAGACCCTGTCAAACTAGGTACTGTAGTTAGGGGTAGGAACCGATGTCAAGAATGGAAAGAGAGAAGAACCTCCTCACTCGTATTCATTCTATCCAGAACCGAATCTCCATTCGAAGTATTCAATAAGCTTTCTAAAAACCACCTCGTCCATTAAAAATTCGAGATGAAAAAGAAGAACCAAGCCCAGCATATCAACCACCAACCACTCCCCCTTCCACCTCACATCGTCTTTCCAAAGCACGTTATATCCCTCGCGAGCTGCGCCTCAACCCACATGGGCCACTCGTTGTACAGCCTATGCTCGGCATCGATCTGAGCATTCAGGTAGCGCAGCCAGCGAATGTTGCCCAGGCTGGCGCCCGTCCTGGACGTCGAGCGGCCGCCGGACATGGACTCCGACACTTTGAGCTCGGCCTCGCAGATGGGCGCCATGATCTGCTCGAGGGCCACCCAGTGCGCGTTCATCAGCAGCGCCACCTGGTTGTTGGGGTCGACCAGCGGCTGGAACTTGGGGTGCGCCAGCATCATCCACCAGCCGTAGTGCTCTGTGAGGGCGAAGTAGGCTGGTTGGGAGTACGGTAGTCAGCAAACAGAACGAACCCTTTACTTTCCACCCGGAGCGGAGAAGGGAAACCAAGGAAAAAAACTAAAAAAAAAAAAAACTCACCCTTCCACGAACTAACCCCCAAATTCCTCGCCATCTCCCCAATCTTCTCCCAATACTGCCTCTCCACCTCCCTCCCCTCCACCGCCACCGGGCCCTCCCCCTCCACATCCACCTCCACCAACCCCCGCAGCCCCTGCACCGACCTCACCGCCCGCTCCGTCAACCCGCCATCGATCAGATCCATCCCCCGCATGTGCGGCTCCAGCAGCTGCGTCTGCTTGTCGCCCAGCAGGTGGCCGAACAGCAGCGTCGCGCCCCGGCAGTACATGTGGATGGCCACGATCATGATGCCCCGGATGAAGGTCATGAACTCGGCCATGCCGTCCTCCAGCAGCACCGACTGGTACGTCAGCGCGAAGCACGTCGCCATGAGCGCGTTGCCTTCCTCGAACATGTTGTCGTCGAACGTGGTGCGGCCGATGTTGTCGTAGCTGTTGTTGTTGTTGTTGTTGTTGTTGTTGTTGCTGCTGGAGGGAGGGGGGGTGGTACCGGTGCCGGATGGGGGGGTGGTGGAGGTGGTGTTGCCGGCGGAGGGGGAGATGGGTGGTGGTGCCAGTGCCTTTTTGATGGCCTTGACGGCTTTGTAGCGGTGCGACATGGCGGCTTCGGCGAGGGAGGGGTCCGAGGTGGTCATTAGCTCCGAGGCGGAGTAGCCGAGGATGGCGTGCATTAGGTATTCGTACTAAAAGAAAGGGGGGGTTGTTAGTCGTTGGCACTACGGGTAGAGGTAAGGTTGTAAGATACCTTTTCGGAGAGACACGGGATCTCGTGCGTCCAGAGGCTCTCGGATCCCAACGGGTGGTGCGGGTAGCAGTTGAGGAGGAAGTGCTGGAAGAAGCGCATGTCCTGCAGGCTGAAGAGGGGGACTTGGTGTTGTGGCTGTTTGTTGTTCGTGGTCAGTATCTCTCATCACTGTCACTAGGACGGGAAAGAGGCTGCACGGGGAACTCCCATGTGTGCATGCATGTACATACCTGATGCACGATAGTTGGCAGCGTGGGGTACTCGCATTTGAGACCCTGCTTCACGCAGTGACCGCATGCAGGTTTCGTCTCTTGACACTATGCGGGGGTTCGGTTAGCAGCCTCTCAGCCTCTCTCTACACTATTCTATCAACTTGGACTCACCTTAATCCTCCGCCGCTTGCAGTTGAAGCAGCCCCTCCTGCTCTTGGTATGCCCCCGCCGCTCCAGCCGCTGCTTGGGCTGTGGCCGGTCCTCGGTGCTCCCACCGCTGCTGTCCCTACTCGGGCCATAACCTCGTTGGCGAGCCGAAACCGGGGAGAGCTGTTGTTGTTGTTGCTGTCGCGGCGCGAGTGCTGGGAGGGGCTGGTCTGAAAAGGTTGACGACGGCGACGGTGTGCCGATGGGCAAGCCCCCCGTCGACCCTGAGCTGTCCTCGGCAAGGTAATCAATGTCCTGTTGGTCCTGAAGGAAGGTGGAATAGTCAAAACCGGCGTTTTCGCCGTTGTCAAAGGCGAGCAGCGGTAGGGCTGTGGTGGGTTGGCCGTAGCCCGCTGGCATGGGCCCGGTGTTGGGTAAGGCCTGCATCCCGAAACTGCCTTTTCCGCTGCCTTCCTTCCTTCTTTTTTATTTGCGATGAATAGTAGTTAGACTGCCCCCGTACTTGAGGCTATTGATCCTCATGGAGTTTAAGTTTCCGACGGTGTGGCACGCAGGCGAACACGGTAAGGGGAGGTCCCAGCATTTTACATCTGACACACAGCTCATCAACAACCTTGATCCACACCACGCATGCCAAGCACCCTAGCACCCCCGCGCCCCCCTTTCATGAAAGTGGATGAGGCAGTGTCGATCAACTTTCCTCCGCGTCTCCACGAGGCTGATGGTAAGGCCCATGACACAAGCCTTGCAACCTTCTTGAGAAAGGGGAAGGAGGTTTTGTGAGAGATGAAGAGATGACGTCTTTTCTTTCGAGCCCGCCTAGATATTGGCCGAGTCGAGCCCGCGCCCAAGTCTTTCGGCTGCCGCGCCTCCCCAACGCATGTCATCGAATTTACCTTTTCCGTTTCCGGGTTGGTGGGGCTATAAAATAAGCGAAACAGGGGCTTCTCGCAGGGCCGGCCACTCAGAACCGGCGCCCATCGCATCGCTCGGGTCATATTTCTCTCCGGCTCCAGTGCCGAGCTCCGAGAGCCGCGTGGCCTACGGAGCCGAGCCATCAAGTTATCAGCCCTAAACGGACATCACCGGGTCGGAATGGGCCTCTATACATCTTGTGGGCAGACGAGGAACTCCTGATCGACGGTCATATTGCCGTCTTGATACGTACCGACAGCATGGGCCGCAGTACATCACTCACTAGCTCAGCCACTCCGCCGGGACGTTCAACAGATGCCGCACCTGGCAACGGTCGTCCAAAAGGCAAACTGACACCAGCCGCGCAAAGCGCATATCCGGGGGCCGGGACATGGAAATCCTCCTCGGGAACGGGACTCTCTTTCCTACTTATGATTATGAACGAGTTGCTTGTTTCAGTTGTTTCTTCCCTTATTTATAGGCCGTGAAATGACGGCTCTCGAGGGCACGAATGCTTGGGTATTAATTAAGGAGGAAGCATTTTCGGACCGTACCTTAGGCATTGGTCCCCACGGACCGTATCACATAATTTCCATGAATACATAACCTAAGGAAACGAATAACAAAACAAGTAGATAAGATAAGAAAGAAAACTTAAAATAAGACAAGAAGAGGGAAGGGAATGCAAGGAAAGAGAAGTGAAGGGAGTAAAAACCAAAAGAAAAAGGAAAATGTAAGAAAGAAATAGGAATAAGAAAAGAAAGAAAAGGAAATGGCAAGAGAAAAGAAAATAGAGTAATCATACCTAAACTATTACATTGGGTTATAAAGTTATTCTCAAATTGGTATAGTCAATTGCGGTCTATATTAATCGATTCAAGAGAATGGTAGGCGAGTGTGTGTGTGATACGGTCCGAGAATGCTCTCTCTAATTAAGTAGGTAGCTTAGGATGAGTGAATTGAAAAAGCAAGACAATATAGAGTCAACCAGGGGCTCCAAGGAGGACGAAATCCTCTCAAAGCGTGAGCCGTAACTAGGTAAGGTAGTTTTTGAAACTCAACATGGCCGCATGGGGCAGTGAGAATGGTTTTGTGTACAAGTATCTAACTGTGCCATGCTCCTTCGTATGCCACAGTAAGGGTGAAGCGAAGCTGCTGTGTTAGCCACAACGCCACCGCCGTGCAAGATTACTACCTAGTATGCACGATAATTCACTCGAAAATGTGGTATCCAATCGCTCCCCTGAGAACTTTGGAGGTTTAGCCTAGTAAATGAAACGGAGTTCCTTCTTCGTTCCTCAATGTACATTGTACATCTCAGAAACTCATCATTGAAGCTTCGCTTCAATCAGAATGTGATGCTCCCGAGTCAACTTCTGAGGTTTGGGCTGTCCGTCGCTGTGGCCCCGTAGATCAGAGTGCCATTAGGTCATTATGTACACGGCAAACTTCTATAAAAAGCGTAAGAAGAACCCTTGGTTAGCGGGTGCGCGGACGTAAAGAATTCTATTAAATCATACCTACATGCCGCACCAACAGGCAGTGCTAGTTACAGCGCCAGGTGAAACCATTACCATCACAGGCAGACACGAACTAGCGATTAGGCCAAAAACAAGCTGAAACATTTCCATTGTCAAAATGGCTGCTCTCAATTCCGAGTCTGATATCATCTCGTACCTACTCAATCTTGCTCGTTTTAGAATTAGGCTGCTTTGCAGCCTGCCTGGACAGGGGTAGGTGTGGTTTTTGCCTAGAGGTGAAGTTTGACTACCTAAACTAGGAATAACTAGGTGGACCAAAATGACACAAGAATACCAGCAAGGTAGGTAAGCACTACTTTGCTTTGCCTCGGGGCGTGGTTACTATGTCTGTATAACACGCCGACCGTCTCAAGTAAGCACTATAAATCAGGCAAGTCGCGGTTGTGAAACAGCGGGTCCTGTCGTGGTTTCTCGTATGGAGTCCGAAGGAAGGGTCTAGCTTAGAAATCAATCATTAGAAGATTCTATCATTAAATTTCCAAACCACTGATTAATGAGAAGTCGAGTAAGAGAACAAGGAATGAGTACCCGAGGGTACTCACCCATATACAGGCAGTTGCCTACCAGGCATGGTTGGCTTCCTGGAACTAGTACAATGTCGACTCACCAAGGAATATCGAGAGCAAAACGTGGCTCTATTTGGTAGGTAGCGTCGTGATGTACTAGGTTAGATTTTGAAAAAGACAAAGTTGCGAGTTGGTTTTGACCCAATGGACTGCGTTTACTATGGCGATTTTCCGAAACATTAAGGTAAGGTTCATGTTCACTGCCCTATAAACTAATAGACTTATTCCAAAACCGGTTTGGTTATTTTATTCAACTAGCAACCTATTCAACCCAAAACTCCGTGTATAACCATGAAGCAACGGCTGTGCACTCTTCTGCTTCGCCACTGCAGCCCAGTCCCTGAACCCTTGAACCAACGGCGTCCGCATCTCACCGCTGAGTCCCTGAAGGCTTGGTACCGGTTCCGTTGCCAGCACCCGCATTACTTTTTGCAGCGCCTCCGGTGGTAGCCGTCGTCTTCTTCGCAGCTCCGCCGGCCGTGGTGGTGGTCGTCTTTTTGGCAGCCGTGCCGTTACCAGCGGCGGTGGTAGCCTTTGCGGGAGTCGTCGTCTTTGCGGGAGTCGTCGTCTTTGCAGGGGCCGACTTTGCAGGCGCGGAGGTGGTGTTAGCGGGGGCGTTGTTGGTGGCCGCCTGCTTTTGGGGGCGGCGGTGGTGGTGGGCTTCTTGGCGGCGGGCGGCTCGGGCATGTGGGCGACGCGCTCCTTGGGCCCGATCTCGATGAGGATGCGCTTGAACTTGAAGCCCATGCCTTCGAGCTCCTCCATGTCGCCGCCGTCGATGGCGCCGACCTGCACGGTGCCGAGCGTGTCGTTGTCCGTGTCGGGCTCCCACATGGCCGGTATCCGCGTGGCGTTGCCCAGCTTGAGCGTCTTCTTGAGCTCCTTCTCGATCTGCGGCTTGGCTGCCGCCGTGGCCGGGTCGAAGGCGATCAAGTAGCTGTACTCCTTGCCGGCTGTCGGCAGCTCCTTCAGCCAGTGATCTATCATGGCCAAGTCCTTCCTTGCCTCTTCCTCTGCGCCAGGGTCGGGGCCGGACATGTTGAGAGTTGGGGGGGGGCCTCCTGATTGGGAGGCGCTTGCCGAGGAAGCTGGTGCTGAGCTGCTTGCCGGAGTGGTGGTTGAACCGGATGTCTTTGCCGGAGTGCTCGTCGGAGCAGTGCGTGACTGGGAGCTTGTAGAGGCGGAGGCGCGCTGGGTGGCTGTGGAGGCCGACGTGCGTGCCGGACCCGTTGAGGTCGAGGCCGCCGGCGCGGGCGCCTTCGCCGGGGTTTTCTTGTGTCCGCCTCCGCTAGACATGGTTGCTCGCAAAACTTGGCTGAGCCTAGGTGGATAGTGAGGGGGGACTAAACGAATAAGGAAACGCAAAGTCTGAGCTGTAAAAAGCCTAGATATGGTAGCCGACGTAGTAAATCGGGTTTCAAAGAATTAAGATCTAGATATGGTTCAGTTAGAGCTCGGACCCGAGAACTTGAATAATCAGAGGCACTTGATACGCGGAGGCTCCTCACCCTCTTATACTACCTACACGATGACCAAGAGGGCGGTTGGCGGAAAGGAACTGGATAGGGCAAAGGGCAATGCTGCCTTGTGGAATCAATCCTACAGCCAACTCCACAGACCCGTAGTAGTCCAGACATCAGACTCCCCACATGCCCTCATGGCGGCACAGCAAGACCGAGTTGTAAAACATGCTTCGCTCATCATGACATGATCCGATGGTCCGAATCTTGGTGGGAAATGATGATATGTTGGGTCTAGGCCCCAGCTATGCTTCCTGGGCTTATAATCCAGGCTTACAGTACTAGGTAAGACATTCTTTCACCTCGGAGGTTCGCATCTTGAGGTACAAGCTGCGCCTCAGAGTTAGGGGTTGTGAGGAGAGTATCATATGTGCAACCCTAACCCTTACCGCTACCCCTTTTTTTCGAACTTCCTCTACTGGTACTACCAGCACTGCGCGAGTTCCTATTTGAACTACATATTAATCTCAACATGTTTTCTACCTTCCGACAAACTTAACCATCACTATCATTCCGGTGGCTAGGGAGATTATGATACGGATACTAACAGGGTTAGGGCCCTGTATGAGAACAGGCACCCCTTGGCATAGCCGTAGAGGATCGGTTTATAATCTGACACAGTCCGAGGGAATTGGTTGACTCCCCGTTTCAAACACTAGGTGGTGATAAAAAGCTGGGGGCCTTTTGGGATTCAACCTGACGGACTAGGCACGAACCTGTCGGCGGCGGTAGCGGCGGGCGAAGACTGCGGATGCCTGTTTAGGGAAGTTTGAGGATGGTGAGAACGCTGGCCGCCGTCTCCGGTCTTTCTCCAGCGTTCCAAGTCCCCGGGACCTGGCCCACGGAGTAGTGGAGGAGCACATGGTCGGCTCCGTTTTGCGACCATCTCGTTACGAGTAGTCTACTACCCCACCATAGGCTGTAATAGATGGTCTGATGTTCCTCCTCAAGAGCGAGGTATGTCACCAATGTCGGAGAAACGGCGGTGGCCACCACAGGGGACTTCGTGCCGCTGCATGGTTGTGGTCGATATCTGCCTATGCCTGCTTCGGGAAACCCAGGCCCAACAAAGTTCAAGCTCCCCGTATAAAGATGGGTTTCCTCGCCGCGAGTTGCAGGTAGCTAGGTTATTCATACATTGCCTCTGCCTCCTTCGTCATCCCGTCTTCCCGCCTCAACACTGGTTGTTGTAGGCTTTTCTGCTCTCAACATCAAATAGATCGTATCTACTTATTTCCATTCACCCCTCTTTGCGCGGTGGTCCGCAGTTTACAGCTTCCCGTCTCTTGTCAGTCATCCCTTTGACATACCGCCTTCTGGTCCCCCTCCGTCCCCATGGCTTCTAGTGCAGCGGCTCCAGTCGTCTACGCGGCAAACCCGTGGTTTGGCATTGAGATCGAGGTCTTCGTCAAGCTTAGGGATAGCGTCAAAAAGACGATCAAAGAGAGGATCAAGAAGAAGAAGAAGGTGTCCAGGTTTTTTGAGAAGTGGCAGTGGGACCTCAGCAATGATTCAAATAACGAGGGTAAGATGGAGAAGCAGCGCAAATACGTGGGCCAGGCCATCACATCAATCCTTGACCTGACTTTCGGCGATAAGCATGGCTGGACATGTATGTCCGACGCGAGCTTGAGGGAGTACGAGCTGAAGGTGCCCCCCAAAGCCCGCGACTGGTGTAAGTTTTCTCATTATACCTACTACTTTGCTACCGTCAGGTACCTACCGAGGTAGTTAGTTGCTCCCGGGAGGATAAGGTTGGCTAACGGTAGACATAGGGGGTATCGAGATCATCTCGCCACCATTGTCCGTGAGCAGCGACTGGCAGACGGCGATACACCAGGTCTTCAATTCCATCACAGACACTTTCAACCTCTGGACCAACGACAACTGCGCCTGCCACGTGCACGTCTCGGTCGGTCCGGGGAAGAAGTCCGTGTACACGCTGCCACAGCTGATGCAGGTCGCCAAAGGCGCCTTTTTTTTCGAGGCCGCTCTGAGAGGACTGCTGCCGAAGGAGCGCAGGGAGAACAGGTATGCGCTCGCCAACTGGCGCAGTTTCGCAACGGGCGAGTATATGAACGTGGGCACGAACGGCTGGGTGCCTGTGTGGAACAAGATTGCCTACGCGGCACGGTCAGGGCAGCCCAACGACTTCGCCAAGACCATGACCATCGTTGAGAGCAACCCCAACGCAAATGTCAGGTACAGGTCGAGCAGTTTCAACCCCTACGAGAAGCTCCACACCGTCGAGCTCCGTCGCCAGGCCGGAGTCGCCTCGGCCGAGACGGCCATCTACCGCGTGCTTGTTGCCGTCACCCTGACTGTCGCCTCCTTGGAGTACAACTTCGACGCGGCCAGCCAGACTCTGGGGAAGAGACACGTGAACGTACCCGAGTTGATCTCTATCTTAAACGGTACCCTAACCGGCAGACTCCCCGCGGCCTGTCAAGAAGAGGACTTCAGGGACTGGCTTGAGGAATGCTGGAGAAACTACGCCAACGATGACGCGCAGAGGAGGTTTGGCGAGGCGGAGATCAACGAGCGTGAGAAGAACTACCGTAACCACGGCCAACCCCACGTAAGCCCCCCCATCCCCCCCGGCCCTTCCACTTCCCTCGCTCCAACTCCAAGTTTCTCCTACATCAAAACTAACCCCCCATTTTCCACACCCCGCTAGCCCCCCAGCACCGGCCGTCCCGGCTCCTCCAGCTCCAATGGCACCACCACCACCGCCGCCACTGGCACCGCCACCACGCTCCCGATGCGGCCCGTCGCCGGGTCTTCGCGCGGCGGCGGTGTCCTCCCAGCTGGTGTCAATGTCGGCCGGAACTTTACCGAGAACGACGTGCGCTACACGCCGACCAGCAACAACCCCACCGGCGCTTCGAGCACCGGGTACACGCGCCGGTTGATATGATTTGGGAGGTTTGATTTGGTTTGGTTTGGTTTGGTTGGGCGGGTCAAGCAAGCAAGCCTCAACACTTTTCTGAGTTCTCTCTCTAGGTGATGGCTTCGGTATTATTGACGGTGGCCCGGTAAACAATGACTTTGTCTGCTACTTGGGGCTGGTCCCTGGCTACGTAGGGACGGCGTCGTCTAGCATGATAGATCGAGTTGGAAATAGGAGTTTGGGGTTTTGGCTTATCTACCGACCTGCCTGCACGGCCAGTCGATGTGACTTCGATACTATTCTTGCTTGTAGCTCGCTGTTAGCGCTGGCTGCGCCGCCTTCAGTAACCCGCCGATAGATCTCGGCAACTGTGGCGTCGAAGAAACATTGAATGATGCCTGCCTGGTGTCACTTAGTTCCCACCTGGTGACTGTTGGCGGATAGCGTTTGTGATCAATTCCATTTCCAAACCCGAAGACTCTCCATCCCATGTTTGATTTGCTGACGACGCTGGTTCGGTGCTCAGGTCCAGGTTTCGAGTCTCATTTTGACGGTAGCTCCCGAGTCGGGTCCTCATGTCTGACATGGCACAGTACAGTAAAGGTAGTACTCTCTACGCAGTAACCTCGGAACCGGTCATGTTTGGCATCAATTGAATCGATCACTTGGACACCGTGTTAAATATGCACAGGTGCGCGTCACAGGGAGAACTCCAACGAGTTAGGAATCAAAGATATATAATCCCTGGTGTGATATCGAATTATCGCATCTCGTCACTCATCGGGCACGTGTGCATGTGCAGCTCCTGTGTGTGTAAGTGCAGTTTGCCAGTTCCAAGATCCCACCGAAATTGCCCAGGACCGTTGGCCTGAGCAAACGGGGGGTGGGCGCTGTCTCACCCTCTCCCTGCACGTTTCCTGTGCGACCGGGGGGTGTCTGCAAGTCACGGCTCGCTCCCCCGAAACCCTGTTTCACGATTGCGGACGCACATGGCAGCCGATCATTGGCCTGATCGGGGGAAGTGCCGCCCAAGCACTCCGTCGGAGATACCATATTCTTGTCGGGGCTGCGGAAGGGGGTCCGATGCGGGCGAACATGGCAGAACTCGAAGCGAACGGACAAAATCCGGATTTTGTGGATTTTGTGGATCTTGTGTGTGCCCCAAAAAAGGAAGAAAACAAGAGAAGAAAAGTGCCGCGTTCCTGCAGCATGCGTGCCTGAGTTTGCCCCCCGCCCCCTCAGCAGGGCTCTCAATGGCTCCGTACCTGCATGAGGGATCGGAGCGACGTGCGATTGGGCGGGACGCTTGACAAGCGGGTAAATGTGGGGCTTAGATGTTGAGCCCACCACGCTGGTTCGTCTGATTGCCCCACATCGAAGGGGCCAGGCGCCAGCTGTTGCAGCGCCAACGTCGGAGCTTTTGTTTCGATTTTCGAAATCGCTCACAGAAAAGATCCTTGACCCTTGACAGGCCATGCTTTTGACCGCAGACTGTGCAAGAAGAAGAACGAATTGATGGAAGGGGTCGGGTGGGGCGATTGGGTTGGCAGCTTACGTCGTCCGATCTCACTGCATCGGTGCATCATCCATCCAAGTTGGGGTGCTTTCGAGGTTGTTCGGCCAGAAAGTTGGGACGGTGAGCATCCTTGCTGAAGGAGTCCAGAGGTTCTCTTGCTGCGATACCCGGGCGTCAATCAACCCACATGAGGAAACAAATACCTAGTGATGCCCCGGGTATTGACCCCGCAAAGAGAGAGATGGAGGCAACGGTAACTAAAATGATAAATGAGTTCGGATGACCTGTCAACCCTCGCCAGCAGCTTACAGTGACGAGCAATTTATGAGTGCGCCTTGTGTATCCCCAAGCTTGTATTTTTGTGACGAGGTGCGTTGTCTGGTTCCGACGCTGCGGCCCAGGCACCGAGCTCATTTGTTCCTGACAGGAAAGTGTGGTTTCTCCACTGCACCGCATCCTGCAGGCACTTTCGTCCCACCATGGTCCAGACCACCCCCCCCCCCACGATCCGATCATCCCGGGTACTCTCCCGTCCCTTTATAAGCACCAGACCTCACTCCTTCCCGCACCTCCACGATGCCTGCTTGATTCTGGTTTCCTTCCTCACCCACGGTTCCGGGCCTTTCCCTTTCTTTCTACTTTCTAGCAACAGTTTGTTTCACTTTCTTTCCCTTCGCCTCGACTGGTTGCGAGCTTCAACCGTCGTACAACCACCAAATCTTTGGCGCCTTCTGGTCACGGCTGCAGTCATCGTCCCACTCGGACTTTCAAATTCGCATCATTCCTTCTGCGTCTTTGACAGACGGCGACACAAACCAACCAGTAACGCCAACTCGGCCCCCGAATTCACCTTCATTTACCTGCCCACCCAGTGTGGCTTGGAACAACTGCTACGCACTATCTATCCCACGATACTCCGCCCTTCTACTTCTTCCTCGCTTTGTCGTGCTGGCTATCCTTTCGCACCTCTGCGCTTCTTCCCAACAACACAGCCCGACGAACCACCTCGAGGAACACGACTTGACAGCGACCGAGTCAACATTCATTTAAGAACACCTAAGAATCAATTGATTCTCACCACATCAGTCAAACAACTACCATTGACCACCCCAACCCAGCATCACCAAGATGTATACCAAAACCCTTTCCGCTCTGGTGGCAGCCACCCTTTCTGGCCAAGCCATTGCTGGTCCCCGTGGTTATGGCGATCGGCATGCGCTTGACAAGAAGGCCCTTTATACCGAGCGGGTGACTGTCACGGACTGGGTGACCGTCACTGTCTACGAGGGCGACGAGACCAAGTCCAGCCCCAAGGCCTTCTACACCCATTCCCACAAGTTCAGGCCCCAGTCCAGCTCTGTGAGCACCACGGCCTCCGAGCCGGCCCCATCCCCGGTTGTTCCTACCACCACCATCGTCGTTCAAGTCACATCGACCAGCGTTGCTCCCGTGCAGAACAGCCCGCCGCCCGTGGTTGAGGCTGTCCCGTCACCGAGCACCACATCTGAGGCTGTTGTCATCAACACCCCAGCTCCGCCGCCGCCGGCGCCCTCTTCCACTGCGCAGCCTGTTCCGATTCCTGTTCCTATCGTGGAGGTTGGTGGCGGAAACGAGGGAAACGATGGCGGCGACGAAGGGAATGGTGGAAACACCGGCGGAAACACCGGCGGAAACACCGGCGGAAACACCGGTGCTAGCGGCAAGCGTGGCCTCGTGTACAACAACCCCCAGCTACTGAAGTCTCTTCTGAACGCTGGCACCAAGGTCTCTTGGGCTTACAACTGGGGCCAGTATGATGACTCAGACACCGACCTCGAGTTCTGCCCCATGCTGTGGGGCTTGAAGCTTGACTTCCCCCAAGTGTGGCCCGCGAACGCCCAGAAGGCGATCGATGCCGGATCCAGGTGCCTCCTCAGCTTCAACGAGCCTGAGCTCGAGGCCCAGGCCAACATGACGCCGGAGCTTACCGCCCAAAAGCACATTGAGCTCATGAATCCCTTCGCGGGCAAGGCTCGGATCGGCTCTCCGGCCATCACCAACGGCAACGGGCCTGACCATGGTATCCAATGGTTGCAGCGCTTCTTCACCGCTTGCGGTGGCAACTGCGCCGTGGATTTCCTCAACATCCACATCTATGGCGTTGATACCAACACCTTCCTCAGCCATCTGCGCAACGTCCATGCCGCCTTCAACAAGCCTGTCTGGATTACCGAGTTTGCCTTTGATGGCACCGACGACCAGATCAACTCGCAGCTCGAGACGGTCATTGACCAGATTGAGACCAACGCGACGTACTCTTTCGTTGAGCGCTACTCGTATTTCATGGTCCAGGACGGCACCATGGTCAGGGGCAACACACCCAGCGTGTACGGCAACACCTTTGCCTATGGCGCTTAAGACGGTGCCTAGACGCGCTTTCGCTTTCATGGCAGCATTTCGATTCTATCTCCCATTTCTATGGCTACGCCTGGAAGGACCTTTTTCACCTCGGGTTATATCTCCATGGACAGACTAGGAGAGGAGGACATCTTTGGCCATCAGCTTTCTGTCTAGCTTCGCTTTCATTTCACCTGTACATATTTGACGACCTTTTCTTCTTTTCACTCTTTTCCTGTCCACCGAGGCAGCGATTTGGTTTTGATGGTTTCACTTTTTGTACGATTTCACGGTCAACGGTTACGGTACATGTGATTTGGCAACGGCGCAGGCAATACCGACCGAGTCGGCACACGGATGGACATGGCACACAATCATCTAGATGGATCGGGCTAGATTCATGAGCTATGAAACGGATATCAAAATTGCTCCGGCTATCATTGTTGTGTTTGTGTGTTTGATGTGATGCCTGTGGTGATAACTCCATTTGATCGCGGATCCCTGGGTATGTAGCCATGGCTTGCGAAATTACATTTGCCCGTTTTGTCTTTTGACCTAGTGTCTAGATAAAGGAATCGGAAAACTTGCCTGTGAGAGGCAGTTGTACTCAGCCCGTTGGTGTCGAGGACCAGCACGGCAGCTCCTCAAAAGAATATCAAGGTAAAAGAAATCGCCAACATCCCGACTTTCATAACTTCTAAATGAACGAGACAACACACAAAAGCTCACCACTCACATGTGAGAGAGTTGATGCCATCTTGTTGTTGTTCCGTACATAAACGTACCCCAACTGCCCTAAACACAATGAACGAACAAGACCAACCTCCATCCCTTTCCAGATTCCCAACCCTTTCCAACCTTCACCCGTTGCAACAGCCAACCACTTCTACTTTGTGTATGAACCCCTTGCCCCTCTATTAATCCAAAAGCCCAAACCGCCTGAAAACTCCTCTATCCCTCTACCGGCCACAACTTCCCACCATCATATCATATCATATCATATCATATCATATCATATCATATTAGAGCAGAGCATTGAGATTCCGCCAGAGCAACTAACATCTAAGGTAGTTAGTTACCGCCACCCCAACCCCAATCCCAATCCCCGACCCCTCTGCCTCTGCCTCCCCGTCCCCCTTCCGGCCCCCGTTCCCGTCCCCCTCCCGGTCCCGGTCCCTGTCCCTGTCCCTGTTCCCGCCCCCCCTGCTCATACCCACCCCCACCACGACCCGGACTCCAGCCCCAGCCCCGATGACCACCTCGTTTCCCAGCCTCATCGCCTCCCCGCCGTCTGGATGGCCGGCCATGGCTGCATTGGTGCTAGTGCTGGTGGTGGTGGTGGTGGTGGTGGTGGTGGTGGTGGTGGTGGTTGTGTGGCTGTGGTGGCTGTGCCGTAGTCGATATCCACGCGCACTTCGGACGCGACTCGGTTACGGAGGGTTGGTGGTGGTGTTGGTGTGGCTGGTTGCGCTGGAGCTGGGAGTGGTTGCGCTGGAGCTGGGAGTGGGATGTGCTGTTGGTGGTTACGATGTGGGTGGAGGTGGTGTGGGGAAGTGGTTGATGAGGTGGTGCCGTGTCCTGATGAGGAGGAGGGAGGGGAGAGCGGGCGGTGGAGGGAGGTGCGGTCGTGGGTGTCGACCCCGACCCCGAACCCGACCCCGTTGTTGTTGGGTTCTGTGGGGAGTATGCTGAAGGGTGTGTTGCCGGCGCCTTTTCGCTCGTGGAGAGCGCTGATGGTGGTGGTGGTGGTGCTGGCGGCGCTGGTGGTTGTGCGGGGTGAGGTGTCGCCGTCGTCATCGTCGTCGTGTCCGTCGTCGTTGCCTTGGGAGGAGGAGGAGGGCGTGCCGGACATCTTGGCCGCGTCGTCGACTATGATTGCCTCAGCTTCTGTGCTGAGGGAAAGGTGGGATCTGCGCGCGGGCTTGGTTTTGGTGGTAGCTGGATTGTTGTTGTTGTTGTTGTTGTTGTTGTTGTTGTTGTTGTTGTTGTTGTTGTCGTTTTCATAATTTGGGAGACGCAGGTGTCGGGCTGTCCGGTGCGGGATGGCGTTGAGCTCGTCGCCTTGTTTTCTCAGCCCGCCGCCAGGGTTCTGGTTGTGGAGGTTGGGCGTCCCGGAGGAAGGGACTGTGTCTTCCCAGGGCTGGGAGCTAGTGGTGCTATCGCGGGAGGTGACCCAGTGGATTATGGCTGCCCTGAAGAGGACTGGATAAGCGGGAATTGTCAGTTCGCAGTATGCCGGTAAAGGGTGGGAAACGCACTGTCGCTGTTGCAGCACATCAGGCATACCCAGCCTGGCTCGCCATTTAGGCCGACCAGGACAGAAAGGTTGCTACTTGCGCGTTAGTTTTGTGCAAGGGGTTTGGGTGGAGGTTTGGTTTACACAATGCTGCTCGTCAGGGTGCAGATGCAGCCGATAAACGTCCTCGTAGCCATAGTTTTGAGTCGTCGACTCCCGGGAGCCCGGTCGAAGTTCTTGTATGAGTAGAGACCTACGAGACGTTAGCGGATCATCGATGACTCCGGCTAGGAAAAACAAACCTGAGAGCGGCTTCAGAAAGATGATGGTCAGGTAGATCTAGGAAGGTTAGCAAACAACATACCGAGTTCGGCGTGGCAACTTACGTTGACGAGAAGGTCAAAAGCTATCAGAGGTATCATGGCCGGTCTCTGCATGCCGATGATGCACTCGCTGATCTCTATTCGTGCGAATCGTCTGACAGTCGATGTCAGAACCTTGAATTGTGCCAATCTGAAGATAGGTTGCCGACTTACAAAACAAAATTGGGCACAACCACCAAGCAGTATGCCCCTAATGATGGTCAGCAAACTCTAACACCGCGAAGAAAGCTTCCCAGCTCTTACCAATCATGCCAAATGAGTTGAAGATGTAGAGCTTGGACTTGAGCCTTGGTTTCTTGTTACTTGATCGTATTATGTACTGTTCGGCGTCAGCTGAGTAGTTCTAGCGGCGGACTTCCGTCTATCTTACCGCTTTCTCTACCAAGAACAGGTATATGAGCTACAAGAGAGTCAGCTGTGGTTCTGATGACCTTGGCTTCTGAGCCTGCGTGGGGTACTGACGATCTATGGGCCATAACTGTTAGTATCTGTCCTGCGAACCAGGAAAGGCACAAACTCACCTTGGTTGTCACATAGCACACCACACATAGCACACCAGACAGAGCAAGATGGCGGTTTTGCAAGCTGCGCCCGAGTACCCGGCGCCAAAACCAAACTGAAGTACGGCAGTGGCGAAGACAAACATGAACGAGTCGGTGTAGATGGCAAAGACGACTACAGAGCTCCGCAATCAGTATGGGACGCGTCCTTCCACCACAAGAGCAAACAGGGTTCATACGCCATTGTACAAAGGGAAGTTGTTTCCAGGTCTTGACTGCGAGATATCTTTGAGCTAAACGCCATCACCATTCCCGGTTAGCAAACCCGGACGTGTGGGAGACTCCAGGGGCGGGCGGCCATCTCACTTGTAAAGGCAGAGAGGGCCGAGATGGAAGCATCGATAGCGCAACGCTGATCACCAAACCTGAGAGTGGCTCACTACTTCCGCGGATTGGTTCATGGCGCGAGGCGAGAGGAGAAAGACTCGGGGCCATGGCTGTCGCGCCCTCGGTGGGCTGAGGAGCAGAGGGAGTGACCACTGGACGGAGGACTCGGGAAGTGATCTACAGCCGGCCTCGAAGCAATCTTGCAGATAAAAACATGGGAGCGATGCAGGATAGATGTTGAAAAGACTGTTTTCTACGACCCAAGATCACTTTTTCCACCTCCCTGGTTACCGAGCGGTGTGCCCGAACTCAAACATACACATTGCACGCCGGACACACGAGGCCCGGGAATTTCCCAACATCGTACGGAGCAGGGAAAGACGCAAACGTGCAGTTGGGCTGAACAAGCCGGCGGGAGGCGGCAGGCCAAGTCCAATCTTGCTATCCGAGTCCCAGACATGGGAAATTCCTGAGCCAAACGAAGGGCACCGGTTAGGTAGGGCAACGCCAGCCAGCTGCAAGCTACCGGGAGCTGTCATTTGTTAGCCTCTCTTCATGCTTGGCACCTTGCCTTGACCAAACATCGGCGGGCGTCATGAGGGCTTGCAGAATGGGCTGGCGCGAATCAAACTGCTTCAGTTTGGAGGATTGTTTCCACCGGGATTGTTAGAGAGAGAATATGCGAGGCGATATGATTTTGTTGTTTCGGGTACTTTTTTGCGGTTTGGCCCTGAATGAATAGAAAAATGAGAAGACGACCTATGTACGAAGCAGAAGAAGCATATCAAGTGCGCCATCAGCCAGAATACGCCTGGTGTACCGATATCCAGCTAGCGTACTGCGAGGCATCGGTGTGGCTTGATCTGGAGGGGAATATTCATCCATTGTTTCTTATTTTGTCTCTCGCTTGCGTCCTCGACGACGTTGCTTTCCGAGACAGCGGGATGCGCCAGCAGGGAGGGCTTGCTTCTCGATGGCGCTATGCACCGAGAATGAGATGGGAAACCAGCACTTGCATTGGGCGTTCTATCTGATAGATCAAATCCGCGACGAGTCAACCCCGCCCCCAAGCCCCACGCATCGTAAAGCATCGACGTGTTCGCGCCGAGGCATCATGCGTATGCGTTCGTCTTGAGAAAATTGGGAACCCCGCGGCTTGTGAGAGGCTGGGAGCATGGAACTTGCAGGCTGACCTCGAATCAGGAGCCTCGAGGCTGACGGGACAATGGATGCAATGCACTGATGCGCGATTGCTTTTTGTGATGGACGGGGAAAGAAGGGCTTGGTTCCGGTGGTCGGATGGTAAGCTGTCAAATTCTAAAAAAGCGATTGCGAAGAGGAAAGAATGAGCTGCCACGGCCGTGTCAAATGCGGCCCTGGAGTGCCATGGTGTGTAACCTACAAACTAGCCAGCAAGATAAATAAATGATACTTTGAAATAAAAAAGAAAAAAGAAGTCTCGGATTTTGTTTCATTTCGTTTTGTTAAATTCGGGTACATTTGACCGAGAAACATGGTATCAAGATAGCTCTGTATACTTTTGGGTGGGAGCAGAGCTCGTAACACCATCCAAATGGGCTTAGCGTCCATTCCAGGTCCCCTTGCAAACACCCCAGCGCCGATCAGTCCGGGGTTCTCTTGGCATATCGCAGCACTCCCCACTGCCCCGGTTCACAAGCGCAAGATCTGCCATGCCGCGGTGGGCCTCAATGCATCAACGGACTGGACTGCAAGGCTGGTACCGAGCTCCGGGTTTTTCCATCATGCTAAGACCTTAACGCTTACTTTTATGCTCAGCGGTTCAAATATGAATCCGACTTCTACACTTTCGGTTTCACCAAGGGTTTCACCCCAGTACCCTGTCGAGTTCACATCTCACATTTTTGGGCAGCACTCAAAGTCGGGATTGAGCAGGGCCTTGCATGGGAGTACGGACGTATCACAACTTTATTTCCTTCTTCCGGCTTGTCTTACGGGAAATAACTGCTATGGTTACTTGGATATGCCTGTGCCACCCCGGAAGTTCCAACGTTTCCATCAGCCGCACCAGAAACATGTCACCACAAGAGGCTGCAAGGACATCCATGGCTTTGCGCGAGACAAAAGTCCTGAGATGATATATATGTGCTGCTACGATCCACGCGATGCTCAAACCCTTCTGGGTTTGTTCTGTTCTGCCGACGGCAACCCGAACCTCCGATATCAACTCCAGAGATATCCCTCCCGGCCGAGCCGCCACGCCTGGGGTAGACGATCAACGATAACTAAATTACATCCCTTAAATAGCTTATACATTTGGTGTTGAACTTCCAACATAAACAGAAACAAAATAATCACAACCCAACCCGAACCACCCCCAAAAAGGAGAGTTGAACCATGTAAATGCAGTGCCGACACCCACCCAACCACAAACCGAACCACACCGAACCAAACCGAACCGTACCAAAGCCAAATGCCGAACCGAACAGCAAGGAAAGACAAAACCAGCCAGCGTCTAGCCCAGACGGTCCCTTAAAGATTTCCGAACCGTAGCCTCCCTGTCCGAGCCGCGAGTCCTTCCCCACCGTACTCCAGTCCCAGAGATAACCCCCACCAGAACCCCGAAGCCCGAAATAATACCAGCCAGCAGCATTAACCCATTCGTCGATTACATTTCTGGCGTGTCTCCATATCCGGCCGACCAGGAAACCGGAAACCGGGGCCCGGGGCCCGGGGTTTTGTGGAAAGTAAAGTAACGGGTATCTCAAATGGCGAAAAGCAAACAAAATAAAATGAAACGAAAGAAGACAGTGAAGGGGGGAGGGGGGCGTGATTGGCGAGTTAGTTAGTTCGTTCCAGACCCCGTTCTCTCACTCGCTCTTTCACCCAGCCACGTCTCCACCCCCATTTCTGCCGCCGGTGTCTCCGCTGGTGTCCCCGCTGGTGTCCCCGCCGGTGTCTCCGCCGGTGTCTCAGTCGTCCCCGTCCCCGTTCCCAATGCTGATGCCGCTGCCAACGTCGATGCAGCTGCCATCGCCGTCGCCGCACCCTCTCCCGCCGCACCCGTACTCGTACCCTCTCCCGCCGTGCCCGTGCCCGTGCCCGTGCCCGAGTCCGTAGCATCCCTAGCGACCTCGACCGTAGGCAGGCGAATAGTCCAATCCTGCCCCCGACGACCGTCCCGGTCCCTCATGCTCGCCGTGTGGTACGTCTCGCCGGGCGTGGTGGTGATGGCCGGCTCCGGGGCCGGGCCTGGCGGGGTAGTTGCCGAGTCGCGATCGCGCGAGCGGTGCCGGCGCAGAATGGCGATGCGTTCTTCGATGGACGACGCGTGGCGGAGGCGGTGGAGGTCGAGGAAGCGCAGGGAGCGCCGGCGGTGTCCCGTGGTGGTGGTGGTGGTGGTGGTGGTGGGCGAGGACGGGCCAGAAGAGGTGGGGCTGTGGGCTTGCCGGCTTTGTGGGTGCAGGTCGAGGCGGCTGTGGATGGGGGGAAGATGTCAGCGGTGGTAAGGGAAGTGTGGGGATGAATGAGGGAGGGTTTACCATAGTGGACAGGTCCCGGAGATGTTGACAAGCCAGGGATCGATACAGGGCGGGTGGAACTGGTGGTTGCATGGCAGAACCCGGACGTCCTCGCCGACGGTGAAGTCTTCAGTGCAGATGGAGCAGCCGAGGTGATCCTGCCCTGGGAGTCCAGTGGGTTTGCTGCCGGCTTTATCCGCCTCGTCCACCTTGGACGGATCGGTCTTCTCTACCTGGGGCTGGGGTATCGCGCCCGACATTGGTGCGGCGCTTTGTCGAGCATGTGGCGTCCGTGGTTCCTCAGGAATTGCCGATAACCTTGTGCCCATCGTCGGATCCGGCTCGGTCGCTGACGGTTGAGATTCGAGCTCGAGGGACGGATCGGGCTTCGCCGGGCCAGGGTCACCGAATTTCACAATCGGCAACGTCTCTAGAACGGCCCGAGCGAGCCCCTTTACCCTACTCTGCGACGGCCGCCCACCGAGAGCTGTCAGCGGGCCATACCGCTCGGGGTAGCGATGCGCTCGCATTGCCCCTGTCCCGATAATGACCAAAAAGAGTAGCGTGATGAGGCCTGTGATGCTGTACAGAATGCTCATAGCAACTGCCGAGTTGCTCCCCCTCTGCCCCGAGTCTTCAGGCTCCGTCCTGGTCATGTTCTCACCGCCCGTGATCGTTGCACGCAAGGCCCCGCCGGCCTGGATGCTGTTGTTCATGGTGTCCCGTGCCTCATTCGGGTCGCCCATGGTGTAAATAGAGTTGTAGATTAGATCATCGCCTTCGAGGCTGCACGATGCTCCATCCTCGCTATAAAGCAAAATTGCCAGGGGGTTGTCACCCATGACTTGGTTGACCAATACTGTCGCATTCTCCCCATCACAGTTGAAAAACACAATGGTTTCCTCGTTCCCCAAGTCGGTATCAGCCAATACTTCGGCCGGGACCAGGCTCCCACGGATCCAGATAGACTATCAGCGTGTTAGTGACAACAACTCTGTGTTGCAAAACAAAATAAGGAAAGACGAGGCTCACACTTCTGTCGCTCCGGTTCAACCCCGCGGGTTCCGTTAACGGGTAAACGCTGTAGGTGATTCGCAGGGCCTCTGTCTCCGGGGTGGTGAGCTGGACGTGCATGAGTGAGTTCAACTCCCATTCGGTCACTTCGGATGCCGGTGCTATCCTCGCGTCCTCGGCGCGGACGCCGGACAGGGCTGAGAGGAGGGAGGCGAGGAACAAGCACCCAAGTAAAGCCATCTTTCCCATCGCCTGCGACGGTCGACGTCGCTGCGGTCAGAATTAAAGGGAAGATGGCGAGGGTATGCTTCCTTGACGATTTCAGGTCGGGGCGGGGATGATGGAATGCCGCCTGAAGGAGGTAGGTGGTGTGGTGGTGGAGGGGAAGACGGAAATAATGGCTGGGCGGAAGTTGTTTGGCAGACCAGATTTCACATCACACGTCGACCAGCCGGGCAAGACTCCATGCTGCGGCTGCTTGGTGGTGCTTATCCTTGGTTTCTTCGATTCCTGATCGCCGGGGGTAAGGCGTATGCTAAGAGGCGGGGTGATTCGGATGGTAACTGCCGTTGATCGGCCAGAACAAAGGCGCTGCGTGGTCGAGCCAGTCGGAACGGAACAGGTCTAGTCAGCGTGGCAAGTTGCGGAATGCGGAATGAGGAAAAGTATGTGTGCTATCGTTATTTTGCTGGCGCTGACGGCGGGGTGCTGTTCAACTGCGTATCGAAGAGAAACCGAATCCGCACTCGCCGGATATTCCGGATGACACAGCCAGCCCATTCAGAATCCCACAACGTATGCGCGTCCTGCCGCCTCGTGTGAGATGGCGCGCTGTACACGGGGGCATCGACTTGTAGGCATAAACCAAGCTGGAGCGAGCTTCTCAGATGGAAGAAGCGTGTGGGGAAATGGAGTACTCTGTATGCACCCAGGAGTAAAAGCTGGGCAAGAACGGGGTGTGGTGGATCAGTGAACAGAGCGTTTGGAATATGTTTTAGTGCCTGCGGCGACTTAAAGCAATCCATGGATGGTACGAAGTACGAATAAGCCCTGTGCCCGAGCGCCGCGGGCTGCATCATGGAGAGGCATGCGGGGTACGTTAGCGCCTCACCAAGTGATCCAATCCTATTCATTGCATCATCATAGCATATCATAGCATCGCCGTCCGAATGGCTCCCTTATCGGATGATGCCGAGACCGAGTCATTGTAGGAAACATGCTCCGGTTTTCTCCGTGTACTGCGTAGGTAAGAGAAGTATCTCAAACGATGACAGCATCCGTAACTCCAGACCGTGTAAGGTGGGGTGCTTACACAGTGGGTGAAAAGATTGTGAACTTCCCCAACATTTCGGCTGAGGCTCTGTGTTGGTGGGGCTTTGTTGCATTTCCCGGGTTCGGCTCGCTCTTCGCACTTGACAGCTGTCTTGTGACAACCGGCCTAGCAGAACACACCGTTTCGGTTCGGAGATTTTCTCGGGACGACGGCAGCCGAGCTCAGGGATCGTCCGTCGAAGTCTCAGATGCTGAACGCAGCTCTCCGGGTTGCTGACAGGGAACTTTAGGAGCCTGGTAGCCAATAGGTAGCTAGGTTGCCCTGCTCTGCCATTTTCAGTTGACAAATCACTCTGAAGACAGGCAAAAGAGCGGGCGAAGCCATTTAGTAACAGAGAGAGGAATTAAAGCTGCTACACACGTCATTAAACGTCTTGGTTGGCCTGAACGTAGGTTGGACAGGTTGTGCGAGCTCAAATCATCGAGCTGTCATGTCAGGGGTAACAGATCGTGCCCTATGGCGTGGTATTGGCGGGGGACGGGACATCACACAGGGGGTGTTACAGCACCATATCCTTGCAACGACACCGGCAGGTGCGGCGGCTAAATGAAGGTTAGAGTACCGATGTGCACATTTGTGTGTGTTTTCCAAGTCCTGGTGCCTGTCGAAACTGTGTATTGTGGAGGATGCGGTTGTCCCCCCATTGCCGCTAAATGCAGTCAAGCTCGTGTCGCTTCTCGGACAACATAAAGAAAGGGCCTACCACTTTTGACGGGTAGAACTTCGCAACATTCAGCTTCAAATTACTTCTCAGATGGATACCAGGCGGTTGGTTACTGACTTGCTGTGCCCAAGCTGACCTTGTATGCCAGGCCGATATCAGAATGGGCAACTGCGCATAAGTGAGACTTGAACGGAGGCCGCAGCGCATCAAACATTGTGGCAGTCAGCAATGTGGGGATCTGGATGACGCCACGCGTTATAACGCTTCGATTGTGCAGGAAACTGTGCCGACGCCGGCCGCTCAAATCTCCTCCATGTCTTCGAGGTCATCCAACGCTGGGAAGTCGCCAACCTCGACCCGGTCCGGGCGGACGAACACGCCATGTTTGAGTTGCGATTCCTCGCCCCAGTAGCGGGAACCACCAATGCTCCCATCGTTCTTGCCAACTGGCTCATCCAGCTGGACGCCGACCCATGCACCCAGGCCAGGGATTTCCTTCACGTCGCCCACGTACTTGATTTCTCCCCGTCTAGACTCGTCTTCGCCAATCTGACATCGCTTCCCCACGGCGATCCCTCGGGCTTCGATTTCCTGAGCAATGGCGGATATCTTTGCTTGCTCATGGCCCGCAGCGTTAGGGTCGAAGCGCCCCAGCTTCTCCGTTTTCTTCCACGCCAGAACAGAATCCGTCTTCTTTTCGTATTCTTCTTCAGGCAACACGTATTTCTCAACACCAGCGGTGCTTGAAAAGTTGGGCCTTGCCGAGGCGGGTCTCGTGTCGCCGACCTGTCATATTTGATTAGCTTCTCACTTGGTATCCCGTGATGTGCCCGGGGTTGAAGTCAGTGTGCACGAACCAGCAACTCGGCATAAGGAGTGTGGGGGAACTGCTGTAGGTAAACCGACTCCTCGTCTGGGGCCTCAACCGCAATCTTTTCACCGGAGGACGTCTTGAGGGAGATCTGCTGACACGAAGGAGGGATGCCGGTAATGGGTTCAAGCTTGGTCTTGAGTTGCGAGATAGACCAAGCTGGAGTGATCCGTCTCTCGGACGAGGTGTAGTCAGAGACCACGTAGAGTGGAACGTCTGCCATAGTTGAAGTCCGAAATCCGGCGGGAATTACTGCGTAAATTTGAAGCTTTTTGGGTCTTTTCGTTTTTGGTGAGACGCAAACTGTGAAAATCGCGTGCAGAATGTAGTTCGTCGTGGGCCGAGTGAATGAGTAAAACGAGAGAAAGGAGTCGAAGGCAACCGGCGTTCGCTTGCTAGGACTGCCCCTATCGCAATCTTGCACGACAGGTGGGAAAATAATTATTCAAGATTAGAGTACGACCAGTTGAACTCTTTAGTTGTAATTCTAATGCGGAAAGTCAAATGCAAATGTTTTGTTGCGAGATGGCATCCTCGGGTCCTTTCTCATCGCAACTGCCTTGTCTGCCCTTGTGTGGGGTTGGCTGAAGTTTGTGAAGAAAGTCACGCCACATCTGCAATCTGGCAGCCACAACGGCATCTCTGGCCGTGAGTGGCTGTGCTAGTTAATGAAGATACCTAAGGTAATTAGGTAATTGTCGGGTGCTTTCCGTCCTGGGACTCGTAATCTCTGGTTACTTCGCTCTTTCAAACTGTTTGCATTCTTTACTGCCATTTTCATTTTCTCCCCAATCGTTACCAAAGCCCCGCCGCAACGATCAGTTTCCTAACCAAAACAATGTAATGCATATTGCAACAAAAGGCCCCTGCGGCCTCCCGACGCCAGCACACAATCCGGCGCCCCGGCACGGGAACCGACACGACTCGAATGTTCTCCCGAGAAGCTTCCAATCATCGAGGTGCTGCCCGTTTGCAGCCTCGCCAGGCACCATCTTATTGGAGATGTTCTCAGCACCACCGGCTTGGAGCATCTCGGCATCGATGCGGTCAGACCCCAGATCCCGCCGCAAGCTGACAGTCAAACGGCCCTACAAATCACGATTGGTCGAAACCGCAACAATGATGCTGGACTCGTCCACGCGTCTGACGGCCTCCCGTTGTTAACTATCGATGCCTGAAGCCGAGGCGGAGACTACCAGCCCGTACGAGCCACCCATGTCCGCCTTGACCCATACAAACAGAACGGCTGGACAATGGATGGATGCAGCGCGCACCTGACAAGTCATCCTTTGCCTTGCCCTCTGCCCGGCGCAATTGACAGGATGAGGCGGAAGCGAGACGCCTGTACCCGACATAACATTGTCTCGCCTATCCACTAACTCCCTGTTCCTCCGTTTTCCTCGGCAGCTTCTATCCCTACCCGAGTCACCGCTCTGCCATGCATGCAATTGACCGCCTAGAAAGTCTTGCATATACAGGCAGCGCTGTCCATTTGACGATGAAGCTCGCCTGCGCCCACAACGTCGTAGTGAAAAAGGAGGCTTCTCCTAGTCGCATCGTCATTCAGTTAGCCACGCATGTTTGTCAAGCATGACAGGGACATGGGCTCGAAACAAGTGTCAGGCCGGAGACGACATGCATATTTGATACCCAAGATCTGTTCCTGTACCATTCACCGCCACGTTGGGTTACTCAACAAGATTTTGTGACGTTGTTGACAAATATTCTGACGTGGGTGGGAAGATGACATGATGGCCAGGGGACCACAGATCGAAACTCCTAGGTGTGTCTCTATTCGAGGTACATGCAACGAGTGTCCCTCATCACTTTCGGAGACACCGGAAAGAGGATGTATGCACGAAGTCCTATCCTCTTTCTGCTCTCACACGTGGTTTTGAAACCATGTTACCGGCCCGCCACAACACGGAGCCACAGGGTATTAAGTCTATAAGACCTACCGAACGGACGCCGCCGCCAAGCCGAATGAAGCCGCCAAGACTAACACATCGCCCACAGCTAGCCGAAGACGAGCACCGATGAGCACTCGTCTTGGCTTGAGAGCGCTGGGTTTCCAAACCGCCCAATAGTCTCGGCGGAGGGAAAACCGATCGAACCGCCTTGATCTGGTGGTCGCTGGAACCCTTCCTATAGGCTCAAATGTGCCCTGGCAGAGAGGGTTGAAAGCGTCGACCTACATGAGGTTCGTCTCACTTGACTTGGCAGCTGCTGAACCTGACGAACGGCCCATGGTCGAACAGGACGTGCCAAATCCACGCCCTCCTAGGTGTTGAATGCATAAAGGTCAGCGAACGTCACCACGCGGTCGGTCGATAAAAGAGCCAACGATGAGAAACCTTTCCCCTTGCCCGTTTGCTCCAGACTGGGTTCAAAGCGGTCTCCAAATTCATCGGACAGCTTCTTGCCGCCATCCCTGTCGCGAATCGCCCTTGCTGCCGCTCCCACCTCGACGTACATTGACTGTGTAGGGCCAGATGAGGTCATGGAGTCCACGTATCCAACGAGAACCATATCGAAGACGTTGGATGACAACGCAGAATCGGCGCCCGCCAGTCCTACGCTGTGGCTCTGTCCCACCCTAGAAGGCGGTCCCGCCGCTCATGCGAGCCCCCCCCAACGACAGCATTCGTTAAGGGAGGCTGAGTATCCCCCATCAGCTCTGTCTTGATCATCTTGACCCCAGCGTCCAATTGGCATTCGGTTGTTTGATGCTCTCAATGGTCTGATGGTCCGTGAGCTGAGACAAGCATCTCAACTGAGGAACCATGAAGTAAAAAGTCCTGGTTCAACGAGCGGGTGGAGCACTCTTCCGCCGGGGAATTCTCAAGCGCAGGAGCCAAAAACGGAAACGCGATTCATGATCGTCTTGCCGGCATGCTACCATAATAACCCTGATTCTCCCTGATGCGGGGAAGAAACCCATGCAAGCTGACCGCCAGTTCGTCGGCAGAAAGAAACCTGGCTGGTCTAGCCATCTCGTCGCTCAGAGGAACTTGACCGTCTCAGTTGGTCGAGGTTTTTTTTACAACGCGGACGCTGACAATCCATTATGTGGCCGTTCTTTGTTCAACCATCGTCGTCGTCCAGGCAAGGGGCATGTGACAAAAGGATTGTGTGATCCGGCGCTGGCTCCGGAGCCGCACAGACATCGCACCAAGCTTTCAAAGCTCGGCAAAGAGCTCCTTCGTTCTGCGGCGGCTGTGCTCGACTCCGATTCTTCGCTGCATCGGCATCTCACCCCTGCCACTTCCGCGGAAGAGAGAGGGGCCCAGTTCGGTCGATGCTACGATGTTAGGGCATTTGCCCCCGTTGGTCCATGCAAGTAATGCGTCGAGCATCTCTCTGGCCCCTCCTGCACAGCTGGACAGGGGTCTATCACATTGAACAGAGGGGAGGAGAGACAGGTTCATGTCCTTATCTGCGCACGGGGGTTCGAAAAACAAGCAGAGATCTCCCAACGTGCCATCGCCAGATCGGGTAGGCGGCTGGGATCCTGGTGACGGGGGCAGGGTTGAGATCTCAAACCCGATTTGTGACCAGGCCGACGGTGGGAGCCGAAGGACGTCTGTTTCTGGATACAGATTAGATGCGGATCGAAGCGAGCCTCTTCATCCCGCTCTTCTATCCGGACCCCAGCACGAGCCTCCCCCAGCATCACCTCCTCTGACCTCCCTGAATGCATTGTTCGCCCGCCAAATTTAGCTTTTCTTCTTCCTGTCGATGCCAAATATGGCCTCGCAACCGCCCGACAACAGTGCTTGGGCCTAAAGAGCATAACACCGCTAAGGAAACAACCAGGCCGCCAGACTGTTGGGCCCAGAAAGGTCTCAAATCGAGGCATGGACCAAGAGTTGGTTTGGCCCCGTTCACCGTTCGCCAATCCTCCCCTCCCGTCAGTGGCGGTTTCGAACCCATGGGGCAACTCTCTTTTGTTCTGACCACTCGTGGCCGCTCATTCGTCGCAATCGTCGTCTCCACGTTGGTTTCGTGACTTGGACGTTCGCCGCCAGACCCGCGAGGATCATGCCAGGACAATGCTGGGACAATGCAGATGTAGCGTTGACTTGGCCAACGCCTTGTCATTCTTCGACGCCACCAGTTCTTCATGCAGCAGGTACATACCGTCCATTCCCAACCTCCAAAGCGGCGCACGACAGGCTACCGACCGCGCTGGCTACTCGTGGGAAAGGTAGAGGATACAGGCCGGTCGAGCCCAACGGCAGCCAGCCACCCCGGATTGCAACCCGACCCTCTCGCAGGGCCTCCTTTCGGCGTTGAGGGCTCCAAACCTGTCTCTATTTTCCGATCATGGATCCACCAACTCATCGGACTGAACGCGACTCACGCAGACCCAACACTAGAGAATGATACACCCACCCCTGACCACCATGTATGTTTTCCGGCCGGCATCTCGCAAGGCGAGCTTCAACCTACCAATCTGTGTGTTCGACTTGGACCTGTTGTCGCCTCCGGAAATCCCCGTGTTTCCGGACGCCTTCTCGTCAGATCAGACAAATATGGTAAGAAAGCTCACAAGTAGCCCCGGTGCTTCTTCGAAAGGTAAGGTACATAGCCACCGTGGGACTAGCTGTCCAGGCAGTGCAGTGCAGTTCGTGTGGCCGTGAACGGCTGGACAGGGTTCGCCAACAGCAAGTTTTGGTTCTTCCCATCTCCGGAACGAACACGCGGCGTGAGGAGGCCAATGCTGGCATCAGCACTGGATCTTACCCTACCAAAACCCCCGGGTGCTCGCGGAAACCGTATTGTTGCTTACCGAGCCATGACGGTTGTCCTCCTGGGGGATCACTTGTCTCCCGCAGCATCTCTCTCTCAAGGGGAAAAAAACCAAGCGTTTGGCGGGCATGGGGGGGCGCTGCATTGTACATCCGGGGCCCTGGTAATGCTACCAGTCACTAGTTACTACATGTACCGAAGCCCTATGCAAGCCCGGGGCCCGATTGCCCAGCGCGGCTTGCTACATCAAGCCCTGAACCCTCCGCACATCTACTTGTGTTTCTTTGCGCTCCACAATTAGTTTACTAGGCTCGCTCCCTCTTCGCACCCCTCCTGTTATGCCTAGCAGCAAGCCCTCTGCCGTTGCCATCTCTCTACTGTGGTATGGCATGCAACTAGTTCTGCACACTCCCGTTCTGAGGTTTTCATCTTTAAGTCTTTCCTTCCTCCTGGCTGTATCCAGCTTCGTGTTCCCTCGACCCCGGTTCAGTCCCCCACACCTCCTCACCATCTCAACAGGCACGGCGTCATCGAGATATCCCGGCCCCTTCCGCTCCAGGCCCCTTCCCTGTTGCTCACCTCTTTCCCCAGTTGGCGGTTTATGGAGAGGAGGGAGACAACTCCCCTCAAGCCGCAAGATTCCGCCAACCTCGCCTGACCGACGTGCCCATCTGCGAGCACCCCTTGTCTCCATTGCCTGTTTTTCTTCTGCTCATCTTGTCACGTTCATTGGTGGAAGGCACCCAAATAAGAACCAATCATCATGTTAAGCACGCTAGATACGCGGGCGACGGCTTCTTGAAAGAAAGCTACAACTCCAGTAGGCCCATCTAAAAAGGGACCCTCGCTCTTTCTCTGGACAGACGGGCCCCATTTTAGTACCGTCCGCCCTCGAACGCCTGTCCGTGGCTCCCAGGGATCACGGACCCCGTTTATCTCATTGCAGCTTCCTCCAACCCACCTTGCCCTCGGAGCTCGACTCCGAAAACAACACTTGGTCCGCCCTGCTGATTCGACACCTCACGGGGGACAGCTAGTACGTGCTTCGTGCGCATCGACCTCGCTTGGCCCACGGACACTTATCATATTCAGACGAACGGCGAGCCACGGGCTTCAAGTTCTTGACCTTTCCATCCGAATCGAACAGGACAGCAACTTTCGACTTCCCCAAAACATCATCTAACTTCCTCCGGCGCGGCACAGCGTAATAACTCTTCCATCAAGGCGCATCATCTTGCCATCTTACCATCTTGCTTGCCCATGACACCTCTGCCCTTCTAGGCTAAACCCGGCGAGATATAGCCCATCGTGGATATCGCCTCTCTTCTCCAGGACTCCGACTCAAATGAGTCCCCCGTGTCCCCAACCCAGCAAACACCATTTAGCACGGCCCCAACACCCGCAGCGTCGACGGTCCTTACGAGCGGCCCGCCACAGGCATCTTTCGCCGTAACAACCGGCCCGTTGTCTCCCCGATTTGGCGCGGCGGGCGAGACCGGAGCCAGGGCGCCGAGCATCTCGGGCCCAACACCAAGTTCGAGAAGAAGTTCGCGTCCTAGGAGCGGTGGCGGGAAGCGCAGCATGCCGCCGCACACTTTCGAGTCGCCTGCTAAGAAGCAGAGCAAGTGGTCATCCCAGGAGGACAGCCTCATCATCGAACTCCGGGGCAGCGGAATGAAATGGGACGACATCTCGAAGCGCCTCCCCGGTCGGAGCTCTATCAGCTGTCGTCTTCATTACCAGAACTACTTGGAACGGCGCAGCGAGTGGGATGAAGAACGCAAAAACAAACTCGCGAGGCTTTACGAGAGGTAAGCAGCACTGCCGAGTCGAGCCAGTTCCGGTGCATGTACCCACATATATCCCCTCCGACATCACTGACAGCTTCTTCTTTCTAGGTTCAAACCCGAGATGTGGGCCAAAGTAGCCGAAGAGATGCAAGTTCCGTGGCGGGCCGCTGAAGCTATGCACTGGCAGCTAGGTGAGGCCGAGATGGCGCGGCGGGCTGGGGTGGTTCCCTTTTCGCTGAACGTAGCTTCAAACGAGCCACAAGGCTCGATGACGCAGCGAATCTCCCCAACCCGCGGCGGCCACGCTCACTCGCAATCTCAAGGCAGCGTCCCACGCGACTTTTCCGGTCTGCCATCGCCACGTTATGGCCGGGGCCCCCCAGGCTCCGGCCCGGTCCCTCAACAATACCCCCCCTCAATCCCTCCGCCGACCCCGACGTCTGCCGGCGGCCGCCCCCTTTCCTCCCGGCGCGAAAGCTTCCCGTCACGCGTCCCCTTCGGCCCGCCCCTCTCCGACACGGCCGACTACGGGTACGGCCTAGCTCCCATCCAAACCAGCGGCTCCTCCTTCGGCCAAAGCCGCGGCTCTATCAGCAGCGTAGGAGGCGGAGGCGGAGGTGGAGGGGACCGTTCGGCCGGCAGCTACGGCAGCGGCGGCGGCATGCTCCCCGGCATCACCGAGCTGACGACGGGCGTCAGCCCCTACAGCACACCAGCCTATGCCCAAGGCGGCCCCGCCCCGCCACCCACCCCGTCCCAGCAGCACTACCACATCCACAATCCCCACCCGCAACCATACCAACACCATCACCAGCAGCAGCAGCAGCCGAGCTCCACAACCAGCCCAGTCCACAGCAGCGCAACAGCCAGCCCAGGCCCGGGGAGCGGCGGCGGCGGCGGTCCGGGTTTGCTGCCCGCGCTATCACCCTACCCGCAGCTGGAGTCGGCGCCGGGATCGTCGGGCTCAGGGTCAGGCAAGCGGCGCGCCAGCCCCCCCGACCACCGCCTCGGCAGCCGCGAGACCAGCCGCCGGAGACATCACCAACGCATGTATTCGTCTTCGTCGTCGGCCGCGGCGGTTCGCGATGGGGAATACTTGCCGCCTCCACCGCCACCCCCACCCCCGCAGCAACAGCAGCAGCATCATCAGCAGCAGCAGCAGCAGGCGTCGGGGTTTGGGATGGCGTCTGGGCCTCATGGGCCGGGGCTTGGGCCGCCTGGGCTGGGGATGGGGCCGGGGATGTCTGCGAGGAGGGGGGCTAGTAGGCATGAGTTGTGATTGTGATGTGGTGGTGGGGATGTTTTCTTTTTTTCTTTTTTTTTTTTTTGGCTGATGCTTTTCTTTTCTTCTTTCTTTTTTCTTTTCTATTTGAAAGAAAGAAAATCATGGGTCACGCATTTACGAGCAATGGGGTATGGGATTGAGCATGGGTTTGTGGGGATGGGTTATGGGCATTGGCATTTGGCATCAGTGGGATATGGATGTTTTGGAATATGGATATCTTTTACGGGACATGCCGGATGGGATGAATGGGATGGGCGGGCGTACGGAACGAACGAGGTACTTGGAACAACGGCTGGGAGGAAGAGGAGCAACAGCATCATCACCACCGGCATCCCCAATTGGCATGGCAGGCCACTGTTTCTTTTCTGTACTCCCCGATTTCACTATTTATTATTCCCTTGCCTGCTCGGTCGGGATTCAACTAACTACCCACGACCACGGCGGCGATGGCGATGGCGACGATGACGAAACGTCGGAGGGACTAACTAACCTAACTGTATCCTCCTCCCTCCCCTACTTTCTTTGCCTCCTCCATTTTCCTTTTTTTTCTTTTCGGGAAAAACAGTCCCGGTTTGGTGGGCGAACAACACCCTTCGCCTCGCTTCTACACCCTTCGCTTCGCTTCTACACCTGTCGTTTCCTAATTCCAATTCCATTACCTTTTCTCGGAGTCACATCACATCAAGATCTCGTGTTACACGGCGTCTGCTGGAGCTACACTAAGTAGTTACGGTACCAAGGGGCAAAAAAAGAAAAAGCAAAGGGGCTAGACCGGTTTCCTGTTTGTTTGTTGGTCACGGCGAGAGGGCGGGCAAAAAAAAAAGGGGGGCGGCAGGGGCGCCAATGGAGTTTACCGTTTACTTGGGAGGTTTACCAGGGGTGGCGGGTGTGATTTCAGGGGCAGAAAGGCCCGCTTGAAACCGCCTTTGTTTTCCGTTCTATTGGGTTGGGGTACGAGACAAGCAAGCAAGGAATCATGTTGGGAAATAACAGAACCGATGAGGCATGGCCGTGACGCTCGCAGAGAGCATGGATTGTTGGGAGAGGGGAGAGGCCAATGGGCAGCAGCCCTGGGAACTGGATAGACAGATTACCGAATGAGATGCAGCAGTCACACAGCAAGCGAGAGGAGCGTCTGCATTCGCGAGATAATGTGAGTAGACGCGTTGAGGAGAGGCAGCCTAGCCTCTACTTCGTACCCAGTGACAAACAATCAATCTTTGCTTTGTGCCCAGGATGTGTGTACTTTCAGATGAGTTAGGGCTCATTGTTGTTGACCCCCCTGGGGGACGGGCTCATTGGCAGCAACCACCCACCAGTTGTCTCTCTCGTAGCCGCTGGAGACGACAACACCCCCTGCCGCCAGCACATCCTCTTCCAGCTCGCCCTTGCGGTAGAGGTGGTAGTAACGCTGAAAGACGGGGTCGGTGTGGCTAGGCGGCGTTGCTGGTTCGGCAGGGCCAGCTGTTGTTGGTATAGGCGGTGTTTCACCGCCCTTAGCAGCGGCATCACCGTCACCAATGGCTTGTTTTGGGTTCCTTTTCTGCTGCTGCTTCGGCTGCTTCTGCTGCTTCTGCTGGGACTTCAAGACCCACGGCACCAGCAAATCCTGCTCGCCGCCCTCGTCCCATCCGCGTCGGCTGGCGCCTTGCTCGAGCGCCCAAACGTAGACGAGGACCTGACCCTGACCCCCCCCTGCCTGCCCGACGGCCTCTCCCAACCTGACACATCGCAGCAGCTGCCGGATCGCTTCTTGCCGCCTTGCCCGCGTCGACATGTGGTGTATGACGGCCACGCAGATGACGAAGTCTGCAGCACGCTCGCGGAAGGGCAGCGAAAGCCCGTCAGCCACGAGAACGTCAGTGGCTACGGCGGCGCCACCAGCGGCTTCCCCGCCTGTTCCTGGCCCGGCTGCATTACCTTGTTGAGCTTGGAGCTGCATGCAACGGTCCCTGGCAAGCGCGATGAGCGACGGGCTCCGGTCGGAGCCCACCATGAAGACGTCTGGGTTCACGCCCAGGTACTTGCCGTTGCCGCAGCCCACATCGAGCCCAACGGCGCCGGCTGCCCGAGAGCGCAGGAACGATCCCACGGCAGGCCAAGGCTTGTAGCGAGTGGCCGAGAAGTGCGGGGCGATGGCCTCGTAGACGCCGTGGACGTGTGTGTGCTCGTAAGCCTCCGCCTCCACCTCGGCCGCTGTTGGTTCGGCAGTCCCCGTCTCAGTATCAGTACCAGTACCAGCACCAGCGGTGGTGGGGGCGGTTGTTAGTTTGGCAACCGCATCAGCCGCCGAGGAGGACGGCAGGGCCGATGGCGTGGCGGCGGACGACGACGCCATGAGCACAATACAAGCTCGGGCAGCACCCCTCCTCTCTCTCCTGCTTCCGGGTCGGGCGGCGGTCGCGGGCGAGGTTCCTGGTTTCCCTGAGGCCCAACTTGGCGTGGCGCACAGCGCGGTGGCCAGATAATCGCGGGTCGAGCCAGGGGAAGGGGAGGGACACAGCCAAGCGAAGTGAGAATTGGTCGCTCCCGTTGCTTCGTCAAGTCAGGCCGCAGAGTTTCTTCACACACCGCTGCGTCACACCTGCCGGCTAAGGGGAAGGACGTGGGAAGATTTTCTTGTTCCTGGTGCGTCCTTCTCTCGGTGGTTCTTCTTGACCGCCTGTTCTTTTTGTTAGCGCGTGAAAGAGCGGAGAAGGGTGTGTTCGAAATGTGGCGGTCGAGGGAGACATGAGCTAGGGGACTGCCACGACTTGCAGATATGTACCACGCATATTGCACTTGCCGTAGTGTGTCGATGTGCGCATGTGGGAGTCCCGGGGATGCAAAGACAAGGGGTGGGGGGGGGGGGGGGGGGGAGGGAGAAGCCAGTTGCCGACCGCCCGATCCGATCCATCATCCGCTCCTACAGTGGTATTGTGGTAGTCCGCGCAGAAAAATCGGATGAGAGGCAATCGCATACTGGGGCCCCGGGGTCTGCCAACTGGAGGGGTAAAAGGTAAAAAAAGATAGAACATGGTTCTAAGCTCGATCCGTGATGTGATGTGCAGTTTCCGGGCACATGCACAACTGCCCCGGCCGGACAGGGCTGAAGGGCGCGAACGGCGGAAGAGGGACAAAGTACGGAATACATCGAGGTACATGGTACATGTACATACAAAAATAGTGGAAGAGGGTTAGGTACCTAGGTAGCGGAGAAGCTCACCTCCACAACACAATAGGTTCCTCGAGTGGTCCTAGCCGATCAAACAAAGCAAAATAAAAATATAAAATAGGACAAGAATACCGAGGTCAGGCGCAGTGTTTAGTCAATCGGTCAATCGGTCAATCGGTTCGGAAACTGGTATAACTTGCGGTTGGGTTAAAGTTGGACGTTGAGGAACTGGAGGTTGTGTGGGCTGAAGTGAAACATAGATTCTGACGTTGATTTGTGTGGATGGATTGGTGGGGTGGGTACACACATACCTTACCTTAGGTGAACGTTAAGGCAAGCAGTTCGCAACTTCACCTCTGGCTGGCACACAAATGAATCTCTCACTCAGGCCGCCTCCACCTCCTTCCAGGTTACTGTGTCTGCCAACTGTGTAAGGTCGGGTAGTCCCTAACTCGTTGCCTGCCGGGCTAATACTGTACCCCCAATGCCGCAGCGGAGGAAGGAAGCAAGGAAGGAACTTGGCGCACCAAATGTGACGAACTTTTCCATGAAAATTCTGCAATTACTTGCATTACGATTCCCCCAATTCCGTCTCTGTGCAGTTCCGCCGATCGTGCTAGTACACAGTCGATGGTTGAAGTAACCCTCCTACTGCATGTCTCGGACCTGCATCTCCGCCATCCGTCTCACCTCCTTCCCCCCTCCCCCCCCCGGGCCTGCCCCGGCCCTTTGCCGATATCATGATGCAACGGGAAGAAGAACAGGCACGCACTGGCACGTACACGGTACTTGGATGCAATGATAGCGACAACGACCCAGGGATCCGGGCCCGAGAAAAGCGCCTTGGCAAAGGCACCAAAAGCACCAAGTTGTCATGGTTGTCATGCATGGATGACACCCTCCCGAGTCCTGACCGTGCCCTACAATGACCTATCCGACCCGCGTCTTGTACTCCTGACAAATAGCCGCAGTATCCTCAACGGGCCCAGTCCCGAGCCTCTCCTCCGGTGACGGTGAGGGGTGGACCGAGAGAAAGAGAGATAGCTCCGAGATCTGGTTGGTTGCTTTTAGTCTCGAGTCACAATCCCACCAAGCCAAAAAGCCATGCATGGGAATTCCGAAACATTCGGGCATTGTCAGCCTCGCAGATCTCAGAATTGGACGTCACTGTCACTCGGCTAGCTAACTGGGTAGGTATGTACATAGTTAGGTTCAAAAGAAAAACAACAACAGCATCACCTAGCCCTAAACAGAACCCAGGAGCTGACGACGCAACCCCTCCGTTAAGCCAGCCCATCCTCCCAGCCCATCTTCCCAGCCCACCACTATCACATCCCATTCGAGTTTACCCATTTACCGCTTGCCAGTGTTCAGCGGGCTCTGGGCATCATACACATCGGTCGAGATGACATCCGAGTACACGACCTCGCCCTGCCGCAGCGTCTCCTCCATGACCTCCATGATGGTGATGCTCTCGCTCCACGGCAGCGACTTGCTCTCCTTCTGCCCGTCCCGCAAGCAGCGCGCGCACTCGTCCGCCTCCCAGAACATGCCCTGGCCCCACCCGCTCTCGGGGTCCTTGGGGATCGGGCAGTCCACCACCTGCACCTCGCCCGCGCCGTCCTTCTTGATCACCCGGTACTGCAGCGGGCAGTACGCGGGGCCCATGACCTGGATCTCGCCCGCGGACCCCTGGATGCGGATGGCCGCGCCGGCGCTGTTCTTGCCGTCCACGTCGCTGGACACCCGGAGCGACGTGAGCGCGATGCCGTGGCTCTTGTGCTGCGGGAACTGCACGATGATGCTGGTCGTCTCGTCGGCCCCGGTGTGGTACTTGTTGACGGCGGCCATGACGTTGGGCTTCTCCTTCTGCTCCTCGGGCTGCACGTGGTACAGCGTCTGGAAAACCCAGGTCAGGGCGTAGATGCCGAGATCCAGGAGGGCACCGCCCGCCAGTTCGGGGTTGACCATGCGGTGCGTGTCGGCAAAGTCGACCTTGCCGTCGGCCGCTTCCTTGCCGATTGACAGGTCGGCTGGTCAAAGTTCCGTATTAGTATGGAATTGAGTGACAGAAAGTCAAACGTTTGAACTAACCAATGGTGCGGTAAACGTTGCCGATAGCCCCCGACGAGATCAGGTTGCGCACCTGGATGCTGAGGGGGAAGTAGCGGGTCCACACGGCCTCCATGAAAAAGACACCCTTAGCCCGCGCAGTATCGACGAGCTTGCGGGCCTGGGACGCCGTCACGGTCAGGGCCTTCTCACAGAGCACGTTCTTGCCGGCCTCGAGCGCAAGCATGGCGTTCTGGAAGTGGTGGCTGTGGGGGGTGGCCACGTAGATGATGTCGATGTCGGGGTCGGCCACCAGCTCGTGGTACGAGCCGTATGCCTTGGCAGAGCTCGGGGCCTTGACCTTGGTGAGGAAGTCGGCGGCCCTGTCCTTGGAGCTGGATGAGGCGGCCGCCGCGACCTCGTGGCGGACATCGTGCACATCACGAATGGCCGGGTTGGCGAGGAGGTCCTTGGTGAAGACTGCGAGCACAAGGTAAGCGGCGTGTGGGAGACGGGGTCCGGCATGGATGGAAGTTCACTTACCCTCAGCAATCCAGCCAGTGGCCATGATACCCCACCTCACTGTGTACGGAGTTGACGACGCCATGTCTGCGGTTATGGGATGACTTGGTGTTTTCGTTTCTGTGTCTGTGATGATGACTGACTTGGAAAGGGGAGACAACAAGATTCTCAAAGTTTCCAGTCAACGTCTTCGGCGCCTGGCTCTTAAAACCGAGAGCAACAGGCTGTTGTCGGCCGTGACCCCCCCATCTTCCCCTCTATCGATGGGGCTCATGGCGGGGCAGCGACGGCGTTGCGGGTAAATGGCCGAAACAGCCAGAGCTGGGATAGCGGGAGCAACCCCTGTGTCTCCAGCTCCTTCCGCGCTAAGACAACCTGGTATCGGCCCGCTACAGGGAGCCAGAACGAATCGAGACACGCCGAGACCGCTCCCCCGGGATGTCTCAGCGAACCGCGGGAAGAGCTTCCCCGGGACAGATTGGCGATGTTGCATGGGTCTTTGACGACGTCATTCGTGTTTGACAGCATGTTTTGTTTTCTGATGGTTGAGTTGTTGTCATGTTTCGCATAACTAGGTACTTGTAAGGAACAACCGAGAATTATTTATCACCAGATTCTGGTCTAGCAGTCGATATTGAGATCTTGAAATAAGACCATCTCCAAGGCTCCTCATTGAACAACGCAGCTTCCCCTCCCCCTCTCTTCGGATTTAACCTATCAATGGACTGCGTACTTTTGAAGAGGGGAGCATTGTTCATTTCTACAAGGCTACCGAGCCTCAACCCCCTAAGTGCCTGGCATCAACGTAGACTCTTTTCAGTTCACCGTACCTTTAACCGGCCCTTATCCCCGTTGGAAAGGAACGCCATGGCAGCCCCCGAGTCTACGGCAGAAATGCCGCCCATGATGTATGGCACCGCCTGGAAGAAGGAGCGCACCGCCGATCTCGTTTATGAGGCTATTAAAGCCGGTTTTCGTGGCATCGACACTGCGGCTATGAAGAAGCACTACGACGAGGCGGGTACAGGCGAGGGCATTCGGCGGGCAATCAGCGAGGGCATCTGTTCTCGGAGAGACCTCTTTGTGCGTCCGCCCATATACTATTTACCCTTTATTTACATTTCTAATCCCCCACACCTCTAACCACCACCCCCCACAACCAGATCCAAACCAAATTCACCCCCTTCGATGACTCCTGCCCGTCCTACTCCCCCACAGACCCCATCCCCACGCAGATCCACGCCTCCCTCGCCTCCTCCCTCGCCAACCTCTCCACCCCCGACCACCACCCGCCATACCTCGACGCCCTGATCATGCATTCCCCCTTCCCCACCACAGCCGAAACCCTCGAAGCCTGGTCCGCCCTGTCCCAGTACCTCCCCACCTCTTCCCCCAACCCAGACTCTGACCCTCCCCGACGAGCCGGTCGCGTCCTCCGCCTCGGCATCTCCAACGTCACCCTCCCCACCCTGCACGCCCTCGCCTCTTCCCCCTCTCCCAGCTTACATGTACCACCCCCCACGATAATCCAGAACCGCTTCCGCGCCGCCGAGCGCCAGTGGGACGTCGCCGTTCGCACCTGGTGCACCACCCACGGCGCAACGTACCAGGGCTTCTGGACCCTCACCGGCAACCCCGCCGTCTGGCAACAGAGCGATAACTTTGTGGCGGCGGTGGCCCGGGGCGCGGGCGTGTCGCCCGCGGGGGCGTGGTATGCGCTGTTGATGGCGAGGGCTGGGGTGGTGGTGCTGAATGGGACGGGGGATGGGGCGCATATGCGGGAGGATTTGGGGGTGTTGCGGAAGGTGGAGGAGTGGAGGGCGACGGAGGAGGGGGAGAGGGAGTGGGAGAGGTGCGCGGGGGAGTTTGCGGCGTTGGTTGGTGGTTGTTAGCTAGCTGATGATGGAGGGTGAAGGAGGTGCGGGGGTCTTCAGGGTTGAAGGGGGTTGGTGATGTTGGGGGTGTGAAGGGGTTGTGAATGAGGTGGTTGGTGGTTGTTTGAACGGTACGGTACATTAAGGCTGGGCTGGTCAAGTCTAGAATCCACGTCTTAGGTTTATGCAATCTTGGGTTCATGTTGATGTGAAGGGTTCAATATCAAGATGGAATGGGAAGTTCAAAATATCAAGGCTATTCCGCCCCTTACCTTTATAGATTGGAAAAGCAACGGCGGGCGTGTGTCCTCCTTCTCACAAAAGCAGATATCCCAAAACTATAGGATTCACTTACTCAGTCACAACCAGCCACTGCATGCCAAATAATCTGTATTAGCCGCGCTTTCACACAACAACAAACATTTACCAGCCCACGGTAGACATCGCTCCCAAGATCAAAAAGCATACCGGCCATTGATGCTAAAACCCAGAGGCACTAGTTACTCGCCAGGGACATCAAGCAGAGACAAGCAAGATCATAATGACTGTGCCTCAATAACCCCCAAGAAACAAGCAACGACCTCCATTCCACCCACGCGCCTGATAATGCATCTTTCACCCTTCCTTCCCATCAACCAGCCACAGCCAGCCAGCCAGCCAGAACCCCAATCCGCGCTCAATACCCCTCCATCTTCATCCTCCCTCTCAAACCCCCAACATCATCCTATCACAAAACAGTCAGCCCATCATCCCCATCAAAATCAAATCTCACCTCACTTCAGAAAAGAAAAAAAAAAGAAAAAAGAACGTACCTCAGCCTTCCTCTTCCCCAACACCCCCTGGTGCCCCTGCCCCTGCCCTTGCCCCTGCCCATACCCCTGAGCCTGGGCCTGAGCCAACGCCTGCACACCGTACGCCTCACGATGACAGCTGGCATGGAACACGCGGCCGCCGACGCGCACCGCATCCGTCCACACCCACTCCTGCGCCTCGTCCAGCCACTTCATCTCGAAGCGTTCCTGGCAGATCGGGCAGGCGTTGTTGACGCGCGAGCTGTCCTCGGGCACGGGGATGTACGGCGTCCTGGCGGCGGCGGCGGCGGCTGCCGCAGAATTTTGTTTGGTGCCGTGTGTGGTGGTCCCGAGGTGCCCGCCGCCGCCGCCGCCGCCGCCCGGTGCGGTGGGGTCGTCGGAGGCGGAGGTAGATGAGGGATCTTGCGGTGGGTGCGTGTAGTCCGTGTCGATGGCTTCGCGCGTGTGGATCCAGTCCTGTGGAGGGGGTGAGTATTATGAGTTGAGTGTGCTGTGGGGAATGAGGAGAAAGAAATGGGGGGATACGTACCGATTCGTCGACATACCAGCTCCGGTGCTGGCCGCGCTTCTCGGCGTCGGTCATGCGCTGGTGGACGCGGAAGTGCCAGTCCATATGGGCCGTCTTCTTGCGGCGGCCCTCCTCGTTGGCCTTGAAGCGCCGACCGCATTGGGTACACGGCGGGCCGAGGTCTTCGTGGAGCCTGGAAATCATGTGCGGGCGGAAGCTGGGCGGCGATGTTAGTCTCATGTGTTCGCGTGTGATATGAGAGGGGTAGTGGTAAACTCACGTCTTCAGGGAAGCAGGCCTGAGCTGAGGGTTGGCATCTAATGTCAAACCGGCAAGCGACTGGTAGCCACGCTGACCGAACCCAGGCAGCGTAGGAACCGCTGGGGGAGGAGTCGGTGTCCCGCTGGGCTTGATCAGGCCGGATTGCCTCAGCATGGCTAGCAACGCTGACGGATTCGAGGCCGGGGGAGCAGAAGCCGGAGGTTTAGGCGGCTCAGTGGGCATCTGTGGAGGAGGTGACCGCAACGCAGCAGCTATCGCAGCCGCCGCCGCAGGTCCAATCGCCGGGGCCGGGGCCGGGGCGGGCGGCGGAGGTTGTGGTGTGGGAGTTTGTTGGGGGGTGGCCGACTTCCGCGCAGTTCCCGATATCAACGCCGCCAGCGCGCCTTGCCCAAAGAGTGAATCAATCGACACGCCTCCGCCCGTGGCGGGAGGGGCCGACGCAGCAGACGGGGGACGCCCGAGAGCGGCCGCAACGACCGCCGCGGCTGCAGGGGGCACAGGAGTCGACTGTTGAGACACAACCGGAGGCGTAGGAGTATTCGTGTACGAGACGCCCTGGTAAACGGTGTTGGGTGCAGCAACACCACCGCCAGCAGGACCAGCAGTAACTGGTAGCTGCGGGCGAAATTTTACAGCAAGTTCAGCAACTCGATCTCTTATGATCATCAACTGATCCTGAGGCATGTCTTGGCTCTGGATTATTGTTTGCAAGTCCAGCAACGCCTTCAGTCTGGTCTGTTTACTAGTATCAAGTGGATCTTGTGCAAATTCCGCCTTTTCCGCAACGATCAGTTGTTGGATATCATCTTTCAGCTTGTCTATGCTTATTCCTGGTTGCGGAGCGCCATAGACTGGCCCCGCGGCCGGCTGCTGGTAAGCGGGTAAGACCCGGCCGGCGGAGCTGGTTGCGGTGTCGAGCGGTGGGACATGGTACCTGGGCCCTGCGGAGGTTATTAGCAACGGAAGTCGCTGATTTCAAACGGGGAGGTATTGGCTTACGTTGACCGGCTGCATCGGATACGCCCGCTGAGCGGCATCCGGCCGATGCCCATTAGACCCAGGATAAGAGGGTTGCGGTGCGGGAGGTTGATATGAGCGGGTAGTTGGCGGCGTGGGAGTGTCTCGGCTGGGGGCGGGCTGGCGACCTCGCATGAGCTGCTGCTGCCCCTGAAAGCTATTCTGCTGAGCGGCATAGGCGGCGTTTCTAGCCGCCATCAGGGCGTGCTCGATGGGGCGGACCTGTTCGAGCGGGAAGACAGGCTTTGTTGAGATGGAGCCTGGGACCGGTTCCTTCCATGTCTTGAGCATCTCGTCCATTTTCCGTCTTGTCGCATTGTCGACCTTAGTGTAAGCGCCCATAAAAACCGAGTAGAGCTTCGGGCCAAAGTATAGCGCATAGGGTGTCGGGACATTCTTGACAACGGAATCGAGAACATAAAGCGCTGGTAGTGTTCGTGCGGGTGGTACCTGATCAAAGTTAGCACTTGTACATTCACTCGCATAGCCATAAATAGCCATCGTCATGGAGCACCCAAGCCTTTGGCACAGCTAGACACACCTTCTTAATGTGGTTTGCCAATGCCTCTGAGATGGCAAAGCCGTGGTGTGCGTTCTCACGCGCGATGTTGGTGAGCGTGGCGATCTCGATACGCGAGTTAACCGTAAGGTCTTCGAGGGCCTGGCGGTAGTCTTCGGCCACCTCAGCCGCGTTGTCTGCCATTGTTATGTCGAGCAAAGATCCTTAGGGTAACGATGGGTCGAGAGGTCAATCAACGGGCAGGTAGTGTCAATTGAGCGACAGCCACAAGGTCCTGCTGTGAAGAAGGGCGCAGAAAAACGGAATTTCCTCTAGCGATTCCAGTCACGAGTGGGAGCAGGGAAATCTCAGAGGTGGGCCACTATTCAGGCCACGAGAACAATAGACGGAAAACAGCTATTCTCTCCCTCTGCGAATGGAGGACCAGCCCAGCACCAGGGTGCCTGTGCAAAACCCTCCACAGATTCCACCAACCCGATTGCCTGTTTGTGGACACAGAACCCGAGTCACGATGCGCACACTATTCACAGCCGTCTCCTTCTAAAGTTGTGGGCCTGTCGAAAAAAAGAGTAGGAATGAGCGAGAAGGCGAGAGAAAGGTCGTGATGTGGTGATCGCTGTGGTGGGAGAAGGAAAGAGGACAGTGGGTGGTCGAAGGGAAAGTATTGTCGCAGTTTTGCAACTGCTTTGGTTACTGTCGTGTTAGAAAAGGAAGAAAAATCTTGCAACGCTGCGTGAGCTCGTAGAAATTTAAAGCTGTGGGAGTCGCCTTGGTCAAGTGACAGTTGGGAGAGAAGAATGCCGTGCGCGCAATGTCGTCGTCGTTGTGAAGGGATGGGGCGCGCAGGATGACAGCAGCAGGAAAGAGTGCAGCAGCCGACAAAGGGCTGAGTATCGAATGCACGGACCAAAGATGCAGCTGCCCACAACTGCAAGGGCTGTCAAGTGCTTGGTTCTTTCCTAGCTTCCACCACCTGCACCTCCAGTTGATTGCCGGTTGTGGAATTTTACACAGTAAGTGAGGTGGCCCTGTAACCAAGTGATCCCTTACGGTAATCTTGGATTTAAGCACCTATTCAATGAGTCATGATTGATTTGTGAATATGTTTGTTGGCATCCAGAGGCCGGGGCGATGACACTCACTGTTAGCTTACTAACAAATATTACTGGGTATATCACCAAAGCCTGTTAGGGCCAGCCCACTCTCAGATCCTCGTCCACCTTGAGGGAGACTGGTGTCCCAGACGCAACGTTTCAGGCGAGGTTTGACAAAACATTCATTGCAAATTCTGAGCAACTGGACAGTACTATTATTTCCCATTGCCATCCCACCAAAAAGCCAAGCAAAAAAGCCAGCGGGTATACATTATAAAGCAGCAAACCACCAACGCATGACTCCCCAAACCCCAGGACGCCCGTCCATCCGCCCCCACCTCCACTCTGCCATGTATCATGCTGATTCCACCATGTACGAGCAGTGCACCGACTGCTCCGGTCTATAACAAAAAAAGGAAATCAAAGAGGGAGTGTGTGTTGTCCTACTGCCTCCTTCCGCCTAGCCCCTCAAAACCGATCCATGTGCGCCGCGCTGTACAGGCTGGTCCGGGACTTGGGCATGTAAGCGGGGTGCAGCTCGGTCGGCGGGCGCTGGAGGCCGGGCATGATGGGGCTGCCGCGGTCCTCGCCGTGACCGGCTAGGTTGTCATCGAAGCTGTCGCCGCGGCTGTGGCTGGAGTGGCCGCGCTCGACGTCATCCGCCGCCGTGTTATGCGGGATGGGCTTGCTGATCTGGATGCGCGACTTGCGGAAGTTGTAGTTGCGCGGGTTGAAGGCGCGCGTGAGGCGCTTGACGGCCGACGACGGGCCCACCGCCTCTTCCTCCTTGGACCAGCTCTGGGCCGACCAGTTATCGCGGTGGGGCGAGGAGTAGTGAGACGAAAAGCTGTGCTCGATGTCGTCGCTCTTGTTGGCAGCGTTTTGTAGGGAGAGGTTGCCGTGGGTCCGGATCTGGCGCGAGGTGACCTTAACTACCTCGCCGCGGAGTCCGTCGATAGAGGTCCGGAAGACGATGGAGGCGCAGATGTTGAAGAAGCCGAAGGTGACCGAGAGGATGGCCGCAGCGAGGATGGCGCGCCACCAGTCCAGCCCGATGGTCTCGACCGTGTACGCCGGCTTCCAGGCATCGCCCAGGATTTGGAAGCCAATGAACACCATGCCCCAACCGAGCCACACGAGCGAGTGGTCAGGGCCGAACACCGGCCAGTTCCTTTCGTAGTACCCCTTCAATTTCCTCCACGGTACCGGCAGCTCCGAGACGAAGAGGAAGGTAGCGAAGAGAAAGATGAAGACGTGAGTGATCATGTCGAAAAAGTAAAAGTGGCCCTTGATGCCTGAGAGAACGGGCATGACCATGCTGGCAACCATGGCGGCAGCCAGGCCGATCATGTTGAAAGCCCGTAGAACATTGAGAACGACGTGGCCGGCGCCGAGAAGCTTCGAGTCCTGCCCGAGGCGAAACATGTTGTATCGAGGTTTGGCTACTCTCCTGTTAGCGTTTTTTCCTTTACCAGTGGCTGCCCCCGCCCGAAGGGCCAGTTGTGCTCGTGGGAGGGGTGATGGCAGTGTAAATGATATATTTGGGTGGGGTGGAAGGGGTAGCAATGGTTTTGGACGTCTAGATGGCCCGGCCTCGGTGTTGGTGGGCTTAATCAATGGCGGACTAGCCAGTCGCCCAGGCGCTCGAAGAGTGGTTCTGAGAGCCCTTGGTGGTGTTGATCGCGCCCTGGATGGTCCAGGGGTCGGGGGACGAACTCTGACCGGGGGGTTCAATGACATAGGGGAGCCTGGCGCATCTTCATATAATGATACCATTGAATGACGCCCCGGGGTATCGGTAGAGGCATCTGAGACTGAAGACACCTCCGACCGCGGCGTCGAAGGCCGCCCGGTTTGGGTGGAAGCGTGTGCCATGGCGCGCCATGGACTCCTCGAGTCGACCATATTGGGTTGTGCGTGGGTGTAGCTCCGGAAAACATTGCCCCGGGTTTGGTGCTCAGGAGGGAACAGTGGGCGAACAGCGTATATGTACTTACAGAGAGTGTGTGGTCTGAATCGGTAGACTGCCCTGCAGTGCTTAAGGTGTCGAAAGTGCTCGTGATGATCTGCTGGCAGATACACAAATAGTTGGGTGTCGAGATGATAAGTTGGAAAACGTGAAGAGAGAGCTGTTCAAGGTAACATGAGGCGTGACGATCCAGATCGTGCCGGGTAAGAAATGGACGAAGGAAAAAAGAGCGGAGAAATAGATCAATAGTACAGCATTCCCATTGTTGAGAGGCGGACAATAGGACCTGACAAAGGTGAATGGCCAAAATAAATTGGGTTGACGGGCAGTGGTGGCAAGCGGCCTTATAACAATAGCAGCAGCTGGCACTGTCATAAACGGTCTAACGCCCAATACCGAATAAAGAAGAGAGCGGGAGGGCAGAAGCAGGGGGTGAGTGGGTGAGGGAACTGGCTCGCGGGTGTCCCCCCATGAGCGTTTCGCATTAAGCAAGAATGTTTCCTGCTCTTCTGGCCAATGAAGCCATAGGCGCTGCTACGGTTCAGGGTCGACGGCACCTAGACTTGCCCACTCCGTCCCACGGAGGATGTAGTCGACAGGGGCACCATGCGGGTAACGGAGCAAAAGCCGCAACATTGAACACAGCAGCTCCGCGGTTTCGTCTCATCGCGTCGGCGGCATGCTCCCAGTTGCCCCTCCATCGTCGACAGAGAGGAGAGAGCCGGGGTTCAGGGCAGCATGCGACGATCTCTGGCCCCGCGATCCCACGCGAGGACGGTGGAGAGCTCTGTTGGCAGCGCATAACGCGACCTGTCGATCACTGTCGTCCAATGGTTCGAATGGACCCATCTGAGGCGAGAACAGCCGCCGCCTTTCAAACAGATTCCGGGGTGAAAAGGCGCGGACCAAACTCGGGCAGGGCATCTTCGAATCCAGGCCTGCGCGATGCATCGATTGGCTACGAGCAAGCCAAGACCGTTTCAGGCCCTTTAGCCTTGGGCACCACTGGCCGGGTACTGCATTTTCTGAACTGAAATCTCAGTCTTTGAGAAGGTCAGGCATGTGCAAGGGGAGGGACGCAATTAGAACATTAATATCGCGTGTTGCTCCGAATCGTCGATGTTGCGCATGGGTTCTCGAAGCCCAAGTTGAAGTGTTGAAGCGTTGAAGTGGGGTGCATGGAAATCACAAGTTGATCATAGGGTTAGGGCTGCGCTGGGAATCTTCACGTGCTGGACTGTTTTCTTTGCAAACTCACTCCCTTACACAAAAGACTCAAATGCAGGTACGGTTGGGCTTCATTGGTGAGTTGTAAACATGTCCCTCTTAACGTACTGAGTAAAGAAAAAGTCTTCCGTTTATTCCTCAGGTGCCTCGCTTGAAACCTGCTGCCCTCATGGTGCTCATGGGAAACTCCAAAGCGACAAAACCCACCTCAGATGCCCTGACTTCGTTGCTATTCCTGTGTATCCATAACCCGGTGCCTTCTAGGTCACTCCTAAAGCTATTTTCAGGTTGACCCATCTGGCCGCGGGTAACAGAAGCCAAGTAACACCTGACACAGGCACAAACGCGGAAGCGCAGGATCCCGCGCGCTTCAACAAAAACGAACGCTGGGGTTGATTGGGTGAAGATTCAAGGTGGTGTTGAATGACTTGGCTTTTCCAGAGCCCCACCCGGGGAAGCGCCGAAGCAGACTTTCGATTTAAGTGGGGCAGCACAGCCTCGTCCGGCGCCAACTGACAACAAGTGACTCCCGGGCGGCCTTCTCGAATTCCCAACTGCTGACTGCAAAAACCCCCAATTCACCGACCCTCCGCTCTCCACACACCTTGCACATCCTCGAAGCGCGAACAACACTTTAGCCTCCGTATCAAACCGCATCGAACGCTAACCGAATCCGCTCCCATCATCAAAATGGCCCGTGGAAACCAGCGCGACAAGGCCCGCGAGGCGAACCAAAAGAAGCAGGCCGCGGCGGTACGCCTTCCTTTGCCTCGGTAGCCCAGCAGCCGGGCACCTCAACACTATGACAGAACCGTCTTCTGACAAGCATATCGCGTTCACAGAAAAAGTCTCACGGTATGAGCGGTAGCGAGCTAGCCAAGGCGAAGGAGGTTGCGGCGCAAAAGATGCGCGAGAAGCAGGCAGCCGGTACGCGCCGACCGTAACCCCCCGGTTCCCGAACCTTCTCCCGCCGCCCTAGCCGGCCATACTGACCCAGTTTCCAGCCGACGCGAAGAAGGCCGAGGCCACCACTGCCAAGAAATGAATAACAAGAGCCATCCTCAATGACCGAAACGACATCTTTTTACTACTACTACACGTTCCACATAGCGATCGCGTTCTGCTTGATTAAGGCGAACTTCATGGATGGGAAGGTTGGATCCGGCGTCAAGGCAGGGAAGAGCATTCGCATGACCCTTATAATCTTTGGGCTGAGGGACCAGACACAACCGCGACGACACTTGACTGGCCTCTCCTAGGCGTAGATGAAGGCATGACGTGTGGGCGGATTGATTAACCCCCCGCCCCTTGTGTCTGTAGGCGCAGCGATTTGGGTAGGACAACTTTGCATCTTCCTCCTCCGCTGCGTATCGTAGCCCCCTATTTCCTCGAACAAGTGTTACTGTGATTAGAACGACGGTTTCCAGTCTCTTATTTTGTCTTATTCCGTGAGACATTGCTGTAATCCTTCCCCTGCCTGGCTACAAGCCAGATAATCTTTCTCGTAGAGAAATAAGGAGAGTTGGAAGTTCGGGAGTGCCGTTGCTAGTCAATGGCCACCCCGGAACGCACACATCATATACCATGACCCTCCGATAAAACCGGTGGTTTATTGCATTGGAACCCCCAAGTAAAACTAGCAACGAGTATAAAAACCGAAACTGTGCCCCCCGGTGGCCGCGATGGAATGTGGTCGAAATCCAAAGTCCTATCAACGAACAGGCCGGGAAAGGAAGTAAAAAAACTACCAGAAGGCTTCGCCTCGACTTCTACAATCTTAGACCCCAATGATAAGGACTGAGGAACACGAGGCGAATGTGTGACCCATCCCGCCATAGTCGGGTATTTCATTCCATCAAATGAACCAACGACCAGATAGAAAACCTTTCCCCTTTTCTCTGTCTTCCTTCTAGATAACAGCAAACCCAGCGAAAGCTTAGCGGCCTGGCCCAGTGTCTGATGAAGTCAGGGCTAGGGCGCTTACGAAATTGTCTTGTCCACTATGTCACACATGGGTGGCCACCCGACAGTTTCTGGACAACCGGACTACGTTGAGCGTGATGCATTTCCACTCGACCAGGCGGTCCATGGTCAAAGTTTAGGTTGGACGCCGGTACCCAAACTCGAAATCATGGCTCAACACAGTTCAAAAGACTCTGGATTCCACCTCAATGTGATATATTAAGATTTGTGCATCCAGAAAATACGAGCCAGTCATATACCTCCCTGCGCCGACAACACCCAGGTTGGGCCAGCAGGAGAGAAAACAGTAGAAAAAAAGACAGGAAGAAAAACGAGTAAAATCTACAGACAATGGTATTTCCGCCATCCCATCACCCTTTAAACAACCACCCCAGAAACAAACCGCCAACAGCCAGGCAAAAAGTCATATAGCTTCATAACAAAAGATGATGCTTGCTTAAACGCCCGCTTTATGCCTTGCGAGCCGCAGGCTCGACCATGGCCATGGGGATGGCGCCTATTCGTCACCCATTAGCCACACGTCCCTGCGGTATAAACGTAGGGAGTTCAGAAGTGAAACTTACCGCCAAACCCGCCAAAGCTGTCGCGGCCCTGGACGGCCTGGTTGGGGAATCCGCCGACGCTGCACTGGACGGCGCAGACGCACGAGCCGTCGGCGCCGACCTGGCCGACACCGGTGGCGATGCCCGTGTTGACGGCGCCGGCAGCATCGGTGGGGGTCGCGGCGGGCGGGGTGACGACGGTGGAGGACGCATCAGCAGCGCCGCCGGTGCCGGCGTTGGGGTCAGCGTTGGGGGGGTTGCCGGTGATGGCACCGCCGGCGCCCTGGCCGTTCTGCTGGATGGCGAGCGCCTGGAACTGTGCGTGGGTCTTCTCGGCGGAGGGGTTGATGCTGAAGACCATGCCGCTGCCGCAGTGGTTGCCCTGGCGGCAGTAGAACCCTAGAGACACGAATTGGTTAGTTTCTGGAGCTGTGAGAGGACGGCGGGTGATATGGGAACTTACAAAGCGGGGTGTCAACCATGACCTGCATAGCAACCTGCGGCGGCGGGTTGACGGTGTTGTTGGGGTTGGCCTGGTAACCCGAGTCCATGCCGCCGTCGAGGGCAGCGCAGGGGGTGTCGAAGGCGGACTGGGTAGCCGTGTGGTTCTGGCTGAGGAAGCTGAAGATGACGGTGTCGCCAATCGCGGCGCTTATTTGCTGCGGGTTGAAGGAGAGACCCTGAGGGCCGCCAACAGTAACACTGTGGGTGGCGCCGCCAGCTCCGACGGTGCCGGTAGGCGGGGCGACAACCGTAGTCGAGCCGGCCTCGTCCGTTACGACAGCGGGCGGGGGCGTAGCACCAGCGCCGCCGCCAACGGTTTGGGTGACGGTGACGGTCTGAGCCTCACCAACGACGGTGGTCGCCGCGCCGCCACCAATGTTAACCCAGAGGAAGTTGATGGAGGTGCCGGACCCGCGGTTAAGGCCGATCAGACGGGCGAGCTCGGCAAGTTGCTGGTCGGAAGCCTGGACGCTGTTCTTGCCGCCGGGGACGGCAACGATGTGGCCGTCTCGCCGACCGGGTAGGCGTTGCGTACCGCCTTGCCCAACGCCAGGGGCGCCATGCCCAATGCCATCGCCGTTGCTGTAGAGAACTTCATTGTGCCTTTTCTTCTTCTTTCGTCCTACTTCGTAGAAGTCGTTTTCGTTTATCCGCCAGGGAAATATATGACGGAGAGAATTGGTATATATAATCTGGATGCCAAAGCGAGTCCCTGCTCGTGTAGAAGCGAATGATGTAGGAAGAAAAGAACGGATCAACCAAATGAGCGAAAACACACAGAGAAGGCAATGGTGGAAGAGAGGATGAGAAGAGGAAACAAGACTTCTTGAGTGGCCATCTGAGGGGACCCATCACAGCTTATATCGCAGCATGATGATCTTCGACACGGCGTCCCAGGCTGTGGAATCGAGAAGATCCCGGCCAGCGAGGGGTGAGGAGGGGTGAAGTCCTGAGAAAGTCGAAACACTTCGGAAGGCATCACCGTGGTAGCGACTTCCCCTGCCACGTCCCTGCCACGCTCAGCTGGGGGAGGGGGGGCGGTATGGGTCGTCCGTACATCACGGACTTCACTGTGAGGCGATGCCGTAATTGCTACACAGTAGTGCAGCGAGGGCGATAATGGCCCAGACCTAGGGGGTTGGAAGCAGGAGGTCGGCTGTGACACAATCGTCTCAGAATGGCGTTTAGCATTTCGCCAAGCTTAACGTGCACGGACGGATAAGATGGGACGAAGGAACCGAACAGGGGTTTGTTTACCCCGGACCTGGCCCGGAAGGCGACATTTGCGAGACCCTGAGTCTTTGTTCCTTGCAAAAAAGAGAGTTATCAGACTCTTACCCATTCTATAAGTGCCAAGTCTTATTGTCTACTGTGTGCAGCGATTCGTGTCACCCGTTCGGAACAGCGTACAAGCCTGTCTCGTTCCTCGGTGTCTCTGGGCATTGCAGAAACATGCGGCCGACACTTCGGACCAGGTCGGCGCGCTTAATAACCGCTTGGCCTCGACAACGGCAGCCATAGGCCGGAGAAAACGGCAACCGCCCGGCATGTTGAATAACCATCGCGGCCAGTGGTGGCGGCCCGCTATCCTGTTTCGGGCGTTTCCTATGTTTCTTGGTACGGAAGCGTGGGCGTTTCGCTTGACTCGACAAGCAGCGGCATCCCGTCCATCACAAAGGTCGTATCGCCACACAGGGATGTTACAGTCACAAAGGTTTTTACGACATTTTAGGGACTCTGGAGATGTTGCTCGGGGTCTGTTAGAATTGCCCTCAAATGCCTCGGGGCAAGTCGAAGTCAAGATAAACGTTGGCTTCTGGGTTGCGGGCCCGAATTAGAGTGATGGAGCGGCCCACCTTGTGCAACTCCCGGGGGTTCTGCCGGTCTGGGCCTCCGAGCCTGGGCTTGGCACGGATCTCGACTAGCAGGCTGGCAGGCTCATGGCCGGAGGGTGTTCACAAACCAGACGACTTCCGTAGCTGGATGAGAAAACGGGAGGCAGCCAACGGATCCAGGAAGGGGGATCGTGTTGCGCGTTGCGCCCGTGCATGAAACTAAGCCACTGCTTGGAGGGCGTGGGAAGGAAGTGAGCACGGAGATGCTCAGTGTCCCCGTGAAATGCCGAATGCAAGTGGGGTGATTCGATGTTCTGCGTGCGCATTCGACGGCGACGCGGGCATGCAGCTCATCCGGCGGGTGGGCAGGGCAGGGAAGGGGAGTGGGCGGATGCCGGATTTGGCTTTCCGTTGGATGAAAGTCCGTTACCCTTGCCGACTACCATGCTGAAGAGTGAAGCAAGGCGCAAGAGGCTGCGGAGTTGATACGTGCCATGGCGATGCTCAGACCTGGAACACACGAAGCCGTGCGAAAAGTCAGGGCTCTGGAACGCAAGTTGTCGCAGGAGGCCGTTTTCGGTGGCGATCAGGGTTAACTGGGCCTGGGGACCAGGGGCTTCCCAATTGGTAGTTAGGTATGCCAAGACCCTGAATTTTACATTTCCAGATGCTGTTACCCCAGCTTTTCAGCCTCTTCTCGTTTGATTGTGGGGCATGCTCCTGCATCTTCGCCCACGCACATGCCAGGTCTCGGGGATTTTGATATCTGGTCGAATTCGGAGCATTAGGTTACCATTTCCATTCGAGGAGATACTTCGAAATGGCTGATGCTTCGCTCGATAAACACTTCAGAAACCAGCTCCTCGACAACACTCTCAAGGGCCTTTCGGTCCTCCTCCTTTTGCCTGCTGGCTACCCTGTTGCTTGCCCTCGTAGAGGCCCGTGTAGTATCCTGCAAGAGTTAGTCGGAGAATTGAGGTGTGGGACAAAGTAAACTTGCCGGCGTAATACCACGACATCAAGAGTTTCTTTAGCTCCCCGTCTTGGACTTTCATTGACATGTTAGCTTCGTCGGCCGTTTCGAGATTCAGCACCCAAAACTCACCAGTCCCGAGAAACGCCTCTGGTCCTAACGCAGGAGCTATCACATCTCCCTGTTCGGGTTCGACCGTTCGTCAACTGTCAGTTGGCGCGAAACAAGTTGAGGATAGTTCAGGGAGGTTGAGTGTTTGATGCCAAGCTTTGACGATCTCCCAGATTCTCCTCCTGCAGGTCAAAGGGTCAGATCTCCGTACCTTCTTCGCGTTCCCGGAGCCCTGAGCATCCGAAATTGCGCGGGTGCGATGTTTCGTCGCTCTCATCCATGGATATCGTCTCATCCACCTCTCCCTCGTCCTCGTCCTCTGCCAAAGGCTCGGTGAGCTTGCCTATTTCAGGCTTGGCACCGGCATTTGCTCCGGTCCTACCTTGCCATCAGAAAGGGGATCATGGCCCGACGCCCTGCTCTTGGTCTGTCGCCCGAGCGTTTGGGATGGTGGTGGTCTTACATTTCATCTGCACTGGCTGGGATGTCATCGACTGTGCCGCCTTTCGCATGGATACTGTGGTATTTCTGCGGTTGTGTCAGCGTCTCTCGGCCTGTCTTGAAGGTGAACAAGTGCAGTTGTCGCGGTTTCGAAACGAGGTCGCCCACTAACCTTGTACTCCTCTAACGCCTCATTCCAGGAATCGACCAGCGCTGAGTCGTCCCAAATCTCTTCGTGGGTTGCTGCCGTTTCAGAGGCCATTTTGATGGAGGGTCGGGTGTTGTAAGGTGGAAGTTTTCAGAAGTTCATTTTCGCAATCGGAAACATTTCCCTAATCAACCTAACCCCCAACCTTGCTGCCTTGACATTCTTTCCTATCCCTAAAACTTTCATCCCACATCTTCATCACCAATTCAGGTTTACGTGTTTAACTCTCAATTCTGCTCTTAGAAGTACAGCCAAATCGGGCAAACACCGCAAAGTCAAGCGTTAAACAATCCTTCAAGATGCTGACCCAGAGCTAGGTTGACCCGGCCCCGCACCGATGCAATCGACTCCGATTCACCCAGCAACATAAACCAGAAGAATATAACAACGAACAAGAAAAGACATGACAAAAGAGGGAAGAGAGTTCAGCGCCAATGGCAGCCCCCCCTACGACTCCACCCCTCCCTGCTCGCTGAGTTGTCGTTTAGGTTGATCGAAAGACACTCCGGGTAGACAGACAACGGACAACGGACAAGAAGCAACGGACAAGAACGGACAACACAGCAGAATGTCCGCGATCGGCATTCTCTCAACTCGGCGGTGGACGTTCCAACTCCTCGGAGGCGCTGCGACAGCCCTGCCGGGTCCGGATTCCGGGGAGCCCGGGCCGCCCGCTTTCGCCCACAAAAAGTAGCCCCGCACTTAGTGGCCGCACACCCACAGCTTCGCGTCGAGAGCTCGGTAGAGCTCCGGGGAAGGAACAAGATGGTGTTTGAGTGGGGGAGCGGCGATCCAGACGCGTGTGGCCCTGGTTCTAGCCCGACCCGAAGAAAGCTTTGCATGTCACGCGGGAAGAGTGCTTCCATGTCGGACCCGCAAAAGCTGCAAAAGGTTGCGGTTTCGCTGCACCTCCCAACGCTGCCCCCCGGTGAACCCGCACATCAAGCTCTGGTCGCTGCAACCCCCTTACCGACTTCAGAGATAAGGCGTGTACTTGTGTACGCACAGGTGTTGATCATTGCTGATCCTGCTGGTGCTGTGACAACGCGTGATGGCCAGACTTTTACACACGATATCCCACCCTCCCGGTTGACTTGTTGAGCTTGGCTCGAGGCTGGGTTGAGTTGATGAGTGCTGAGTTGGCAAACCAAGAACCTCAATGGGTCTCGACCTCTTCCCTGCATACCGCCCGCAGCTCCCCTCGCTCCCCCCGTGTGCCGAGACTCCATGGTGTGCTTCCAAGAGTTTACAAGATACGGGATTTTGGGATGACGAGGGCAGGTGGAACCATCCCGACCATGGGATTTCTGCTTTCTCACCCCCATCCCCCCCATTTCTCCCATTGCCCAATGCCATCCATGGATGCCATTATCATAGCTCTAGAACATGGGACGATTCCTTCTTTAAGGGAACCCGGCCGTCTGAGAATTGAACTCGAACAATCCCCGTTTCCTTTCCCAACCAAGCTCTGCTATCAGTGATTCCAATCGTTCTTCCTCCTCTTGTGTCTCACCTCCTAGCCTCCCACAGTGCAACAAGGCCCAATTCTGAGGCAGTATACCCGTCACACTAAAGCCGAGCTTTTAAACTCGGCCCATCATGACGATCATGACGATTCAACACAAAGCAGAAGAAATGTAAGTCGATCCGCCAACCCACGCCCTCCACACCACAGCATCACTAACCTCACCTCAACTCAGGGCTTCCGGGGTTGGTCGACACCATAGAATCCGGTACCGAATAACGCCTTGCTCACCATGTTATCACAGGACCATTACATCGGCGTAGACGTCGGGACAGGCTCCGCGCGGGCCTGCATCATCGACGCCAGTGGCGAGATCAAGGCACTTGCCAGCCAGAACATCAAGCTCTGGCAGCCCGCACACGGCTACACCGGCTCACACTATGCAAGTCCCAAACCTCCCCCCCCTCCTCCCACCTACCCCTCCGCTTTGCCCAGGGCAGCCAGCCAGCCAGCCAGCCAAACCAACAACGACCTAAAGACTAACACCATACCCCCTCATCAGGAACAATCCACAACCGACATCTGGAACGCCATCGCGCACTGCGTGCGCAAGACCATCGCCGACTCGCAAACCGACCCCTCCACCATCAAGGGCATCGGGTTCGACGCGACGTGCTCGCTGGCCGTCTTCACGCACGATACGGACGAGCCCGTGCCCGTGACGGGCCCGGACTTTGCCAACACCGACGGCGAAGACCGCAACGTGATCCTGTGGCTGGACCACCGCCCGCTGGCCGAGACCGAGCTGATCAACGAGACGGGCCATAATCTGCTGCGCTACCTGGGCGGCAAGATGAACGTGGAGATGGAGATGCCCAAGGTGCTGTGGTTGAAGAACCATATGCCGAAGGAGCTGTTTGATAGGTGCAAGTTTTATGACTTGGCCGATGCGCTGACCCATCTGGCCACGGGCGGGGAGACGCGCAGCTTTTGTAGTGCCGTCTGTAAGCAGGGCTATGTGCCGGTCGGTGTGGATGGGGAGTGTGAAGGGGTGGCAGGAGGACTTTTATAGGGATATTGGGCTTGGGGAGTTGGCGGATGATGGGTTTAAGAGGGTGGGCGGTGTTAATGGTGTTGTGAGTATCTCTTTCTTTCTTTTCGTTTCTTGCCCCTCGCATAGAGATGAAGCAGCTTACTGACCAGCGGTAGAATGGCGAGTTCTTGAGCGCGGGCGAGCTGGTTGGTGGGCTATGCGAGAAGGCGGCCAAGGAATTTGGCTTGCCGCCTGGCATTGCCATCGGAAGCGGTGTCATTGACGCCTACGCCGGCTGGATCGGCACGGTCGGAGCCAAGGTCAAGCTGGACCCGGACTGCCTTGACGATTCAGTTGCGCCGAACGATGTCTCGCAGGCCTTTACACGGCTAGCATCAGTGGCGGGTACGTCGACCTGCCACTTGGCCATGTCAAGGGAGCCTGTCTTCGTGCCGGGCGTCTGGGGTCCCTACCGCGACGTTCTGATCCCCGACTTCTGGATGGCCGAGGGCGGACAGTCGGCCACCGGCGAGCTGATGAAGCACATGCTCGAGACACACGCGGCATACTACGACACGCTGACGGAGGCCGAGGCGGCGGGTAAGAGCATCTACGACTACCTCAACGACCATCTCCGGCACCTGGCCGAGAAGACGGAGGCGCCGTCCATCTCATTCCTGGTCCGTCACTACTTCTTCTACGGCGACCTCTGGGGTAACCGATCGCCGGTCGCCGACCCTAACATGCGCGGCGCCATCATCGGCATGAGCAGCGACAAGAGCAAGGACGGCATGGCGCTGCTGTACTACTCGACCATGGAGTTCATCGCGCTGCAGACCCGGCAGATCGTCGAGGCCATGAACAACTCCGGACACGGTATTAAGAGTATCTTCATGTCCGGCAGCCAGTGCCAGAACGAGATCCTCATGGACCTGATCGCCACGGCGTGCGGCATGCCGGTGCTGATCCCGCGTTACGTCAACGCGGCCGTCGTGCACGGTGCCGCCATGCTGGGAGCGAAAGCGGCCAGCGCAGACAAGAAGGGCAAGACGGAGCCGCTGTGGGATATTATGGACCGCATGAGCAAGCCGGGCAAGGTGGTCTGGTGCCGGAATGACCCGGCCGAGAAGAAGTTGTTGGATGCCAAGTACGAGGTGTTCTTGGACCAGTGCAAGACCCAACAGGATTACCGGAGGAAGATCGACGAAGCGCTGAAGGGGTCGACACTGGATGCTGAGGCCGGCAACTAATGGATTGATTGATGACCGGGAAAGGTGGATGACGGTAGATGCCTGACTTTGCGTGGCTTGATCACTTTCATTTCGATTCAGCTAGACGGTTAGTTAGAGATACTCATGGTAATGAAACGATTTATCTGCAATTTGTTTGGTCCTTGATGAGTGCGAGCCTGTATTTTGTAACAATGCACGGAGCGATTGGACTCTTTCTCTCCTTCTGTGCGTCGTCCTCTGTAATAAATTGGAGATGAAGAGTTCATTGGCGGGTCAACTGTGAGCTGCATGTGGCCCAAGCTCCCAACTCACCAACCCACTGGATGATTACCCTGCTGGCCGCCCCACTCAATCCCCTGTAAGCGCGTCCCCAAAGCATTTTCAGGTTCAAGGCAGGCACGGCAGGGTCAACAATCAGAAAAACAACGTGGAAAAACCAAGCAGTGTTCTTTCTCGCCAACACTCTCTCCCACAAACGGGCCATCTTGCGCGCCCCCATCTTCGGCCGCAAGCAACTTCAAGGAATTGGCGTTAGAAACACATCGCTGCCATGTCACTTTTCATGGGAAGGGGGACGCCCGCGGCGGCAAACTCGACGGGAATGTTGGGCAATTCAACACCAGGCGCCAACCAAGGCACCGCTCCCGGCGCCGGTAATAGCATTTTCGGCTCGACGACTACAGGGAACTCTCTCTTTGGGACCAGCGCAGCTGGTACGACAACCCCAACCCAACCTCGACCGGCGGGACTCAACCTGGGTTCTTCGTTGTTCGGCACATCGACCACCACTCCGCAAGCATCGCTCTTCGGAGGCAACCAGTCAACAGCAACAGTAACGAACCAGCCAGCCAATACAGGCGGGAACAGCCTCTTTGGAAGCACACTGGGCCTAGGCGCCTCGACCGCTACCACCACGCAGCCAGCTGGAGCCAGCCTTCTCTCTGCACCCCAGGGAGGGGGCCTGCGCCTGGGAGGCCTTGGCTTTGGCAGCACCACCAACACAAACCTCGGTGCGTCAACAAACCAGCAGCAGCAACAGCAACAACAGCAACAAGGCCCATCATCCGCCCTCCCGACAGGCGCCCTGTTCGACAGCCTCCTAGCGAAGAACAAAAAACAAGCCGAAGGGGAAACCGCGCTGGGGGAGCTGCCTTCGCTCCAGCTGGGACTGGGTGATCTCCGTCAGCGTCTCAGGTCGCTGGGACCATCGCAAGACAAGCCCTTCGAGCATGGAAAGGCGCATATTTCCTTGCGGCTTCGGGTGTCGACCCCGGCGCGGCGGTGCGCGACCTGGGTGCCTTCGGACTCCAGGCACGGGAGCGTGGTGCCGGTCAAGGGTCAGCGTTCGGTGGTGTTGGCGAGCTTGATGTCGAGACATACCTTTCGAACCTGCAGACCAAGACAACGCTGAGCATGATCGCAGACGGACTGGACCGGTCGGTGCGGGACTTCGACACGTTCCTCGAGGACAACGTAACGATGGAGTGGGAGGCACAGCGGAAGCGGATTTACCAGCATTTTGGAATCAAGCCGCGAGAGGATGCTTCGGGGTCCGCGCAGGCTGCAGCGCGCGCCTCGACGCCACAGAAGGATGGGCAGGGCACTTTCGGACGGTCTAGGCGCAAGGCGAGCCAGGCTGCCGGCGGTGAGAGGGCCACTCAGCGGGCGAGTGTGCTGGGCAGATCGGCTATGCAGCGCTCTGTTATTGGGACTCCCAGCCAGATCGGATCGCACGCGAGCGAGTTTACGGATGTCGAGACCCGTAAGACTGCGACTGGGTCTGGGGCCGGGTCGATGGACGATCGGTTCTTGCGCGAAAAGCAAGGCAAGCTGGCCGAGAAGATTCACGAGTTCAACAATGCCCGGCAGCAGTCGCTGCCCATTTACATCTGCCGGGACTTGGCCGAGTTGGAGTCCAAGTCTGGTGATCGTCACGGGCCGCACCTTGTCGAGGCGTATCGGGCGATGATGGAGATTGTTGGGGAGTTCCCCGAAGCAGAAGAGACGCCCAAGGAACGGCAATACGCCAAGCTCTACCTGGATCCCAACCATCACTCTGCGAACGCCGTGGCAATGCGGAAGCAAATTCTTAGCGGGGCCAACGCGTTCTTGGAGAAGCAGTTCTGGAACGAGGTGAACTCGCTGATTGCCAAGTACCCGCAGGACGCCAACCTGGGCGGCCTGCCAGACGTGGTCAGCAAGATCAAGGCCTACATCCGGCTCCGCATCGCCCGGAAGACGCTCGTCCCCGACAATGTCGACCTCCAGCAGGCGAATAACGAATACATTTGGGCCATCGTCTTCTACCTTTTGCGGGGGTTTTGTCCACGAGAGGCCGCGCAGTACGTCAACGAGAACCAGAACCACTTCCGCAGCATCGACCGGACATTTTCGGGCTACATCAACAGCTACGCCTCCAGCGAAGAGCGCCGGCTCAAGCGGCAGATGCAGGACCGGTGCATGAGCGAGTACAACCAGCGGATCCGCAACGCACCCGAAGGCTCGATCGATCCCTTCCGCATGGCTTGCTACAAGATCATTGGCCGTTGCGATCTCACCAACCGGAGCCTGGATGGGCTGCAGACGGATGTCAACGACTGGATCTGGCTGCAGTTCAACCTTGCCCGGGAGACGGACCGGTCCTTGGAGCTTGCAGGCGAGTCATACGGCCTCACTGAGCTCCAGACCAGCATTCGCGAGATCGGCCTGAAACACTTCCCCAAGACATTGGCCGAGGACACTAATGGTAGCTTCGGCATGTTCTTTTACCTGCAAGTGCTGTCGGGCATGTTTGAACAGGCGATCGCCTACCTCTACCCCTTCTCCTACGTTGACGCGGTCCACTTCGCTATTGCACTTACATACTACGGCCTCCTGCGCCCGGCTGACACGCAGTCAACGGCCAACGAGCTGCTGTCCCACAACACACGGAGCCAGCCGCAGATCAACTTTGGGCGCATGCTCGGCTACTACACCCGCGACTTCCGCGCCGCTAACGCCGCCGCGGCTGTCGACTATCTCGTACTCATATGCCTGAACGCGGACGAAGCCGGCGGCCAGCAGCAGGCGGCACTCTGCCACGAGGCCCTGCGCGAGCTGGTACTCGAGTCGCGCGAGTTCAGCCGGCTGATTGGCGACATCAAGCCGGACGGACAGCGCATCAGGGGCGTGGTCGAGGACCGCGGCCCGCTGATTGCGCTCGGCCAGGAAGACGACTTCATCCGCGCTATCACGCTGCAGGCGGCCAGCTTCGCCGACGACAACGGGCGAACGACCGACGCGGTGCTGCTGTACCACCTCGCGGAGGACTACGACACGGTCGTGTCGATCGTCAGCAGGGCGCTGAGCGAGGCCGTTTCGCTCGAGATTGGCGAGGAGTCCCTGCGGCTGGTGCCGGTGAAGCCGCGCGTCGAGGGCGGCGCGGAGCCGGATGCTGCTCAGCGGGGCAGCAGTCTGAGTCTGGCGGCCATCGACGACCCGGTGGAACTGGCCAGGACGATGATGAGCATGTACGAGCGGGACCACATGTTCTGGCAGAAGATTCGCGAACCGAACCGGGTGGCGTGCACGGTGCTGCTGAGGATGAGCGACATCAAGAACCTGGTTGAGCAGGGCAAGTGGCCGCAGTGTCTCGATGTGAGTTGTTTCCCCCGTTCCGGGCACCATTTATTTCCCACTCCTGTCGCCAGAAAGAAACACTAACAACGACTGCCTTTAGCAAATCCGGTCCCTCGACATCCTCCCGCTCACGGCGCGCGGCGACCCGAGCGTGATCCGGGCGTACGCAGCTAAGTTCTCGTCGCTGTCGCAGCCAGTGGCTATCAACGTGCCCAACCTGCTCATGTGGACCGTCATCTGCTGCACCAAGCAGCGTGAGCGCCTCGTGACGGGCCAATTCAGCGGCAACCAGTCGACGGCCCGCCAGATGGTCGACGAGCTCAAGCAGATGAGCGTCGATTTAACGTCCTATACCACCCAGCTGCGCTATCGCCTCCCGCCACATCTGCATGAGGCGCTGGCGAGGGCGTCGGCGGATTAGTTGGGGGGTGGGATATTGAAAGGGGAGCGGGGTTGGGTTTGGGATGTAATGAATGTTAGGGGTAGAGGAAGAGAAGGGGTGGTGTATGAAGTTGGCTACTGTTGCTGATTTTACCAAGTAGAGCATCAACGTTGTTGTCTACACGATAGTTCCTGTGCCCATGAGGTTTGCACCTCGTCACGTCACCCCATCCTCCTGTGTTGCAACCCACACCAACGGCATCATTGCCGGACCTAAATGCCCGTGGCTACCAGGTCGCAGGCAAATATTTCTACTTCATACCCACAACACAATCTGTAGTCATTCTCGTATACCAACACTACCACCACTACCGAGACTACGACCACGGGATGTTCCTTGTTTGATGTAACCTCAACTACCTTGAGAGCTGTCGGGTTCGCCATCGACCGCGCCCTCGGGCCACCGGCATACATACACGGTTAGAGTGTCTTAGATGTGAGCGATATGATAGGCGCCATGCCCTCGGTGAGATTGGGATCCGTGTGGTGTACGGTGGGCAGCTGGGTAGATCGGTTTAGTGAAAAAGAACGGCGAGGCTCCAAGTGGGCCTAAAAAGGCCCTAAACCAGATTGCAGCCATTGCAGCTGCCGCGAACCACCATTCCACTGATTCCAGGCCCCTGTCGTGCACTGACTCGGGGCCCTCCATCCAAGCTCAAATGCTTGAGTCGTTCCCCCTCGCTTTTGGCAGCCAATTCTCCCGGACTCCGCCTTTCCAGGTTTCCTTGACCGCTGCGACTGCTGCTGCGAGAGCACAACCAACAGGTCAACCCCCGAACAAGAGCAAACCTGCCAACTCACAGACCGGGACCGAACCAGGGGCGGAGGGGGTTCAGTACGACAGCGGCCTAGCGAAGTACCGGTTTTGTGGTTGTGGGTGTACCTTGCATCGATCGATCGAATTGCCAATTGTTCGATTTCATTCGTCCCCTTTGTCTTTGTGTATTGTGTCGTATCTTTGTTTCATTGTTTGGTTTTTGGTGTTGACGACTTTGATTTGACCCGGGGGACCCATCCCAAATTCCTAATCAAATCCATGGCGTCTTCGACCCCTCCGGTCAACATAGCCGAGAGTACGAATTCAAGCATCGATGCAGCAGCACCATCACACCATCCGCCATACCCTGACCGCCCGAGATCCACCCATCCCAGTTACCACCCCCATCACCCGCCGCTGCCGCCCCCGATCGGGACCGAGCGGAAGCGTAACTACGGTGGGACGCCCAACAGCCCCGGACACGGTGGCGTTGACACTGTTACGGTTACGGATCGAGACGCACGGCAGCAGCAGCAGCGGCGGCAGCAGCAGCAATATCCCGAGTCGGGTAGGACGGGATACAAATCGCCATCCGCAACAGCACAACAGTACCAACAACAGCCGGGGTATGGCGATAGCCCCGATCTGCAAGATGCCGATACCCCAGGAAGTACAGATGGCGGTGCCGTTGGGTCCAAAAGACGCAAGACCGGCCGGGGATCTCGCGGCGTGGCCCATCTGACCCCGGAACAGCTGGAGCGGAAACGAGCCAACGGTAAGTGGAAGTGGGGGGCCGAGCCGGCCCCGAGCCCCGGGTCACACCCGGTCTCGGGTAATCTCCCCGTCGAACCGAATCCGACCCTAACGTTCATGCAGACCGAGAAGCACAACGCGCCATCCGGGAACGCCAGCGTCTCAAGACGGAACAGTATGAACGGGAGATCGCCGATCTCAAGGCGACTAAGCCCTACAAGGAGCTGCAGAACGCCGTTCGCCAGAAGGAGGCCGTTGAGGCCGAGCTGGCCGATGTGAAGCGGCGTATGGCTGCCATTGTGGCCATGATTCAGCCCATTCTGGGTAGTCCCGAAGGCGCTGGTATGTCTTGTTACCCCTCCGTTACTCTCTACGGCTAGTTCGCTGATACACGTCACCACCACCAGCCTACCGGCCTCCTGGCCAAAGCCACGGGCCTACCAACCCACTTACAGTGCCCACGGGCCACAACACCGATACGACCCCGACAAGCACCACCTCCCCGGCGTCTGTGGGAACCCACGGCCGGTGGCAAAACAGTCTCTCACCCGTCGCGCCACAATGGGTATCGACGGGCAGCCGCAGCAGCAGCCGCCTCCGGAAATGCTAATGTTCGAGCAACAACGCCGCCGTCTGGTTCACGGGTTAGATATAGGCCCAGACCGGCTGGGCCTCAACTTCTTAATTGACCCCAATCTCGAGGTCGCCAGGATCAAGGATGGCCCGGATGGTGCCCAGGACTCACCACAGTACCGCCACGTACCCATGAAGCACGACTGGAACGGCACCATCTCCATGATACCGGGTATGCAGGGACAAGCACCAATCCAGCCACAATCCCACACCCCCATCTACACCCAGTCCCCCGCCACCACTATTGGTACAACGGCCTCGGGACCATCCGTAACAAGACCACCACCAATCTACAGCATCGTCCCGCGCAACTGCGCGCCGACCTGTCCCCTCGACTCTCTCCTTCTCGACTTCCTCTCCGAGCGCCGCCAGCGCGCCGCCGAAGGCCTCTCACAGTCCGAGATCCTCGGCCCGCGCTACCCCTCGGTCTCGTCCCTCCTCAACCCGGCCGTCTCGGCCTACTCGCACCCGCTCTCCAAAGTCTTCACCGACATTCTGGCGCGCTTCCCCGACCTGGCCACCCTCCCCGAGCGCGTCGCCGTGCTGTACGTCATGTTCCTGCACATGCGCTGGCAGGTCGCCCCCACCGAGGAGAACTACCTCCGCCTGCCCGACTGGTTCCGCCCCACCCCCGACCAGACCGCCAAGGACCACCCGGCCTGGTACGACCACCTCCCCTACCCGGAGATGCGCGCCCGGCTGGTGCGCACGTATGAGGAGGGCAAGTTCCCGTTCGATCACTTCTTTATTCCGTTTACCTCGACTTTGAGTTTGAACTGGCCGTATGATGACAGCCTGGTGTTGTTGGCCAGTCCCAACAGTGAGGAGCTGGTTATTAATCCGGTTTTTGAGCAGCATATCTGTATGCTGCAGAACTGGACGCTTGGGCCGGCCTTTGAGAGGGCTTTTCCGGCGCTCGTGGGGTCTTTTAATTTGAAGGCGGATTGAATCTGGGGGGATTAGAATTGGATCCGGTGAGGGGCGACGTGGGTTTATATACGTACGACTGGAAACAAATAGTGTTTGTTTTTTCCCTTCATATTTCCTACACTCGGCGGATCGGTATGGAACATGGAAACAAGGGGTATACTTTGGTTTGAAGCAGGGGGGGGTCTGCTAACTAAAAAACGAGGCGTTGGCTAGGAAAGCCGGAGCGGTCGTTTGCTGTGCTGGGCTCAGCGTTGTCGGACAGGGGGGGTATATATTCACGTGTAATAGTCGGTTATAGCGCCGTGAGTCTCTATGGAGGCTAGAGACTGGATGTGGCAACACATATACCGATGCCGGGACCTTCAACGTCCGACTGGCATCGCAAAATCTAATCATTCACACAACCATCACCACCACCACCAACTCCTTATCCCGCCCCCCTCCCATATTTATCTCTCACCCCAAGCCCACGTGACTATATCCCCAGACCTCTCCCTTAGAAAAAGGAAAGAAACAAAAAAAAAAAACCCTTCACGCCCAAAAGGAATACTTGCTAATACTCGGCCCCTCCCCCACAAACAAACTCGGATGCCGATCCCCCGGCAGCGTCTGCCACATCAGACTCTTGACCACCGCCGGCGCCCTGATCCCATCCACCTCGCCGCCGGCTATCCGCGACCCGTCCCGCAGCGAGTGCAGCGCCACCCCGTACCGCGGGCCATACTCCTCTTCGGGCCTCCCCCTCCTCATCGTTGTCGTTCTGTTGGCGGCAGTCCCACCGCGTTGTGATCGTTGTTGTTCCTGTTGCAGTTGCTGCCACATCAGCGTAGGCGTAGCCGCCGCCGCTGCCGCTGATGTGGTGGACACGTCGGTGGTGTGTGCGGTGGCCACGATCCCGCAGCCGCCGTAGCCTGCGGTGGTTAGGATGTCGAGGCCGGCGTGGATGTTGGCGTCGTTTTGGTAGTGCGGGAAGAGCACGATGGGGCGGGCGGCGTTGTCTACTACTATGCTAGGGGGGTTGCGGTGTTTTTGTCGGGGTTGGTGTTGGTGTTGTGGTTGTGGTTGTGGTTGTTGTTGGTGCTGTTGCTGGCGCTGCCGTAAGTAGCGGACGTCGTAGAGCGCCATGGCATTGGGGGGGCCGGCCGCCAGTACCCCGTAGTCGCCGACGGCGCGAACGTGGGCTGCGCTGCTGACGTGCCGGAAGGTGTTGCTGTGGACAGACCACTCGCGCACCGGAACTCGCGTGTCGAGAACACAGACGTGCCCTGACCGTGTGCCGGCCAGGATCACCTCGGTTGGGTTCTGGCCGAGGAAGTCCACGGAGAGCACGTCGCCTTGCCATGGGGCTGTCGTGTTTGTGTTCGCGTTGCCTTTTCGGCCGCGGTGGCGGGGCGGTGGGGGTGGTGTGAGCCAGGTGAGCTTATCGTTTTGCAGTTGCAAGATGCCGGCGTTGGTGCCCGCAATACAGGTCAGTCGCGAGCCTGGCGATGCTGGCTGTAGTGCGTTAATGGCGGTGGCGGAACCGTCACTGAGGACTGACTCCTTGGTTTGTAGGCCCTCCCGGTCTTTAAGATAGCTGGTCAGCAGTGTGATAGATGGAATCGGGAGATACGCAGGCAGCGTAAGCGGAACTATAATACATACCGCCTTCTATCACCCACGTCGGACCTGGCTCGCTCGGGTCCCGAGTCCGCGGTGTGAAGTGCTTGATGCCTATGCCCGTGATGCCTTCCCAAGCCATGAGCATCTTAGAGGACGGCTCATGGAATTTGATTGCCGTGTTGTGCCGCTGGTTCTGCCGCGCAAAATGCCGAAGCCGGAAATCAACCTGGGGATACGCGCTCAGCAGCATCCTGGAAGTTGATACTATTCCTCGTCAGCGCTCAACTCAACCACATCACCAACCCAAACCACCGGGCAATGTCACAACTCACCAATCCTCCACATCCCTCGGAATATACGACGCCACCGGACACGCGCCATCCACCACGGCATACGCCAGCCCCAACCCACTCCTGACATCACTCCCACCAATCCACATCGCCGATATGGCACTCCCCGGCAATTGCAACCGGCCCATCGTCCCCTTCGCCTTCAACCCGCCCGCCCACGCCCTCAAAACCACTTCCCCCCATCCACAACCTTCCCTCCACCCCCTCCAACCCGACCCCCCAACCCACCACCACCACCACCACCACCCCTCGAAAACCCCCCAAATTCCCTCGCCACAACACCCCCCCACAAGCGGCGCCTCCACAGGAGTCAACACCCTCGCCCTCTTCACCCGCCCCCGCTCACGCCTCTCCCTCTCCCGCCGGCTCTCGTCCTCCCGCTTCTCGATAGCACGGCGCTTGACATTTGGCGCCGACCACGCCGCGGTGGCTGGCGCGGTGCGCGCTTGTTCGATGCGGAAGTATTTGCGTTTTGTTGTGTCTTTTTACACAAATAGAGGAGGAGGGGGGTTGGTTAGTTAGTTGGTTTGTTTGTTTGTTTGTTTGCTTCGGGGGTGGGGAGGTAGATGGGCAGGTCGATAGATGGATGGGGAGGTGGATGGGTAGGTAGGTAGTAGGTTCGTTGCGAGTGGAGTGGGTTGGTGGTGGTGGTGGTGTGTTCGTACGTAACGGGCAGTATGAATCGATTGGGGGAAGAGATGAAAAGGGGAGAGGTAACTGACCATAGTAGAAACCAGGGATTTCTCGATTCATTTTTTTAAGATACCTATCACGACTAAGAGTCGGGGCGATTGACCGGTTGAGCGCTCTCGATCCGGGTCAATGCAGCATGCGCTGGGCGACAGTCGATGGTAGAGAAGGAGAAAATTGGAGAGGAACAGATGATGGAGCAACAGAAAAGAAAATGGAAAGACTTTTACTGCGGCCAAATAGAGTCAATGAGATAGACCGTGGTATCAAACAGTAATTCCGAAGTGAGTGCTGTTCCTGGTGTAATGCTTGGCATCTCAAATTGTTGTCTGGTCAGGGTTGCAACCAAGTGATGTCAGGAAAAAGCAATCGTCCACCGCTAGGCAAACACCAGACTTTGGTCACATTTGCGACTTCGCCGCATCATCAGAAGCTCGCCCACTCAATCACATGAAGACACAGTATTTTTTACTCTTTATTTATTGATTGTCTAAGGAAATCGGGGTAATTCTAGCCCCTAATACCAAGTCCATACAGAACTTCTTCAGAAAATAAAAAAAATAGATATCCCCGGCCGTCCATTCCTATCTATCGCCCGCGGCCGAGGATTTTTATTTGCTGCCATCTAGGGCAGGCAGGTAGGGTAGGGTAGTATGAGCCCCACGCCATAGCATCGCTCACGCCGCCGGGGTAAATTGGAGGCACGGCACGAGCCGTCGCTCGCCCACGCGTCGCTTACTGCGACTTCTCGTGCTGGGTCGAGACGCGCTGGAGGGACACGACAAAGTCCTCCAGAGAGCGCTGCTTCTGGTTGCCCTTGGGCGACTTGCCGTGCATGAGGTTGTCGAAGCCGACGCTGTCCTGGAGCATGTAGTAGAGACCGCCCATGACGCAGAAGACGCCGAACGAGAAGATCCAGACACGGACGACGGCGACGATGGAGGTGTCACGGCCAGGGCCGTGCTCGAACCAACCGAAGATGGTGAACAGGGTGGCGATGATGTCGACGACAAGGACGGCACCAGCCAGCTGCCACGAGGGAAGCGAGGACCAGAAGGGGCCGTTGGCACTATACAGATATTAGCATCATGTCACGAACCAAAAAATTAGGAGCCAAGTGATAACATACCGAGTGATGAAGATGAGCCAGTTCTCAGTGAGCGAGATCTGGAGGAACACAACCTCGTCCATGTTGCCGAAGTTCTGGACGATACCACCGTCGGGGCCGTGCACGTACATGGTCGTGACAGTGATCCAGGTACCGATGGCGAGGACAATGCCGAGCAGGACCGACATACCCCAGAGCTTGGGCAGGTTCCACTTGACGGGGGTCTTGCTGTAGGGGGCGTTGTCGTAGGCGATGGCCAGGGTGGCGACATCAGCGAAAATGGCAATGAAGACGACGAGGTTGATGTTCAGGCTGCGGTTCAGGATGGCGATCCAGAGACCCAGGTAGATCTCGAGATGGATCGACAGAGCGATACGGTAGACGACGTAGGCGTACATGCGGTGGAAAATCTGGCGAGACGTCTTGAGCGCATCAATAATGGCACCGAGACCGGGGGCAAGGAAGACGATATCGGCGGCGGAGCGGGCGGCGTCAGAGGCACCCTCGACGGCAATACCGGTATCAGCCTTCTTGAGCGAGGGAGCGTCGTTGACACCGTCACCAGTCATGGCAACGAGGTAACCACGCTGCTGCAGGATCTCGACGACGTTGTACTTGTGCTGGGGGAAGACCTCGGCGAAACCATCGGCAGCCTCGACGAAGTCGTACACCTCAGAGCCGGGCATGTCACCACCGCCACCGAGACCAAGGCGCTCAGCGTTGTAGACGTTGGTACCGAGACCGAGCTGACGCGAGGTCTCACGAGCGATACCGACGGCATCACCAGTAAGCATCTTGATGGACAGACCGAGGGACTTGGCTTCGTTGATGGTGCGGGCAGTATCGTGACGGGGAGGGTCGGAGCAGGGCATGATGCCGAGAATCTCCCAGGAGCCCTCACCACGCTTGCGGGCGACACCGAGCGAACGGAAACCACGGGTAGCGAACTCGGCAACCTTGTTCTTGTAGGCCTGGTCAACCTCCTCGGGGATGGGGTGGTCCTCCTCGACGGTCTTGAGAACGAACAGAGGGGCACCCTTGACGCAGATGATGCGCTCGCCCTGGGGAGACTCGACAACGGCGGTGACCTTCTTGGAGACGGGGTCGAAGGGGTGGAAGTCAATGACCTTGTACTTGGAGAGGACGCCCTTGGCACGCGGGTAGTACTTCAAGCTCTTGAGGAAAGCCTTGTCGATGGCATCCATACCCTTCTTCTTGCGCGAGGCAGCCAGGCAGGCAGTGAGCATGAGGTCCTCGGGGTCAACACCGGCGACGGTGTAGGGCTCGGCGAGCGAGAGCTTGTTCTTGGTCAGGGTACCGGTCTTGTCAGAGCAGAGAATCTCGACACCAGCCAGGGACTCAATGGCGGAGAGCTTCTGGACGATGGCCTTCTTCTTGGCGAGGTAGGCGGCACCGACAGCCATGGTGGTGGTGACGACAGCGGGGAGACCGACGGGCACACCGACGATGGTGATGGCCAGGGTGAACTCGAGGATGGTGACAATGCCGTTGGAGCGGTAGAAGCTGGCAACCCAGACGACCAAGTTGGTGAGAATGACGAGAACAAGCAGAATGGTACCAATGCCGTTGAGCACCTCAGTGAAGTGACCGGTGCCGGCGCTGGCCGCGTTGACGAGGGCAGCGGCGCGACCGACGAAGGTGTTGTCACCAGTGGCGGTGACGACGATGAAGGTCTCACCACGCTTGACACCAGAGGAGGCGTAGCACTGGTCACCCTTGTGCTTGTCGACAGCGAGCGACTCGCCAGTGATGGCAGACTGGTCGACCTGGAGGAAGGCATCGTCGGTCACAATGCGGCCATCGGCGGGAATGATGGTACCCTCCTCAACCTGCAGAATATCACCGGGAACGACCTCGGGGGCCTCAACCTCCTTGAGGGTACCGTCACGGAGGACGACAGCCTTGAGAGCGAGAGTCCTGCAGCGGGTTAGTGATGGGGGTTCCGTATCAATGCTGAACGGGGGAAGGCAGCATTACTTCTTGAGTTCGTCGACGATGGAACCAGCCTGGTACTCCTGAATGAAACCGACAGCGGCGTTGAGGAGCAACAGACCGCAGATAACACCGAAATCAACCCAGTCCTCAAGACCAGCAGCCACTATAAATCCAAGTGGTCAGCAACAATGTTCATCCCATAACCAATTGGTTGGCGCTGCGATGAGCTTGGCGGTCTAGCCGCATGCAAGAAAGCCGTTTGGCTCCTCGACATGCAGCCTCGCGGCAACGTGTGGGGAAAATTGAGACGAGGAGTCGGACTGATACGTACAGACAGCAGCAGCCTGGTTGATGGGTTAGCATAAAAGTCCAAGGCGGCAAGTGGGGAATGTTTCGTTTCAAGGCCGCTGCGCCAGAGCACAGCAACCTTGTAGACTTTGACGTACCTCCATGACGAACTGGATAGGACCAACGAAGAAGCCGAGGAACTTGAGAAGCAGGTTCTCCTTCTCCTCCTTCATCTGGTTGAGACCATATTTGCGACGGCGCTGGAGGACCTCCTCGTTTGTGAGACCGACGCGGGTGTCGGTCTGGAGCATGTCCTCGGGGACGACACGGCCGCCACCGGGGGTGACTTCCTCCTCTTCCTCGAACTGTCAAACCAATTGTCAGCATTTTACTTGGTAAGTAATTGTGATGGAAATGTGATGTGATGGCGCCAGCTCGCGAGTCCATCGGGCAGCGCAGGCTGATCGACGGCGACGCGCCAGCAATGCTCTGGGCGAAAACCGTCGCGATGACACGCTGCCCAATTGAAGCTCCTGATTGGGTGGTACAACGCTCGGCGCGGGGCAGATTGCGATGTGAGTGGGTTCAATTGGCTTACCTGGTCGTGGCCATCGTGGCTCTCGAGGTCGTCAATGAGAGCATCAATGTCCTCGTCCTCCTCCTCTTCCTCGAGAGCCGGCTTAGCGGCCGGAGCGGCCGGGATGTGGTGGGCGGCCTTCTCGTCAAACTTTCCGCTCTCAATGTCGGTCGACAGCGCGGGCGCGCCGGTAGTCGAGTGTTCGGCCATTGGCGCGGTTGTTGCGGCAGATAAAGCTCTGCGCAGGGCTCAAAGGTTGTCGACGGGGGTTGGGCGCTCAGAATCGGGCGCGTGAAGAGTTAAAGGGCGATGGTAGATCGGTGTGGGTGTTATTGAAAGCTCGCGTCCACGCGAATTACGGAGGTATTTATGTGGGCGGGTGGTCGGTGATAAGCGCGAGGAATTTTTCAGACGATGACCTTTTTGATTAGGGTCGCGGTCAGGTGCAATCGCCCAAGTCGACCAAGACCGGACTGGTGTGGATTGAGAGCGGAGAGGGCGGACTCGAGGGGAGAAGCGAGACCTCACGTCGAAGGGAGTTTTAGAAGGACCTCCGTGCGTAAGGGAGAAAAGGAAAGGAAAGAGAGAGCTTTGGGGGGGGAGCGGGTGGGTGACCGGCGTATTTCAACGGTTTGCTTGCTCGCTGCACGAACCACGGGAAGAAGGCTCGTCGTTTCGGCCCACGCCCGAGAGCTCAACTCACTTTCCACTTTCCGTAATCAACGCACCTAGTCCCTGTACCGATAAAACGCTACCCTCTTCGCTCCAAACGCCGCCCACGGCGCGGGATTGTTACGCCAGTGTCCCCCAAGCGAACCTTCCTAACGCTCCCAGGTTGGCCACTGGAGAGAGGTGGATCCCCCGTCTTGCGCCGAAGAATGGCACCTGGGCACCCGGCCACTGGCGGCGTTGATGCGAGTCGGGTATCTCCAGCCCCTACCGTGTGCGACTCTATTGGCACTGAGCGCGGCCCGGCCCAGACAACGGGGTTTCTCGCGCTGGAGCTGTCTCGGGCTTTTTCTTCGGTTTTCAATTCACACTGTCTACAGCCGGAAATCGATGTGATGTGACCCCAAGCATTGGGGGTCGACCGGGGGCCCCGGCTGCCAGGACAGAAAGTGGGCATCCTGGCTGTAAGTCGCAATGTCTAGTGAGCTACCTGAACCGTGCAAGCCGAACTGGTAGTTGTTCTCCACTCTATGTTTGCCTTGGCTGCAAATCCCTCGCGGTCGGTACCTGGTTGGAGCTTCCCTCCGAGGTACCGCCTCAGCAACCCAGTCTGCGGGATTTTCTGGCTGTGCCTCCGCGCTTCCTCTCGAGCTTGCCCACAACCGTGTGTGCATCTCGCCCAGGCGGGTTACCGACCTTGGGTACATTACACCAGTATCACGGCATTCTGGAGAATTTACGTGACAATGCGGTGTGAGCTCGGCTTTGCTTCTCTTTCAAGGCGCGTTTGCCTGATAACTCGAGCGATTTAATTCGCCCCGGTTGAAGCTGGATTGGCTCCCAGTCAATCCGATTGATAGTCTCGCGGAACCTGCCAGGCAGTGCCAGAGCAGGTTTCACCGTTTCTTTGTCTGGCAAACACTTGCCTCTTGCCCGTTGGGGACATCAACTCACGATCGCTCTCTTGGCGAAACGTGAAACCGCACGGGCCGATGAAAATTGACAAGCTTTGGGGCATTTCGCCCGTTCGTCATGGAAGAAGCCCAGGGCGAGGAGCACCCATGAAGCAGTTGCATCGCTTTGACTGTGACTGGGCGAGGGTTCCCATGGCAGCACGCAATGCCGTTTTCCTACTGGTAGTTCAAGAGGCTATCCTTGCAAGAAACAACGGCATATTGATACAGGAAAGAACAAGCTCGGTAACACCAGCAATACGATCCGGCGTACCAAGTAGGAATAGCAGTACCAATCGAAAACAGACTGCATTGCTTCGCTCGCTCTCGCCCCTCTCCTTCGCGACGGCACGGCGCATCCCAGGTTCAGGCTCAAGGTCCCCGCGAGTCTGATGATCCGACGGTGGCAGCCGGAGGCTCACTCACCCTCGGGAGGATGGGGCAACGAGCATTTGTTTGTTGTGTTCATCAATTAAGAACGGGCGAAGCAGCGGGCATACCCGAAAGCCAGGTGCCATTGCCATGCGCGCTTTTGACAAAAAAGAACGCCAGCACTGGCCAGCCAAGTCAGCCCAGCCTTAACACCACCTTGCCCAGGCTTGCCAGGCCAGCATGGCCCTTTCTGTCAGCGAACCACCAACCGCCGGAGGAAGCGATCGCGAACGTCATGGCGAATTCGCGCAATTGGCTTTTCAGCCGGATCCTTGGTGCCGCCGCCCGAAGAGGGTGTGTAGGATCGGCTGAAGCGGAAGTGCCGAGGCCATGACCGCTTTCCCCTACGTCATTTTTACATGTTACTTGCCCCCAAACCAACGCCTCGAGCCGCACCATACACATTTGCATCGTGGAGACTTCGAGACTTCACGCTTCACTTTGACAGGCCGACCCTTCCGGCGCGTTATCGAAATTTTCAAAAGTTCTGGCGCCTCTTCGCACCTTGCCGCTTTATATCGATTTCCCTTCTCTTTTTGATCCTCGGAATTCCCGATCGTCGGCGAGTAGTGTAATTCGCCGCCTTTCTCTTGGCCAGACATCTTTGCATCTGAGCCCGCAACCTCGAGGCTGCCCAGCCCTTGCCCCTCCAAAACCCCAGACTCGAATCGAACAACTCCCCGTGCTCCCCCGCAGGGGTCGTCAGTGCCGGCCGATTGTGGCTGCATTACCCGAGTCGTGGCGCCGGAACCAGACAGCGACAAGGCCGGGGGATATTGCGACGAGCCAGCGGGATTTGAACAGGCGATCAGCGACTTCGATGGAAGCAAGATAAGATAACGTTTACTAGATGGCGTGTGTGGAGGTTTCTCGAGCCAAGGCCGACGTGGAATGCCGATTCGAGGGAACAAAATCTCCCAAGACGCCTGTCACCGTCTGGGGTGCGACAACGCCCAGACTTATAGATTCAAAAAGGCGCGTCGCCAGCCCGCTTGGCACCTTGGATGAAATTGGGATGTGAGCATAAGGCGGCCAACCGGAAACTCTTATCAGAACATCTAACTGGCCGTTGCTCGATCTCGCTATCTCGATCTTCACACTGCGCCCGCCAAGCACGCGACAAGCTGTGTCCCGTCGGCCTGGAGTCGTACACACATAGCTCTGGGCTTTCTTGGTGCCAGATCTGGCAGAGTGCTTGTCTCCCGAAGAACAGATTACCTGCGGCCATCGGAACCCCCAAAATCTGGGTGCACCGAGCCCTCCGGTATGTACACGTAAGGACGGAGGGTTGCAGGCGATCAATCCGTCAAAAGCGACGAGCATTATCCCGCAAATGGCGGTCTGAGTAGTTATGTGCAATGTTGAGTCCTTCTCTCATAACCTTTAGCCAACTGAATCCAGCCAGAATTCGCCGGTAAACCAATAGAGCACCTGGCAGCGGGTTGCGGCGGCCGTTCCAGCGCAAGTGGATTTTTCTGTTGATCCTGCTTGCGGGGAACTCCCTCGCAAAGTCTTGGGGAACTGGGGGCGGCTCAGTCCCTCTGGGCTATGGGATGGCGAGTGGTCAAACGCCATGCCCCGATTCAATGCAATTGGGTTAGAGCCGCATACAATATTCTGGGCATCCGGCCGCATGGAGGCGGCAACGGACCTTCTTTCAGCAATGCAGTTGAGCCTGAGCACGGAGCAGCCGGCTCACCGGCCCATCACCCCCAACCATATTCTGACGGTGGATGACGCCGAGTGTCGCTTGCCGATCCCGTGCGGCGTGGGGGGCAAGTTTTTGCTGCCGCCTTCGGCCAGCGACCGACGTCGCTTCCGCCAGTGGCGATCCTCGGCGGCACCCCGGGGGGATACGGCATCCAGGGAGCCATGGAGCCATGCTCGTCGCTCGCCACGGAAGCAAAACGTTCGAGAACGACCAACAAGAACGGCCGGAGCGCGTTTTTCGATAATGGCGACGGTGTGGTTGGATCCCTGCCCCGAGGAGCCCCGTTGGGACACGGACCATGGCCAAGATTTCTTTGGCAATTGAGCCTGGAGGAGGAAAAGACCCGCCGTCCCACTGAAATATGCGCGGATCCGAGCTGTTATGCACAAAAAAAAGTCACTCTCCACGTGTGGTGGAGCCGTTTGTCCCCACTTATGCAAAGAAGACCCTGCCTGCTGCAACTTTCACGATGCCGCCGGCGGCCATTTGCTCGGCAGCTCTCCCGCAGGAGGAGTTTCAATTTCACAAGTTTCCCACTCGCCATCCAGTTCAGGAGCTGCCTGGGCCCGCTTTGCGGGCATCCTCGGACATTGCAATCGTGTTCATCAGTGTGTCGACACGCGACAGGCGACTTCGCGAGCGCCGGTGTGTTTTTCGTTTACGTGCGTACCGCCAGAAACGAGAAAGAACGCTTCCAAGACGGGTGTTCTCGTTTACCGTCGCTCAAAAAGAGAATCACCAATTCCCTCAAGCCCATCGCCAAGATGGGTCCAGAACCCCAAGCCCTTGTTTGGCTTCCCCGCATTCTCCATTCCCATCATGTCATCGGCTCGAAGCCAAGCGACAGGGCAAAGGGCAAAGAGGCGTCAAGCCTAAGAAATGGCGGTAGAAAACCTTGCGGAAGTGAAAGTGAGACCGGCCGCATTCCGTTTGGCGTGGGGTGCATCACCGACGGCCCAACTCGTTTTAGCCTCGCGAACGGTGAGCAAAACCGATGGAACCGCTCCATTCGCTGAAACGAGCCAGTCGTCGGTCGGCGAGCGAGAACGAACCTGCAAGAACGGGATTTGTTGGGTGGGTGCTCGCGATGGCGACGGAGCCCCCCCAGGAGGTGGCATTCTATTGAAAGTGGGCCAGGACTCATGGGACGTCAGGTTTCTGTTTTGTTTGGTTTCTCCGGTCTTCCTCTCGTCGTCCAGGACTCCTCCTGCCCAAAGAAGGAAGCTGTCGAGTGACGAGGCCGATGCTCATTCGCCGATCGAAAATGGGCTGCGCTTGCGCATGTCCCAAATCCACCACATGCAGGTACGCGTTTCCGTCCGTCTCCTCCCGTTCTCCATCAAACCCGCACCGTCGTGGTGCGCTCCGTACTGTGTACTGTGCTCCGCCGTTTGCGGCTTGTTGAACTGTCGTTAGCGTTGCGCTGGCAGGTTGGTTTCTTGGCTCTATTGGTGTTGGTGTTGGGGCTTGGTTCGAGTGGCACAAGACGGAGGCTGTCAAACGCAATACATCCCCAGCATCAGTCTCGGTCTGTGTGGCTTTTTCACGTTAAACGAATAGTTTCGTCTAGATAGTGGCATCGACGGTCGGCCTTGGCTGCTCCTGGGCGCCGGCTCGTCAGACCTTCCAGCTTGGCCATCCTCCTTGTCATCCCCAGCCTTCAACATTGTCGACGAAGATTGAGATGGGACGAACAGCTCAACACGAGGGGAACTTCGCCGCAAGCTTACCCTCAAGCGAGAAGCATCACAAGACTTGGGTGGCTGGAAAGGTGACAAGGCGCAAAACACGCTAGTGTCGTCAACGGCTGTGCCCCCGAACGGCGTCCCGATGAGGTTGTGTTCCCTATGGGCGGGCTGAAAACCTCTGGCCTTGCCATCATCCGCAGGAGCCGCTCTATTTTCAGGGAGGCAAGCTCGCAAGGAAAGGTGGTTGGGTGTATAAAGCCTGCTTCCGACCCCGGCAGCATTCTCCCGGCCTCCCGAGCCTACCAGGCAAGTGGGTGACAAAAAAAGAGACACCGCAAAACGTTCCTACCACCAAATATCACCACCAAAGAGGTCGGTTTGTGCCGATTTTTAATAGCAATTGCACTAAAATGAACCTATTCAATACCCAGAACTTTTTTGTATATTCTTTTGGTATTTTACAAGTAAACAGTGGTGATTGAATTGTGCCGGTATGGTGATATATGGTGGTAGGGACGTTTTGCGGTGCGTGTTTTTTTGTCACCCACTTGCCAGGCACCCAAATGCCAGGGAGTTTCTCCTCGGGGCTGACGAGCTGCCACCAACACCACGCCGGATGGAGCATCATCGGGGCAGGTGACACCGCTCGCCTTACCTCACTTCGCCTCACTCACCCCAAGCAGCCAGCAGCAGCAGGAGCGGAAAAGAACCGGTGTCTGACTCGTGAGGCAATTCGCGACGACCCCCAACTGTCGAGTCGAGGCAAACGAGCTGGTGCCCCTCCCCCACCCCAGGATCGAATCCAGGGGCCTGTCTCGCAACGCAGAGCCTCGCTTATCGACCGCCGACATTCAGCAATTAGCACTCTTTCTGTGACCTGAACATTTTACCCTATCAGCTCATTTCTGGCTGATTGTTGTTCCAACCAACCCACCCTGACCGACCGAGCCTAGTACATACACTAACTATACCAGTACAAATTACACCAAGTAACATTTCATGCTTCCCGTGTCTTTCTCTCGGCCCAGCGCAATAGCGCAAGAGTTACTGGTTCCAGACCCGGAGGCCAGCTCCAGTATCCAGCTCGGCTCAGAAAAGACCTCATTTTGCGCGCTTTATGCACCAGGGGGGAAGCAGTTTAAACTACGCGGCCCGATTGGGGGAAAGAGGAGTCTCTCGGTCAACCGTCGCCTTGTCAGTAACTAACTATGTAAGTTACGAGGCAAATATTGAAAGGGACAATTGAGAGATTGGCTCCAACGGGGGGGCCGTCGGCGCTGTCGCGTGCCGGTTTCCGCTTCCGCGGCGGTGGGAGGGTCGGTGTGGCTGCTGAGCTGAGCTTTCGGCGCTCGCTCGTCGTCTCACCGGCACTTCGGCGATATCCCAGCTCGGCCCCAGGTAAGGTTATTTCACCAAAGGAGCGGAAAATCGCTGAGATGGGGAATTTGGGTCGGTCGGAATTCGGGATTGGGAACGTACCCTTTTTTTTTTGCCTTCTCCGCGAAGGTGGTGTTGGCAGTGGTTGGTTGGGGAGTGGTGGAATTCTCCGGTTTTGGTGAGCTTTCTCCGGCTCGCGTTTCCTGTTCTGGAGAGGGTTATTACCGGTTTATTGCCATCCTGGTAATAAACGAAGAAAACGTATCGGATGGTTTTTTTCGCCTTTCACAAACGCTGATTCCAAGACGCCGGAAAAACGTGAATGCGTGTGTCATGTCGCTCATTGCCTATGATAGGAACCTTGACCCCTTTTCAGTTTTGCGGGTGCGTGGAGTCGGGATTCCCCTTTCGTTCTGTTGGCTGCTTCTGGAAACAAGACGGCTCGTGTCTTTGCACGCCTTTCGTTTGCTCCGCTCCGCTCCGCTCGGTCAGTGAAGAAGAAAGTGGAAACCAAAACACCATGGAGTCCCTTGTTTTTGCTCCTTCTCGATGTTCATGCCATCTCCGAGGCGTTTGATGAATATAAACCGGGGTCACCTTAGTTCACGTTGCTGGGGTGCTGCCTGGGAAAATGAAAACACCCGGGTGGAGGTGAGAGGAGTATATTTTGTGATTTGAGTATAGGCTTTATAGCTGAAGCAAGGCTGACCGTGTTGTCGTCCTCCTGGGTCGTCTTATCTTGAGCCGGGATTACCTCTCACTGCCGAATCTGAAAGATGGTTCCCATAGATTTACTTGCTTAAACAGTTATACGTATGCCTTCGCTTGTGTCCGCTTGTGTCAGATTCAGTACCTATACTCCAGCTGTCCTATACCATTTGTCTCGACTGCACTGCTCAACGCTTAAGCGCAGCTTCTGGTCATCAGCACGGTGTCTTCCATACCACTTGTTAGCGTTCAACTGGTTGAAGGTTGAACCTTCACACCAACTCCATGTCCCACTGAATCCGATTGCTACTACCATTCTCGCACGGTATCTTAAGGTTGAGTGGCACGAGTGGCAATACCATCCTTGGTGATACACCGATACCCCCATGCCTTGTCATTGCTGTTTGCCTTCCGCCTCAGCGCCGGTGCCTCAGTACCGCCGGCAACACCGAGATCGTCCATGAATCATAGCCAGGAGTCATTGGGGCGCCCAGCTATTGCCTCATATTTGCGTCAGAGGGTTTCCGTCTGTCTCATCATCGAGCTGCTCCTAGGTCGGCAGCTCCGAGGCCGGTGGTAGATGCCGGCCCGACTTCTGACTCGGGCTTCCGGTGGCAACCCGGTAAACTCTGATGTAAATCCCAACAGCCGGTTGTTGTTTGTTTCGCATGCGAAACTTGGAGTTTGACCCAATTGTTTCAGGACTCGGGCCGGAGGAAACAAGGATGCTGATAGAACATACAACGACCGTTCTGCGGAAGTACCCGCCCCATGGTGGTTCTTACTCGGGATGAAGCATGACGTCTGCCCAGATACTTATTCTGACGCGTGAATCTTGACTCAGAGGCAGACGCAGGGCTTGACTCGGGTGTATGATTATCGGATGAACAATGAGCAGGACAGAGATCATACAAGTATATTTGCTAAACCCGAGATGTTACAGACAGGACTATATACGGCCTGGGCTTCAAGCTTGTTACATGGTGAGTGATAGTCTTGCGAGGCAAACCGTAGACAGAGTATGTAAAGCAGAGGAAACGGCTGAACGACTGGAAGGTTGAGAGGACAGGTAAGGGAAAATAAACATATAGATGGGAGTTCGCCATTTCTCACCCGGAGGAGATGAGAGACTGGACACAGCAACCAAAGGAGCACCTTTTGTATCTCTATATGTTCGTACTACCCGTACGACCGATGTCGTCCCGAGCTGTAACTGTTCTCTCAATCTCGAAGCTACCCAGAAAACTACACGCGAATTCGCGAGGTGGAAGAACTCCTCCACTTCGATGTGTCCCGGCTACAAGAAACAGCCGGAGGCGCCTTGAAACCCCAGTGCTAATTATCAGCCTTTACACTCGGTCACACTATATGTTATCAACATATTCCAGTCTTGAGTACAGGCTACATCTCTCAGGATACAGACGACATTGACAACTTACCCTCGTATCAGGCAGTTTGGCTTGACAATGAGTCATTTTCCCAGTATCGCATAGGTCACCGCTCGGTTATATGTTATAGAGGTGCAATGCAGTGGTTAACTGTAATCCTCTTTGGCTAACCCATCATAGCCAATGCACCGGACATGATCAGACATCCTTTAACGCTCGTCAACATCCAAGATATATTTGCGTACAAAGAATAAAAACTGTATTTGCAAGCACCCTGCTAGATATTGACGTGTACATCAGCCTTCTAAGTTTAATCACGGCGGTATTTCTGGTTCTCACCGAGCCCTAGTCCACCGCTATCCCTGACTCCGTCTGCCTGTGCCTATTACGAGGTAAACACATTCTATCGACTAGATCTATCCCTTTGACTATTGGCTGCCCGCTCATGACTACAAAAATTATTCACTGGGCGTTGTAGATAGCACTTCATCATTCCCGGAACACCATGGCCGAGACTTCTCTGATGGGCACCGAGTAAATGACACCACACATACTTATCTCGCCCACCCTGACTTCACTCACGACCGCCCACCATCACTTCGCCCACCACTACCACTGCTCTCTACTACCCAAGCCCAACACCCTCAGCACAACACCCTCACTCAGCCTCAAGTCCCAGGCCCCAGGCACGAGTCCAAGTCCAAAGCCCCAAGCCCTCACGCCTCCCGAAGTCGGCCCCAACGCCAGGACATCTCGGTCGTGTTAGTACCCAGCCCAAAAGGAACCCCCCGTCCTCCACGATTTCCATTGATATATCCGACGGTCCCCTCGTTTAAGGAGGGCATATACGAACTAAAGTAAACTAACATTCCAGCGAAGAAGGTGTTACCCTAGAAGGGGGTGGAGGGTGGGGGCAGTTGATATCCATGGTTTTCACACTACAATGCCGCATCTTCATAGCTCACTAGTCAACATGAATGAGAAGAGGAAAGTAAAACGGCGGTATAGGTAAAAAGTAGAGCCTCGCTTCCGACCACAGGATCTCCCAACAAGATGTGGACGGCTTGACGCCATCCCATCCGACGAGAAGCAAGACTGCAGATCATGTCGTGATTACGATGGGGTATATGTCACGCGTTGGAGTCACAAGACAATGAACTGCTGGGTTGAGTAACAGAAAAACAAAAAGTCTATATTCGTCCAGCCAGCATGACCACTGGTCCAAGCCTGTATTATAAAAGACGTAGAGCCTGCCAAACCGCTCGCTCCTAAAAAGAAAGTCAAGCGAGGAATGAATCGGCGATTAGTATACCTCGTCTGGAGGCTAAACCGCCCTTCCTGCCGCGTCACAAGACGAACGCCGCTCAGTGCTTCGCCGTGACCTGGTCGCCCGTAAGCTTCTCGACATACGTCTTGGCCCTGTTTCAAAGAGTCAGCAATGCTAAATCAGAATTGGAAGTAATGGAGAAAGGGACGTACATGTCACCCATGGCAACCATGCACACCGTCTGCCAAACACCCAGGCCGATGCGGGGCGCGACACCGCGGTACAGGCCCTTGATGCCGTTGCTGTCGTAGATGTACTTGAACGTGTTGCCGACGGTCATCTTCTTGGGACGGTTGGGGTCGTCCTTCTTGCTCTGCATCTCGACACGGATGACCTCGATGGGTTGGTTCCAGGCAGAGAGACCACCACCAAGAGCTGAGGCGGTGATCTTCTCGAAGGCATTTAGCTTCTCGCCGTGCTCCTTGTGGGTGACCTTGCGGATGCCCTGCTCGGCGAGCCGGCTCAGACCGAAACGGGAGCCCCAGTTGGTCATCTGGCGAATGGCGACGGCATTGACACCCTTGTTGATGCCGCGAATACCCTCACGGCGGTAGATGTCCATGAAGGTGGCCCAGGTACCGGGAGCCTTCTGGGCCCGCGGCCGCGACCTTGTGCTTGGTGATCTCGACCGTCTTCATGCAGGTGCAGAAGCCCATGGTGGCGTACGCCTGAGCAACACCGCCAGTCACGCCGCCAATGATGCCGCTACCGAAATCGTTGGCGCCCGCGCTGCGAGCATAGTATTCAGCCTCCGAGGCGACAAAGAGCAGCACGGCGCCCTTGGTCGACGCTTCGATCCAAGCCCAGGGAATCAGACCCTGGTAGACTGCGAAGGAGAAGCACCCAGGTTAGCAGCGGTCCAGAGGGGAAACGATTCGGAATTTAATCATGTGAATTGGGGCGATGTAACCTACAGCCGAGAATACCACCGCGGTTCCAGATGCGGCCCAGAGCTGTCGCGAAGCCATCGCTGCGGTGAGCGGCCATGGTGGTCTTGGTGACCTCCAGGGGCTGACCGAGGGTGGTGACCTCAAACATGTTGAGCCCAGCGCCCAGCAGCAAGTTGGAGAACTTGATGGGCTTCTTCTCCAGCTTCTGCGGCGGCGAGGCCGGGGCGGGGGCGACAGCGGCGGACATGACTATGCGGATGTTGCGACAAAGGGGCCCTGACCAAGGGAGGAGGTTGCTTCTTCGCGGGCGAGGGGGTGAGCGCGCGGGGTTGTACGAGAAAGGCGACGCCTAGGGATAGATGTGGCGGCTAGAGGGGTTGGCGGATGTGCGTCTCTACGACTCTCCGGAAGAAATAGACGGTTACTCGGGAAGCAGACGGGTTGCTTGATGAATCGGCTGGAGGGGGGACCCTAATTTGCACGTGTTACCGATGGGAGCTCGTCACTGTGGGTTTCAACTGGCTGCCGCGCTGCCCAAGGAGGAGTACCCCCGGGGTGAGGCTCTTGTATACCCGCGGCAATGCGGGCAAAGCGGGCAATGCGACAACTTGGGGTCCACACTTACAGTCGAGATGATCTTGGATTCAGATTCTGAGCGATTGATGCAACTGTTTGACAGCGAGGAAGTTGGCGATGGTTGTGAAAGAATCGGGAACAGTCGGGGGACCGAACGGGATGTACTTTTGAGGCTGACACCCTGGAACACCCGAAAAAATTACTGATGGCTTTGGGGTCGTCGGGCACCGGTTGATGGTGCTTGCCCGCTTCGGGCCCTTTGCACAGTGCCAGGGGGGAGGTGTCACCCTCAACAGACGCCTTTCATTGGCTGACCACCCCTGGATCCCTCAACGCCTTCCTCAGCAGCTCAACGCAAATCCGCTTGGGGCTTGGACGATCTTCGCGGACCGGGATTTGGGGAAGCGATTTTTAGAAATTTGGGTTCCGACTTTGTGTGCGACTTCGGGCTTGTTGCATCACCGCCTATGAATTATCTAGACCGCTGTTCTACACGTATGCAAAAGAAAACTCTGCGCTTCAACGTGTCTCGACTTCAATTGATCCAGCCCATCGAGCTGATCGAGACAGCTCTGCTGGCTGGATGACAGGAGCTCAAACCGAGCGGCGCGAAGCCCCTTCGGGCAATCCTCCGAGCCGCTCCCTCGGGGCGATGCTCTCGGTGCACCGAGGCCGGAGGACCGCGAAATGGAGACAGGTACGGTAAGGGCAGGGACGGACAGAGGGGTTACCATGCGCGGTCAGCGGTGCATGCAGTTGCGGACCTGCGTCATGCTGCATTTGACGCTCGGAGAGTCGGAATCGGAATCGGAATCGGAAGGCTTACTCGCCATGAACTTTTCATCTTTTGGGCCCGGAGTACGGAAACTGTATCGTACAATCGCAATGGATAGCCATCCGCCCAGTCAACCTCCGCGCCGGGCTGTAGAAACCGCTCAGATATCCCATCCATTCTATACATGATATAACCGTAAAACGAACCCTTCGCGCCGTGCCCAACCACCTAACCCTATGCGCGCAATAATGCGCCAATATTACAGCTTTTTAAAGCTTCTTGCAGATCTCGACCCACTTGTCGGTCGAGAAGCTCTTGGGGCTGCACACATTATCACGTCAGCGGAATGATTCGGAGTTGCATTATGTGCGTGGGGGTCGCTTACCGCTCGATGGGGGCGCCGACAGCGCGGTCAATGATGAGCTGGGGAAGCACACCAATGGCACGCGAGACACCAAAGAGAACAGTGTAGTAGTTGGCCTCAGTCAGGCCGTAGTACTGGAGGAGAACACCAGAGTGGGCATCGACGTTGGGGTACGGGTTCTTGGTCTTGCCGTGCTCGGTGAGAACCCCGGGGGCGATCTTGTAGACCTGGCTGACCAGGTTGAACATGGGGTCCTGGGGCATCTTCTCTGCAGAGGGGGTCAGTAACCATTTTCATACGTATTTTTTTGGCGGCTCAGTCGTCGAGGGGTGGGGAGGGGGGGTCGAGGTCGGCTTACCCTGAGCGAACTTGCGCTGGGCAGAGTAACGCGGGTCGGTCTTGCGGAGAACGGCGTGGCCGTAGCCGGGAACGACGCGGCCGTTGTTCAGGGTCTCCCAGAGGTACTTGGTGATAGCCTCATCGCTGAGGTCGTCGCCAACGGCCTTCTTCATCTCGGTGAGCCAGTTGAGCACCTCCTGGTTGGCGAGGCCGTGCAGAGGGCCGGCGAGACCGTTTAGGCCAGCGGCCAGGGACAGGAAGGGCGAGCTGAGGGCGCTGCCAACCAGGTGGGTGGTGTGGGCGCTGACGTTGCCACCCTCGTGGTCGGTGTGGATGGTGAGGTAGAGACGCATGAGCTCAATGAAGTCGGCGTTGTTGCCGAAGCCGAGCTGGTTGGAGAAGTTGTAGGCGTAGTCCTTGTCCTTCTCAGCGGGAATGACCTTGCCGCCCTTGAAGACGTTCTGGTAGATGCGAGCGGCGATGGTGGGGAGCTTGGCAATGAGGTCCATCGAGTCCTCGAAGGTGTAGCCCCAGTAGTCCTTCTTGTGCACACCCTTGGCGTAGGCGCGAGCGAACGACGAGGTCTGCTCGAGAGCGGTAACGGCCATCGAGAATTGAGCCATAGGGTGGAGGTCGGTAGGGCAGCGGTCGAGGAGCTCCTCGACGAACTTGGGGATCTCGGAGCGGGCAGCCCAGTCGGCCGACAGCTCACGGACCTGCTGCTCGGTGGGGACCTCGCCGGTTAGGAGAAGCCAGAAGAGACCTTCGGGCAGAGGCTCCTTGCCACCGGGGGCCTTGGGCAGGAGCTCCTGGCACTCGGGGATGGTCTTGCCGCGGAAACGGATACCCTCCTCGGCGTCGAGGACGGAACCTTCCCACACCAGGCACTTGATGCCACGAGCGCCGCCATATACCTGGTCGAGGGTGACCTTGTCGATAACCTTGGAACCGTGCTCCCTATTTGCGACCCCACGTTAGCAAGGTGCACAATCACACGCACCAGCCAGATGGGAGGGGGGTTCCATACTTCCTCAGGGCCTTGATCTGCTCAATCTTCTCGGGCAGAAGCTCAGCGAAGCGCTCCTTCAATGTCTGCATGCAGGTTACATGGTCAACAAATGATGTCAGGCTGCAGAGGGGGAAACGGGACGAGTTGTACCTGGCTCTTGGACGAGTAGTATCTGGCGGCCGTGAAGGCGGTGTTCCTGTAGAGAACCGAGGGTGCCTTCAGGGAGGCCCTCATAGTGGAGGTCGCTAGGCGCATAGCGGGAGCCATGTTTGGTATCTGGGGTGTGAGGCTTGAGTGGTTGTCAAGGAGGTGAGGAAGGAAGGCGAGAAAACTTTCGGGCGATCAAGCTTAGTTAAAAAAAAACCGCAGCCCCCCGGCCGGACACATGGGGGCGGCACCTGCAACACGCGGACCAACCGGGGTTCGGGACCAAGGAGGCCCCCCAAAACATCAACTGCAATGCCAACACCTTGCCTACTGTTTCCCGCATCCTACACCGTACCCAAGGCGCAATTCCCGAACTTACCCGTAAGGTCCCTTGAATCAAGACAATGCCCATGCTGGCACCATATAAGCTACGTAAAGGCCTACAGAAAATGTACTCGTTTTTGGACTCTTGACAGCTCCTTCCTTTGGGCAGCTCAAAACCTTTTGTCCCAACAACACGAGAGGTCCATGCTTTTTTGAGCTGCTGCCAGGTGTGGCCATTGACGTCACGGCGCTTCATGAAAGCGGCGCATCACCCCAACAACGAACAGAGGCTGCAAACCAATAAATGAGAGTTAGGAATATTCATATTGTGGTGTCACCTCTTACAAGCTGAGCTGGTATTATGGATGTGGTGTGTGGAATCAATTGACATCCACGAGCCCGGCCCGAGAAAACTACATGTACCTTATTCTTCAACTTCGTGCTTGAACATACATACTGTGTATGTTTGGAATGGTTCCAGGTTTGTTGTATCCTGCCAGGGTTGTCTTGTCGGCTTCTCGGTCTTCCCTGGGCGACCGGAGGTTTTGGTACAAGCCGCCAGACATCCGGCTTAGTCAACCGGCACCTGCAGGCTTGGTGTTATCTGGCTCAGACAAATGTGGGTCAATCAAACCAGCTGCAGTAAAAAGGTCGCCCTCAATTCTCCTTCCTGGGCCCCGCCTCCTCCTCCATCCCACAAGAACCTGGTGTTGCTGCTTGCTGCGAACCCATCGAATTTTCTCACAGCGCTCTATCCGAACACATCCTCATCAATTCCAAACAAATCACAGTAGCCCCGGTGCAAAATTGCTGGTCTAGAGGTCGACCTCGTGACTGGTACAGCTGGTTGAAATACTATCCGCACTGGGCAGAAGAATTTGCTGGTGCCGACGCGGTTTTTCGCAAGAGCGGCGTCAAAGTGTTCCGGGCTAAAACCTTTTTCTTTTGCGCCTTTTCACCACCCCTCTAAACCGGCCCTTCGCGTCTTACCCTCGCTCTCGTCGAAGTTTCGTAATCCGTTGATTGCATTCCCACAAAAGATTGCACCAACGAAGGCTGGAGCTCCTCGACAGGCACCGTACTTTCGTGACTTAAGAAGAGCATGGTATAGACCTTTTCGCCTGACAACTTGGGGCAATTATCGTACTTTACTTATCGCGAAAAACACGCGATCCATCAAAGAAATCTCTTAATCCGACATCAACTGCCATTGTTTCGCCATGGCATCATCGGTTGTAGCAGAGCTGGAAGCCGGCCTGCAGGGCATGCTCTCGCTGAAGCCACCAGGAGTATCCGGATCTCGAATCACAAATATTACGGCGCTATGTGTCGCCAACGTCCAGGTGAGCAATGACAAGCCGCCCACACGCATCCACGCGACATTTTGTGCGGCACGGTTGTTGGGCTAACATGGCCTCTTTCACAGTATGAATCGGTCCTGATACAAAAGCTATTCACCCACTTCAAGAAAACACCCGGCACACACAAACTGGGAGTACTCTACGTCGTAGACTCTGTAACAAGGAAATGGTTGGATCAGGCCAAAGCTCAAGGGCAGACACCGAGCATCTCAGCGCCAGACGGGACATTCGCTGCGGGTGTGAATAGAGTAACAGAACTGATCCCCATCTTGATGAACGACATCATTGCCACGACACCAGAAGACCAAAAGGTACGCAGAGAACATCGCATTGAATGCCACCTGATTCCTAGGAATGTATCAGCAACGTGTGAGGCGAACCACCCGTGATGACCCTATTTACGGGACCACCACCGGGATCACCACGAGTCAAGAGTCTTTGCCGAGGGCATTTGCCTTGAGACCTTACCTCACCTGCGTTTTTTGAGAATTCGTACTTTCACTTTCATGATGGATAGACACTCACAAGGATCGTTACCCGTAGGAAAAGATAAAGAAGCTGGTTGATATCTGGGAGAAGGGCCAGACGTTCCCTACTTCTATGGTCAACTCTTTCAAGGAGAGGTTGAATGCGCCGAGACCCACGAGTAGGTTCCCCCCGACATTGTCCTCACCGCTCTGTTTTGGCGCACGCCGCCTCGACATACAATTTGCTCTAACCATACCCCTGTCGACAGATGCATCGACAACACCTCCTGGCAGCCCGCCGCCCAACCTCTTAGCTTCGCTTGGTTCTGGTAGCAAAGTGGCAGCAGCGCCACCAGCAAACCAAGCAGTCCCGAACATCATTCTGGACAAACTTGCAAGCATTGCCCGACAGAATGCTTCCTCTGCGCAGAGTAATCCCAGCCTGGCAGCTTTAGCTCCGGCATCCACCCGGCTACGGCACCCGTGTTTAGTGCACCCGGTGGTCTGCCTAGTAATGCGGCGTTGCAGGCCGCTCCGGCGCCCCTTCCAACACAGCCAGGCATTTCGTACCTACCGACATCTCAAGCGCCTGCCCATCCTGTAAATGTACCAGGACTGCCATTCGCATTCCCACCGGCGATGCCGGCACAGGCAGGGCCTCCGGCTGCACCGGTTGCCCCGGGCGGTATCCCGCCGCAGCAAGGCGGCCCAAGTAATCCGGCTGCTGCGACCGTACAGCTTGTTGCAGCCTTGGCCGCTCAGGGTATTCCCATTGACAAGATCGCGAGCGTAATTCAGATGATGGGCCAAACCGGCACCATACCCGCGGCAGCTCCGCCCCAGATGCCCCAGCCCACCCAGACAGGATACGCAGCACCTCCCAAGTCGGCGGTGGCCCTGCTCCCTGGGACGCACCTCGACCCGACGAGGCCCGTGATCGTGGCGCCTATCATGACGGCATGAGGTCGCCAAACCGGCACCGAGGCAGGTCAAGGTCGCGCTCGCCTTCCCGTTGGGATAACCGGGGTTCTCCCAGATCGCGTGCAAATGACCGTGGTTTTGACTATGGACGCCCTGGCTCACCTGGCCGGGGCCGTGCAGATGATCGGGACCGGCGCGGGCACATGACAGATTACCGCCAGCGATCTCCTCACGGGCGCCATAGTGACAGCCCGGGACAAGAACCGTCCCAACAGGAGAAGTGGGTCGAATATGACAACAACATTCCGAGCGGCAGCATCAAGGTGTTATAGCCGAACCCTTTTTGTGGGCGGTGTAACGTGAGTACCAACCACTCTTGCGCATCTTGCGTATCTCTCACCCCTGGTAAAACATGGCCCACTAACTATTCCCAGTTGTTCCGAGAGCGAGCTCCGCGGAATCTTCAGCCGTTTCGGCCAAGTCCAAACCTGCATTGTCAACAAGGACAAGCGCCATGCTTTTGTCAAGATGTTCTTCCGCAAGGACGCCGAGCGGGCAAAGACCGCTATGGAGGATATGCGCAGCCAGGATTTCCAACTCCGAGTAAGCATCCCCTAGCCCACCCTCTCTATTACTTCCCTATTTTGCTAACCATCTCCCTCGTGATAGACGAGATGGGGTGTAGGCTTTGGCCCCCGCGACTGCAGCGACTACCAGAGCGGCGTCAGCATCATTCCCATCCACAAGCTCACCGAGGCCGATCGCAAGTGGATGCTGACCGCACCCTACGGCGGCTCTGGCGGCCGCCCTATTGTCAGCGGACTGTCCGTCGAGGAGCCCGATATTGAGATAGGCGCCGGTGTCTCGTCCAAGGCCATCAGCCGCCGCATGCAGACCGACAAGGGCGGCAACCACGGTCCCAAGTCTAGCAGACACGCCGAAGACGAGCCGCCCGTCGGTTTTGGCGGGCACGTCAATCCGCAGGCCAATGCTCCTCACGGACACATGGGCGGCGGCCCTGGTGGGCCCCCCAACAACTCTGGCAACAATGCTGGTGGCGGTCCTCCCGGCGGCCGGTGGCGCCACAAGGGCGCCGAGAAACATCACGGCGGCGGGCGCGATATGAGGAGGGGTGGTGACGATCGGAACGACAACCACCACCACAACAAGGTGGTGGTAATGCCGACGAGCCGATCGTCATGGACTTGCCCGCGGGTATCACTATGGGTCCCAACGGCATCAACTACCCCCCCAACTTCGCTTTCGGCGGTGGGCCGCACCTCTAGGCTAGCGATAGCCGTGGGCACTACCCAAATGGTGCCTAATGGGGCTGGTGATGTGATATCATCATGCGGGTACTCGAGTGCGGTTTGACGATTGGTTTAGGAACTTCTTGTTAAGTCCCTGCAGATAAAAAAAATGTTGGTGCAATTGGGCCATGGTGGGCATGGGTGCCATGTAGCTTCTGGCGTTAGGGGATGGTTTTTTGCCATGGAAGGGAACCAAGCGGGAGGGCTCTGATAGTGGCCCCATGGTTCCCGACTATTCTTTACGCGTTTTTTCTTCTTCTTTACCTGATCCGCCACTGCTGTTGTTGGCTACTTTGTATACACTACTTTTTCTTCTTCTGGCGTCTTGAGCACCATCACGGACTTGGGACGGCATCATGTGGCACAGGTGGTGGGTTGTGATGGGTTTCCGGTTCTTTCAGACGATGGGTTTGGCGTTGGGAGGGGAAACTGATGCTGCTTTTTGAGGTTCGGATGGTGGTGGAACACTGAGCGTGGATCTATCTCCATGGAATACCACTGTGATCTTCTTGCCATAACAATTGGTTTCTAGTGTGATGCTTGTGTGTGTGTTCGATGGGTAGGTGCTTGCAACTAAGCGAGATGCGGGCCTCATCCGTCGTGTAACTTGATATTCATTCTCTGGGGTGTGAGAGAGGGAAAGAATGTTGGTGTTCGGGTTGAACCGCCCGAAGACCGGTGCCCCGGGCCGAGCGGTTACACCAACGGACCGAGGTTGTTAAGTTCTGTACATCCGATCTTCGGGCATTCATCACGGCCATGCACAGACAAGAACGAGATGAACTACCGGTCGTAACCCGTCTGGGATAAAGTTCATCTTGATAAGTGAGACGTAGAGAGCTCTGTATGGTGGCTGTGACAAGCGAGCGAGGAATAGAGGCACGATGGCTCAAATGATCCTACTCAATTACGTGAATCTAAAGCTGAAGAGAAGAAAAGAATCAAGATACAGGATTCCCGCAAACTGTGGGAAAATACAAGTGGGAGGCGCACAGACCACCACTCGGGTTGCGGCCAGGGTTAGGGTCCAAACCATCCTGCCGTCACAGTGGCCTTGAAGAGGCCCATTCTCATCGATATTTTATATAGTGGAAGTAAAAGTAGCCTTAGTGTTTATGTAACAAATAGGCAGAATGTATGGGAGATTTTTGTAGGAATATGTTGTAGGTAAATTTCGCAGTACGTTACCTACAGCTAGGATGTGATGTAAAGTGAGAACAAACCTGTCACGGGCATAGCCGTTCCATGTAGGGTTAGGGTTGCAGGGCTTGGCCCCAGGAAGTGGGGCCCTGCAGAGTGTGGCCTGTGCGCGGCACGTGCACGTGCGTGGCCCACACAGACAGGGTTTTCCCTGGGCGCGCCGCGCCTCCCCACATTCGGTTCCTCGTGCAACCACACAATATACCAGGGTATACGTACCATGCCACTTGCACCCGTGATACTAACCTTGCTACCCCTATGCTGCTATGCTTCCAGGCTCTCATGCTCCCATATTTACAATGTACAATACAATGACAACCCCTCCCAATGGTAGATTACTCCTCTTCTTCCAGAAGAAAGTCATTTCCTAATTCCAAATCAACCCCATGTCACGGATATGGCCGCATGCAGTGGCCAAGCGGGACCGCGCGGGGAGCGGCCCGAGCCAATCATTGGAAGATGGAGCACCAGCCAATAGGAAGCGGATCGTGAAGAGGAATTCACGATCCCAGGGATCGCGAGATGGATAAGACGATCCAGGACGGATCGTCTAGACGATAAGGCGATCTAGGAAGCACAGGTACGAAGGTACCTATCAACTCAGATAGTATATAGTCACTCGTTCTGGAGAGCTCTGGGAGTTCTCCAGTTAGCAATCACAACTACAGTTCGCTACAAGCTCAAGAGCCTACTGTTGAGACAAGTCTTTGTTGTGCACCTTTTGGCTGCACCGAACCTAGTACCTTTGCAAGACACCTTCAATCAGACTGAACCCTAACAGGACGAGGTCCAGGAGAGGTTCGTCACACCCCATCTCTATAGAGACTAAGCCAGGTTTCCTCAGCTAAGGCTTCAACATCAAGATCCAAGCCCCTTATTTTGGATATGCCTTTCCTCAAGATTCTCCACTTCCTTTAGAGGCCTATGTACATTCCTTTGGTCTCGCCGCCTACTCATAAACCGCCACGAGGGTTTGCAGGCCTCTTGCTGTATAGCCTCCCACTGTGCAAGCAACGGCTTATTTGGGTCTTCGTTGAAATGCATCTCGCGCCGGAACAGGCCTGTCTCGGCGTACCGTGGGCCTTGTACAACGCCAATTGTAGGGTCAAAATGCCGTTCGAGATGCCGGCTTTCAAGGTAGCCGCGGCCTATCACAGGCCCCGATTCCGATACTATAGGGCGGCCCTCTGCATCGTGGGTCGGCGCCGGAGGGTCTGGATGGGGGATGATGGCTGGTGGACGCTGGACCGTTCTAAAGCCCCCTGTGCCTGGTAACGGGACCTTAATAGATGATATTAACTGCTCCTTCTCCTCTTGGACGGAGAACATGAAGACGCGGCCACTAGCGTCTCCAACTACGAGCCGCGTCTTGTCCGGGCAGAACATGCCTGCCGTGATAGGTGCGGGGGCTCGTAAAAGGGTTCGAACGAGCGGTTCGGTTAGGGAGCGGACGTTCCAGACTTTGACCACTCCATCTGACGAGCCGGTGTAGAATCGATCTGGGGTGGTTCCCCAGGCACAAAATTTCACTCCTACGTCTTCCCGTTCCCGATCTCCTCGGTATTCATCAATCGGTTGTCCATGTCCAAGGACGTGGATCGGCTTATCACCGCGAGCCGTGTCCCATACGTACGTATTGCCATCCGTACAGCCAGCTGTGACATAGCAGAACGAGAAGCTGTTCGGCCTAGAAGGGAAAATAAGCGTTAGTGGGAGAGAAACAGCCGGCCTTAGAACCTAACTTCAAAGGCTTTAACAGGAAACAGCAACTTACATGATCGTCAGTTCGTTGATGTCAACCGCGGTACAGTCGAGCGTCTTGATGGGGCTGTACGCCTTGACACCGAACTCATCCTGGTCGGCGGGCCGGAAGATCCTGATCTGCGTACGCACACTAGGCTCCAGATCGAGGCCGAGAGGCGATGTGGCGGCGATGAAACAATCCTGCGATGGGTGCCACAAGACCTCGAACACGTTCTGCGTTGTGGCAGATGTGACACGCCACCTCTCGCCGGTAACCCCATCCCACAAACAAACTCGCCTGAGTCCCGACGAAGCTCAGGGATATCGTTATCATCCCCGGTCCGGCTTCGCGGCGAGTAGCCAACTAGGAGAAGGTGCCTAACGTTGAGTGCGAGCCCCCACTGCATAGTCGCAGGGTAATATGCCCACTTTTCGGTAGACACGAGATTCCCTCTCTCGTCCGTAACGCGAGAGCACGAGTAAGACCGAAAAGGGGTGGTCGAGATGCTGGTACCGTCCACGTTGTAGATGCGGACTGCATCAGCTGCAACATCGGCTGCTGTAGCAACCATGCCGGACTCATGTTTCGAAGCAGCAACAAAGTTGACATTGCCGTTATGCTTCCACTCGCCCAAGAGACTCATCGACGACCCCGACTTTTGCACCTTCCAGATCTTGACTGTTCTGTCGAACGAACAGGTAAACGCCCTGTCATGGACCATATCGTAGTCGGAGGATACGACAGAAGAGTAGAGCCACGGGTCTTGGCTTTGACGCATGGCTTCGGTGGAGTTTTCCCCTTTCTTAACGACTGGTCGAACGATGCGATGCTCGGAATAAGCACGGAGCGTAATGTCGGGGCAAGACCCGAGAACCAGGTTCCCAGGCTTGTTGTACTGTTGATTATGTGCGTCCGAGTGCTCGGTCGTCCCACACAAAAACCCGTCATTCGAAACCCAGGTTATGGTAAAAATGTCCCCGGCACACCCCGGCCACTCCGCTTTCTTTTCCAGCTCGTCTTCGCGGCACGCACGGAACTCGTTGTAGAAGTTTCGCCGGGACCTTGTTGCGCCCAGTCGCTGGCCAGAGACTTCTCTCGCCAAGAGGAGAGAATGGACTTGGTTGGAGCGGACGAGATCCCCTCGCCGGTCGTTCTCGTCCCTCGTGATGGAGAGCATGACCGGTGTAGAGCTTGTCCTCTGATGCATGAGATCCTGAAAAAAGTTATGAACAGCTTCTCGCGTCCGGCCACCAAGCTGGCCCTCACGCTCAAGTGTATTTAAAATGAATGAAATAAAACTGGGATTTTTCTTAAGAACCTTAAAAAGGTCCCTTTTCGCATCGTTAGTTTTTTTTGTCTCAGATAGTTTGAGGGCGCGGCGGGTAACGGATCGGAGATGCTTGATCTCCTCGGTCGCAAAGTCGACGTGGAATGTGGCGGGGCCGACCAGACTAGTTGGTCCAAGCTTGACCGCGGATTGAGCCCCTTTGACCATCACGGTTCTCTGCGATGCTGTTAAATACGGCCGCCGCCGCCCCGGGGCCCATTTTGCCGTCTGGTTGGATTCGTTTGGGTCTGTGGTGACACCCTTCCCTCGCCAGACTAAAGCATGTGCTTCTTTCCTCCAATCCTGCGGGGCGCCCTGGTGTGTCCGCTGGACGATTGGCCTTGAGGATTGAGCTTGCGGGGTGGTAGGCGGAGGAGGAGCGGGTGGAGAAGTGGCCGGAGGTATTGGGGGGGCCGGCGCGGGAGGGGGTAGTGTCCGAGTTGCAACTGGAGACGACCGAATGGCGGGCAACGGAGGTGACGCAGCCTTGGGCGAGGTGTATCCTGAAACCTTCTCGGTAGGAAGGGACCTGCGGGGTTCAGAAGACCGTGTGGCTACCGGCGTTCCCACAGGTACTGGCCCTTCCTGGCGAGTCACAGAATCGACATCGTCATCTACGACGATTACCTCGGGCGGAGTTCTCGAGGCACCTGCACTGGCTGGCAGCGATACCCCGCCCGTCCCGTTTGGCCGTGTATACCCATTCTTGCCCGCTGTCGGGATGGCTGGTACAGGAATCGGCGAAGATGAGAATCTTGGTGCTGGCGAGGGTACTGATGCAGGACGAACTGGTTGCGGGCGGTGATATTGTAGCTGGGAATAAGGGTGTGAGGTCGAGAAGGTTTGGAGGCTGGGTATTGGGACTGGAGTTTCGACTCGGGACGCTGCCGTTGGTAACGGGGTTGTTGGAGGGTTGCTGGAAGGAACCAGCTGGTGACCCTAAGCAAGCAGTGCGAATTAGCATCACGTCGCTCGCTATCATTTCGAGGGACTGTTTTTACAAGGCGAAGGGCAAGCGATTGAACGTGTGAGGCGGCAAGAGCCGCGATCTTGGCCTCGAACTCTAAGCTTATTGTGCCGTCACCCGTTTGTTGTATTCTTGGGAAAAATCGTGACCGGTCAAGAGGGCAACGACCTGATAAGAGTATGCGTGTAAGGGTTTGAAAGGCAATAGTCGGTAGGGCACAGTGTATAATGATGGGTTGGAGAGGATGTACTTACTTGCTTGCCAATTGCGAGAGTATTCACCCGATCTTTCGGCAGGGTAGCGATCTGGCTATCGACATGGGGAAAAACCTGCCTTTGCAGACAGGCTACCAATTGCTCCTGGGAGTTCGGAGGGTTGATTCGTGCTCTCTTCGGTGGTGGGAGGTCGGTGTCTGCCCTCGTCAGGTCCCCAGGGGCAACGCTCGAGCCTGGGCTGGAGAAACTGGTTAACAAAGGCGGTTCGGTCACTGGCGATACAGTTGGAATCCGTAGGCGGGTAGGTGAAGATGTGGTCGTGATGGCCGTCGGGCTCATGTCGAAGGGCGCTGCATTGCGATTATCGTAGGATATCGCGAGATAATCCGTATAAATCGGAAGAGACGCGTTATACATTGATTCACGCGTAGGTTATTTTACATACCGAGATTCTATTAGAGGTGCGTGTTTATTCGGGGTTGGCGGTAAGCTTAATTAGCTTATTAGGTAGTCGAAAGCCAAGAAATCAATGTCTAAGAATCTTACTAAGCAGTTAAACAAAGCTATCAATAACTAATTCCGTTTAAAAGAGTTTATCTTATATTAATTTAGTTATTAAGTAGTAAAATAACTAAGTTAAATTTCATTATTTTATAATTTTAGTACGTTATATAATTAAATTTTGCTTAATATTTGTGACGAACCTCTCCTGGACCTCGTCCTGTTAACTAGGTATCACGGGTGGAATCGCCGTGGTAGGAGTAGACTCGTGTATCGCGTGGTTGCACGAGGAACCGAAAGTGGGAGGCGAGGCACGCTCAGGGAAAACCCTGCTCGTGCCTGCGCACAGGCCACATCAGGGCCCGTCTGTGCAACCCTAACCCTAACTACATACGACAACCCTAACCCTACAAGGAACGGGCTGTGCCCGTGACAGGTAGGCCCCAGGTGCGTTTTATAGACGTTCAAAACCCTAGCCGCGTGGTAGGCGAGGTCAATTTGGAAGATGGCTGGGGCGGCGATGGCACCGCCACCACATACGAAGAACAGAACGAAGATCATTACGGCTCGGGAAATGCCTAGCCTCTACGCGAAGCCGCGCGTGGAGGCCTAGAGCCACCAGCAGAGGAGGAGACGAGTTGTCGAGAATAATCCTCGATAGTACTGACGACAGATTGATAATCAGCGCCATTGGCCAGAGAAACTCCATTACGTTGTCCTCCTACCTTTTTGTTGATGGTTGCGCAATTCCGTGTATATCGTTGGTTGACTCTGGGTGTACCGGGTTGGCGTTCCTGGACTTCAAGTTCGCGGTCCGCCACCACGTCCCACTAACGAAGTTGCAAGAAAAGAAACCATTGTTCCTCGCCGACGGTGCCCTATCGTCGTGGATTGAATGGAAGGCGGAGGTCGACTTAGCGATTGGCGACCATCGCGAACAATTACAATTTTACATCACAACACTGGCAGAAGACAACCCGGTTATCCTTGGCCTGCCCTGGTTAAGCAAGCATAACCCGGCGGTGGATTGGAAGAACCTATCCCTCACCTTCGGCGAGGACTGCCGAGGGCGCTGTTTGCCGCCTCGGGAGGTCGAGCTGGAGGTACCCACCAACTCCAAGGCGCGGTTCCACCGCGCGTCGAGGATGCGGAAGACGAGGGCGAACCCGAGGAACTCGCGAAGGTCAATGAAAGCCAGCGATCGGCGGAACAAAGAGCAGCGAGATCGCGTAGACGGCGCGACTGGCGTCATCGCCAACAAACGGCACGACACCGAGACGCCGCAGAGGCGAGGGGAGGCCCGCGGTGGACTATGGCGCCACCCCACGCGCGCGCCAGGTTGATACCGAACCAACCTTCCCGTACGCCACAACAGGCACAGAAGGCGGCGGGGAAGGGTGTCTCCAGCCCGAGAAAGTAGGCTACTGAGTGCCCGCGGCGCCGCCGCGGCGTGAACGTATCGACGGCAAAGATATCAAACTGCTGAACGCGCCGAACTTTGCCCTGTTCTGCCGCCAGAAGGACGTCACGGTCATGAGGACCACCCTGGGCGAACTGGAACAGGCGTTACGAGATGCGCCGGAGGTGGAGCTACCCAACCTCTCGGATAGTTTTTTCAAGGACCTCCTCCACCGTAGGGGGGAGGTATATGATTACAAGGCACAGTTGCCCGCCGACTTCCACGAATTCATTGACGAAGTCTGGCAGGATGGGTCGACGATGCGCCGTATTACGGAAGAAGATGCCCGCAAGTTTTTCGACAAGTCTGATAAACCGTCGCTGACGGCCAACGAAATCAAGGCGCGGCTTCCCCGAGTATCGAGACCTATTCGAGGCGTTCTTACCACAGGAGGCGGATACGTTGCCACCACACCGCTCGTACGACCACAAGATTGAGTTGGTGCCGGGGAGCAAGCTCCCGTTCTCGCGAAATAGGCCGCTCTCGCCAATGGAGCTCCGGGTCGTTAAGAGGTGGCTCGACGACAACCTCGTCAAAGGTTTTATTCGGCCATCGAAGTCCAGCACTGCGTCCCCCTTATTGCTTGCCCAGAAGCCGGGGGGTGGTGTACGTATCTGCGTGGATTATCGTGGCGTCAACAACATTTCGATGAAGAGCCGGTACCCAATCCCACTAATCAAGGAAACGCTGGACTCAATCTGCAAGGCGCGGATTTTTACGAAACTGGATGTCATCGCGGCGTTCAACAGAGTCAGGGTGGCAGAGGGCCACGAGTGGCTAACCGCGTTTATCACGAGGTTTGGCCTCTACGAATCTCTGGTCACGCCGTTTGGCCTCCAAGGCGCGCCTGCGACGTTCCAACACTATATCAACGATATCCTATACGACCTTCTCGACGATTGTGCAACGGCTTACCTAGATGATATCCTCATCTACTCTGTGAACAGGGAGGACCATGTCAGACAGGTCCGCGAAATTTTGAAGCGGCTGATTGATGCGGGCTTACAAATCGACATCGAAAAATGCGAGTTCCATACGGAGAGGACGAAATACCTGGGCTTGATTATCACGCCGGGTGGCATCGAGATGGATCCCGAGAAGGTCTCAGCGATCGAGACGTGGCTACCGCCGACCACCCGGAGGCAACTACAGCGCTTCCTAGGGTTCGCGAACTTCTACCGCCGGTTCATCAAGGATTTTTCTGGTATAGCGAGACCACTGTACGATCTCACCAAGAAGACAGCGGATTGGAACTGGACAAGCCGTTGTCAAGCGGCCTTTAAGCAGCTAAAGCATTGTTTTATATCCGCACCAGCGCTACGGATCTATGACTGGGAGAAACCAGCGGTTGTAGAAACGGATGCCTCGGACTGGTCCGCCGGCGGCACCCTCCTACAGGAGGGCGAGGATGGCGAACTACATCCAGTGGCATATTTCAGCGCGAAACATTCGGCACAGGAATGTAATTACGACATCTACGACAAGGAGCTTCTCGCGATTATCAAAGCGCTGGAAGAGTGGCGGCCGGAGCTAGAGGGGGCAAGCCAGCGATTCGACATTATTACGGACCACAAGAACCTCCAGACCTTCGCTACAACGAAGCAACTTTCGCCCCGCCACATGAGGTGGTCGGAGTTCCTCTCGCAGTTCAACTTCAGGATTATATACCGCCCGGGCGCAGTAAACGCAAGACCTGATGCACTGAGCAGGAAGCCCGAGCATATGCCGCAGGGCGTAACCGACGACCGGCTGCGAAATCGGAAGCGGCCGCTTATCGATCCAGATAGGTTCGACCCGCTCACTTTCGACGAACAAGAGTTGCTATTCGGGATGAAGATCTTGCAGCTCGACGTTTCCCGGCACATCGACGACCTGCTAACGGAGATGTACACGAACTCGCCCACACTTCAGGCCGTGATGGGGGCGCTGACGGATTCGGGCGCGAGGGCATGGCCGAAGCAGCTAAAACAACAACTGCGAGTGCCGTACGCCGAGTGCCGCGCAGTCGCTGGCAAGGCGTATTTCCGCGATAGATTGATCATCGACCCCAACGACACGGATATGCACCTTCAGCTTATCCATCGCACGCACGCCTCTGGCCCCGGGGGCCACCCCGGCCGAACAAAGACGCTGGACCTGATGAATCGCAAATACTGGTGGCCGGGGATGAGCATCGCGGTACGCTCGTATTGCAACGCCTGTCTTCTGTGCGACAAGACGAAGACCCCGAGGTCGCTACCAACGGGGTTCCTGAAACCACTCCCGGTGCCGCTGGCGCCGTGGCGGGATATCTCAGTCGACTACATCACCCCCCTACCGCCCTGTGTGAGGAGGGGGCAGAACTTCCACCATGTTGCGGTGGTGGTTGATAGATTAACCAAGATGCGACATTTCATCCCCACCGCTACCCTAGAAGTAGAGGAACTAGCAGATCGGTTCATCGAGAGGATCTACAGCCTACATGGCGTGCCGGAGACCATCATCTCCGATAGGGGCACACAGTTTGTTTCCGCGTTCTGGAGGGCGCTGTCGGCACGGCTGGGCGTCACACTCAAGCCGTCATCAGCGTTCCACCCGCAAACGAACGGGCAGACGGAACGAATTAACGCTGAATTGGAACAGTATTTGCGGCTATTCTGCGACTGGGCGCAGGATGACTGGGTGGACTGGCTGCCTCTGGCAGAGTTCGCCGGCAACAACACGACGTCAGAAACGACCGGCGTATCGCCATTCTTCGCCAACTACGGTTTCCACCCTCGTATGGGCGTCGAGCCAGCGCAACCATGTCCCCCGAATGTTACAGAGGCGCAGCGCCGCGAATTCTTCCGCGCATCGGAAATCGCCGAACGTTTCAAGGCAATTCTCGAGAAGGCGACGGCACTGTCGAGACAAGCACAGGATCGGTACGAGGAGGGCGCGAACAGGCGACGATCTGACGCGCCTATCTACCACGTCGGCGACCGGGTTATGTTGAACATGAAGAATTATAAGACCGGCAGACCGACACAGAAACTGGAGCCCCGGTGGGAAGGCCCGTTCCAAGTGACGAAAGCATCGTCACACGCCGTAACGCTACGGCTACCGGCAAACATGAAGATCTTCAATACTTTCCACGTCTCGATGGTGAGAGCATACCGCGCAACGGGCATTCCGGCCAAGAACAGGCCGATGGCGACGTCACGGCCAACCGGGGACGGGTGGTTACCAGGACCGACGACGGTGATGACGTCGTCGAGTGGAAATTCGAGGACATCTTGGATTACGGAAAAGCCGACAACGGGAGGTGGCAGTATCTGGTCAAGTGGGAAGGCCACGATGCGCCAACGTGGCAACCGGCGACCGATCTGCGCGGTTGCGACGACGCCATCTGGAAGTTCCACGATACGCACCCGGAACACCCGGGGCCACCGGCGTGGGTAAAAAAAGGGGGCACGGCGAGGAAAGACAAGGCGACCAACAGAGGCATCGCGAGGGTTACGGCGATGGTTACAGGGGGCGGAACGAAGAGGGCCAGCCGCGGCGAAGCCCGCGGGTCGGAACCCAAGTCACATGACTTTGTTTCAATTGAAACAAAATCGCGAAGATCGCGTTTTTGAATGAATTGAGATGTTCTGATGGATTTGACGGATTTGACAGCCGGGGGCTGTCTTTGAAGGGAGGGTAGTGTCACGGGCACAGCCCGTTCCTTGTAGGGTTAGGGTTGTCGTATGTAGTTAGGGTTAGGGTTGCACAGACGGGCCCTGATGTGGCCTGTGCGCAGGCACGAGCAGGGTTTTCCCTGAGCGTGCCTCGCCTCCCACTTTCGGTTCCTCGTGCAACCACGCGATACACGAGTCTACTCCTACCACGGCGATTCCACCCGTGATACTACCGTAACCGCCCCTGTAATCACCCCGCATGCCGCCGCGACGGGCGGGCGCACCCCGGAAGTTGCCATTGTTGGGGTACGCGTTGTTGTCGGGGCCGCCGTAACCCCAAGGCTGTTGATATATGCCTCCGAATTTGCCGCCTATACCGCCCTGCTGGGGGCCGTAGTGGCCTTGCGGCTGACCTTGGTTCCCGAACCCGTTGTAGTAGCCGCCGCGCTGGCCGCCACCGCCGCGCGCACCGCCGCGGTTGTTGTCGTTGCCGCCGCGGCCGGTATTCGTGGGGCTGCGGCACTGCCGAGCCTGGTGGCCAGCTTTACCACAGTTAAAACAGAGGCCGTTGTTGGTCCGGCGAATCCTCTCTTCCTCGGGGATTTTTGCCGAGTTGATTCGCATCTGGTCTAGGTCCATAGCATCAGGGTCTTTCGCCTTACCGCCGTTACCGCCGTTGTTGCGGTTTTGATTGTTCTGGTTATAGTTGCTGGCTGCCTTACGGAGGTAGTCCTCCCCTTCCATATTAATCGCCAACTTCTGGGCCATGGCGACCCAGCCCTCGAAGTCGTGCCGCTCCGGCGTATTGATCTGCATATTGAGGGCATCTCGCATACGGCGGGAGAGCCTCTCGCGGAAACCGCGGACTCGGGCGGTGCCGTCCCAGTCGCAAACGTCGGTGAGATTGGTGTATTCTGTGAGAAAGTCGGTGAACGCGGCAAACTCGTCCTTCTGCGACAGGCTGCGGAGTCTGTTTTCCGCATTCGCCGCCAAGTCTATGGTGGCGTACTTTCGGGCGAGGTAGTTCATGAACTCGGTGGCGGTCTTCCACGGCCAGTCTTCCGAATTATCGGGGCTCATCGTCACTTTCTGGACGCCCGTAAAAACGCCGGCGGCCGCGCTGCCTTTCAAAAGCGCGGAAGCATAAATGATCTTCTTACTCTCCGTATTGAATTCTTGCGGGCGAGACACCCAGCGGCCCGTGATACGAGTTTGCCAGGTTCGGAACTGGCTGGTCCGCTTCAAAGTGTCTTTCTCGTCGCCGGTAAACGCGGTGGGGTGCGGCATCGACCCGTCCCGGTCGGCAGCGGACGAGCCACCGCTGGGTTTATTGGCCATCTTTTCCCAGGCATCGCGCTCGGCATAGGCCTTGGTCAGGGCCTTCTCGTATTCAGCGGTCTCGATTTTGGCGTTGTCAGCGGCTATCTGTAAGCCATCCGCGTTGGCTTGTACAGTGTTGTATCGGTCGTTCAAAATAGTGACCACACCGTTGATAACCTTGAGAAATTCCTGGCCGGGCGCATCCGCCTGCAGTCTGTCAATGATGTTGGCGGCGGCCTCGCTATTGACGACCGGTACGTTGAGGCTCTCGAAGAAATTCTTGAGTACGGGGACCTCGTTCCCGTCTAGTTTGGCGATGATGTCGCCCCTGATGTCGCGCGCGGCACTCGGCGCCGGCATCGTATTATCGCCCATCTTGGCGTTCCTTGGCGACCTTCAATTGTATCTTCGTATCTTCGTAGTCGTATTTCCTTAATGCAGTGGTCCGCGCGACACAGCTGCAAGTCGCTCGGAGCGTCGGGAAACTCGTCGGGTTTGCTGGAATTCGTTGGATCTTCGTAACTCAATTGAAAACGACGCTCTACACGTAGCGCTTACTGCTGCACACACGAACTGGAGGTGCAACCAACTATCACGGGTGGAATCGCCGTGGTAGGAGTAGACTCGTGTATCGCGTGGTTGCACGAGGAACCGAAAGTGGGAGGCGAGGCACGCTCAGGGAAAACCCTGCTCGTGCCTGCGCACAGGCCACATCAGGGCCCGTCTGTGCAACCCTAACCCTAACTACATACAGCAACCCTAACCCTACAAGGAACGGGCTGTGCCCGTGACACTAGGGTTCAGTCTGATTGAAGGTGTCTTGCAAAGGTACTAGGTTCGGTGCAGCCAAAAGGTGCACAACAAAGACTTGTCTCAACAGTAGGCTCTCGAGCTTGTAGCGAACTGTAGTTGTGATTGCTAACTGGAGAACTCCTAGAGCTCTCCAGAAAACGAGTGACTATTACTGCTATCTAACGTGTTGATCCCTCTGCTCCCTGTGCTCCGAGGAACGATGAGAGCGTCGGGAGCAGTGAGTGTGGCGAGTGCTCCCCGTGCTCCCTTTCCCGAGAGGGAGCAACGGGAGCGCCCTCACTCGTCCAATGATTGGCCGTTGGGCCCCCAAATGATTGGCCGGGACGTCCCGCGTCCCACAGGCCAAGACCGCGTTGGGCCTAATCCGTGACAGCAAACTAGATTTACTACTATTTATTTAATATATTATAGCCTCCTTTTAATTACAAGATCTCAAGATATCATTTCGTTATAATAATAATAAACAATATGTAATCGCTTGTATAAAAACATTCCATTTTACAAGATTATATACAAAACCCCACAAAGCATAATAACCAGTGCGAACTACTTATCACAGAAAAGCCAGAACCTATCCCGCTCGGAAACACGTAAACCAACCCAACGAAATACGCCGCGCATTTATCCATTCCTTACATACAAGCAGGTACCGGATAACATGCTCAGAGCTTAGGCTTCGAGACCGCGTTGGCAGCAATTTCCTCGTACATGCGGTCAATCTCGTTCCGGAAGGCACGCGCGGTCTGGGGCCGCTTGAGCTTGAGTCTGTTTTTGTCTCATGTTAGCATCATGGTCTGTGATCTCAATTACACTCTCCCCCCTTCCCCCTCTTTTTGAGATGGAAAGAAGGAGGCGGAGTAAACACGGGTAAGAAGGGATGGAAGACATACGTAGGGTGAGCAGCTCATTCTCAATCGAGAAGGGCTCAATCTCAAAGACGCAGTTCTTAACCTTCTCGAAGCTGTTGAACTTGTGGCGCTTGCCGATCTGCTCGAGCAGCTTGAGGAAGGCGGTCTTGACGCGCGGGTCGTTGGCGGCCTGGCGGAGGGCGTCCTTGTCGTCGGCCGGGACGGGCTTCTTGAGGATCTTGCCGGCGTAGGGGGCAAAGGTGACGGGGTCGATCCCAAAGACGGCGACGAGGCACGACTCCTTGGGGTCGCCGTGCACGAAGGCCATGGCAATCAGGTTGGTGGCGCCCATGTAGACGTTCTCGATGCGCTCGGGCGAGATGTACTCGCCCTGGGAGAGCTTGAGCACGTTCTTCTTGCGGTCGATGATCTTGAAGCGGCCCATGCTGTCGACCTCGACGATGTCCCCGTGTGGAACCATCCGTCGGACTCGATCGCCTTGGCCGTCTCCTCCGGGTTGCGGAAGTATTCCTGGAAGATGATGGGCCCGCGCATCAGCAGCTCACCGCGCGGGTTCGGCTTGTCCTCGACCGTGTACTCGTACTCGGGCACCGACTCGATGCACAGCTCGACCGACGGGCATGGGGGTCCGATGTTGCCCGTCGTGAAGTCGCCGGGCATTTGGACGGTGCCGACCGCATACGACTCGGTCATGCCGAAGCCCTGGATAAAGTTATTGCAAAGGCGGCGCGGAGGAACTGGTGGACGTCCGGGTCGAGCTGGGCGCTGCCGCTCACATGGTACGGGTGTTTTGCAGGCCGACCGCCTTGAGCACCTTGGGGGTCAGATACGGTCGTACAGGAAGTGCTTGTTGGTGGCCTGGCCGTTGGGCAGCTTCATGCTAGCCTTCTTGGTGTCGATGACGCGGCGCGACAGAGTCCCCTTAAACCCGTCGGCCTCGACGGTCGCCGCCTGGATGGCCGAGTTGATGCGGTTGAACAGACGAGGCACCGACATGAAGCCCGACGGCCGCAGGATCTTGATATCCTCGATTAGCGTAGTGATGTCGCCGTGGAAATACCCAATGCTCGCCCCTCAGCGAGCGCAGTTTGGTCCGCCATACGGCCATAGATGTGCGCCAAGGGAAGATACGAGATGTGGACGTCGCCGGCGAAGACGGTCTCGTTGGACCGGGCCGCGCTGATGCCGGCCACGCCGTTCTTGTGCGTGATGAGCACGCCCTTCGGGTCGCCCGTAGTGCCCGAAGTGTAGTTGATGGTCAGGATATCGTCGGCCTTGGGAGGGCGCATGGCGCGGCCGGAGCGCGCACCGAGGGCCTCCACTTCGGTCATGGAGAAGACCTGGATGCCAGCAGCGGCAGCGGTGGCGTTCAGCAGTTCCCGCTTCGAGTGGCCCGGTACCTCGCCGGCATCGAGGGGGTCGAGCGAGATGATGAGCTTGAGCGAGGGAACGCGCGGGGCCATCTTCAGCAGGGTCGGGATGTGCGGCAGTGAGCAGGCGATGGCCGTCAGTCCGCTGTGGTTAATGATGTACTCGCTCGTCTCGGGGCCGAGGGTCTCGTATAGAGAGACCGGCCATAGTGACTGCGACAGCAGCGCTAGCTCGGTCATCTGCCACTCGGGGCGGTTCTGCGCCCACAAGCCCACGGGATACTTTTCCTCCTTGATACCAAGCTGGTGGTGCAGCTCGACGATACCGGCGCCAAAGTTCTTTCTCCGCTCAGCAACCTCGGCATACGTCAGCCAGACGTACTTGGGCTCAAATGTCTTGGTGGCAGCATTCCAGGGCCTCCATCCCAGGCACCTGGTCTTGGGGCCCTGGGCAACCGCATGCTCGAAAAGGTCGTGGACGGTTCTTTGTGCCGGGTCGTATGTCTCTAGCAATGGGCCGTTTTGGAAGCGCCAATGGCGGTAGATCGGGGTGCGGTTCGGGCGCTCGGTGCCAGGGATGGGGGAGCGCGTAGGGCTGGCCCGGCGGCGGAGGGGTCGCGAGGGTCCTGATGTAGGCTTTGGTATCTTGTTTGCTGGGAGCCATGGTCGCGGCGTCGGTGGTAGTCTGGACTGAGTAGTCGAGCTTCAGGGTAAGGATTGTTTGTGAGGCCCGGAAGAGGAGCGCTAGACAAAGCGAGAGAAGAATTCGGAGCGACCAAGGGAGGGAGGAGGACGGAAATTCTGGCGCGCGATGGTCACGTCACAGATTTCTTCTAGTCGTTAATACTGAAAGAGTTGAGGCTGCTTGGAGGGGAACAAAGACGAGGTACAAAAGCCAAAAGTTTGGAAGATCGTCCCCTTTTCGAACGGAGGGTCGGCATTCGGCTGCAGGTGGTCTCGCACTGGAGGCGTCCTGGGCCGAGTGCGACAGGGATAGGAAGCCAAGCTGGAAGCGGTTGATGTTGCCAAATTGGGGTTCCCCGGCAAGAGATACTTGCCTCCCAACTCGGAGGCAGTGTTTTGCAAAGGGTCACCATCTTTAATGGGAGGATATGCGTACTGAAATCTGGGCTTTTACATTCCTAAACCTTTTTATTCAACTTCAACCGTTTATATTCTTTCTGGCTGCGCTGTCAACCAAGATATCGTAGAATGTTTCAAACATGCTGTTAAACACGGCGTACCTTGTCGGCCGGTTGCACCGAGGGTCAGCCTCGGCTGACATGCTTCAGGGGTGGGGTTGGGGCAATGACTGTGGAGGACGCGGGTTTTTCCAATCGTCGGCGGGTCACTGGAGGGAGGGTGGATCCCTTACGAGCCTCTCAAGGTCACCCTCTGCGCGGCGCGACTTCCATTACTGGCGACGCGACCTGCATGACATGCGGCGACCGCCAGAAAAGGCATCCCATTTCCTGGGGAGAATTGGGGAAATCAGAGATGCTGAAGAGCGTTCTCAAAGCTCGACATGCGGGGGATTTCCATGCCGCGTGAGGGGTGCGGAGCAACGGCGAAAGTGAGACAGCTCAACGGACACTAGATTCGCTGTCAGGTACAGTACCATTTCATGTGCGCACAAAGACCAATTGTCCGCAATTTCCACAGGGGGTTTGTTTTGTTTTCTTTGGACTATTGTCGCCACCGAATGACATCTTCTACTGCCGAATCAAACAGGGAAGAGAATCGTCAGCATGTTATGCAGTACTGACATGTGCCTGGGCAGATGACGAGACCACGAACTGTAAAGCGCGCTAAAGTGAAGTCTCATGGTTTTGTCGCTGCCTCGGGCAGAGATTGACCTCGGCAAGCAACCCGCATGCAGATAATTTGAGTGGGGCCGCGACGCCGAGCCTTCACCCCGCGATTCATTTACTGGGGTACTGGCCGTGCTGGCTTGGCACGAATGCACGGCCCATCTGGTATCAGGAGCGATTCGAAGATTCCAAAGCCTGGCCCCGAAACGCCAAGCAATCAGCCAGCTCTGAAGAGAACACCACCGAGGGGCTGCGATACTGCGATTTAGCAGTCAAGATCTCTTCTTTTGGGAAAAAAATAGGACGCTCCGGCGAACTTGCTACCGGAAAGTGTATTAAGACCAAGCACGTCCAGTTTTACTGGAACCTCGAGTCCTCTAAGGTACTCAACATCCCTCTCACCTCCATACCCGATGGCACCTCAGCCCGAGGTTTGTGATTGTCCACTACCCTTATTGGCATCTTCCCTTCGAGCAGCAGGAGAGAAATTTTGAGACAATTGGGAAAGGAAGTCGTTGTCGACAAATGCTGCTTCATCTCGACTGTGACTCTTCATATCCCTACCCTTTCTGAAGCAAAGAGACCCAAGGCGCATCGTCCCAGCTTCAACTCTCAAACGAGGGGCGTCGCCATTATGTACATGTCTGGTAGATTCAAGTGAACCAACTTCAGATATACTTAGAAATAACCATCACGACAGCGATCACGCTCACGCCAAGCCGCCGGATTTGCGACTGCCGGCGTCGAAGCCAACCTCACGATGCGCTGCGACCTCAATTTGGTCGTTGCGCCGCCTTCATTGGCCCGGTTGATTCTACCGACCGTCCACCATATTATGCACAATGTGGTTCCTGAGGATCTTCGTTTCAGAATGACTTCATTGGTCACACAGACCAATTAACCAGTATGAAGACATTCAAGGCTCGGGTCGGCTTGCCACTTGTTGGACGCGCCCGTTCTTCATTTCTGGTGAATGTCTCTCGTTTCGCTCCCATCTAGTTCCGCCATCTCTCTGTTTCTTCTTGGCTAGCGGCTGCTCTCTTCTCGTTCCTTCATTTTGTTTACTCTGGATTTTCCGTGCTGTGCATCGTCGTCACTTTAGTTCATCATGAAGCTTACAAGCATGTCGTTCCCCTTGATGCTCCTCATCAGGGTATCACAGGGTGTCTTCGCCCTGCTGGTACTAATCCTATCAGGATTTGGTAGGAACCAACCCCAGCTGACCGGCGCGGTGCAGATAGAATCCAGGACGCAGCTAACACGGTAACCTCTTTTGATAGTCGCAAACTGGTACAGGACGGCAACCGCCTACTCGTCACCATCACAAATCAACTTCCTCCTCTTCAGCGGCATCTGGTCCTCCATCTCGCTGGCCTGCATAGAACTCCTCCCGCGCTTCCTCCCACGCAGTACGCCCTCCTCCCTCCTTCGCACCCCCCCCACCCAACCAACCCCCTCCCTCGCCCTTTTTCCCTCTCAACCCCTCTTTACTAACCCCCTTTGGGATCACCAGTCCCCAAACCCTACATAGCCGCCCCCTTCGACCTGACCAACGCCCTCTTCCACCTCGCCGGCTTCTCGGCCCTAGCCGCCTTCCTCAACGGCCTGCTCTTCTGCCACGGAGACGTCTGCCACGCCGCCCAGGCCGCTGCCGCCTTCGCCGCCTTCTCGTTTGCCGTCTGGTCTGCGTCGGCGACACTTACTTGTTTGGAGGTTGTTAAGGTTAGGAAGGGTGGTGCTGCTGCTGCTGGTGCTGGAAGCAAGCCCGCGGGTACGGGCACGATGCCGTGGCCGGGGAAGAAGGAGGCTGTTTGAGGAGGGGACGGACGGGGAAGGGGAGAGGGTGTTGGCGTGATGGGTTTGCGGATGGTGGGTTGGGTGGGTCACGTCTTCGGTTATGATGGGGGATATGGTTACGGATGAGGTCGCCGGGCCGGGCCGCTGCGGTCGTCGGTAGTTTGAGGGATCAGCCAGCACCCTATTTGTACCCTCGGGTTGGATCTGGGGTTGGCGATCCTCGGATTCCATGGACAGCCGCTGTGCGACAATGCGGAAACGAGGTTATGGATATGGGATGCCAAGACTCAACAACATATCAGCCGGTCCATGGGGTTGTTAGTTAGCATGGCCTTGATGGCTTGCTCTGACGCGGCGAGTAACGAAGGACAGGCGTTTTATGGTTTATAGCGTGCTCGGGAGGTGTTCTGTTTATATATAGGGGTAAATGTACATGGTGGATGTCTGTTTAAAACTCCTGTTGAGTTCAGAGACGGATTTGCTGATATGTGCTGGCCATCGTATCCAGGAGGCGAGGAAAGTACGGGATACCGTCGGCCGGGTTTCGCATGTCGTTTCATTATAAAAGTTCAACCACTCCCCTCTGCTCCATAGCTGAGTGGGTATCACGAACACGTCTAATAACTCGCAATGCGGACCATTAATGACAGCACACTGCCAAAAGCACTGCGAGACTTGACCCTTTCGGCTACCCAACCACACTCACTCCCAACAGTGCAAATGATCGACGAATAGGGTTACATCCATCTGCACGTAGAGCACATAGCACGAGACGAATTGACAAAGAGTTGACCCCTCGTTGGGGGTGCTCTGGACCGACAACAGGTAGCTCCCCCGCGCTGCCACCAGCGGGCGAGCACGCGGATGTGGGATGTTTCTCATATATCACCTCATCTCATGCCAAGCCCGATCCATCACATACGGTGCCGGAGAGGGGAATTTGCTTTACCCGTGTAGAGGCCACAACTAAGGTATTCCCTAATGTAGTCCACCAAGGGTGGTGTTAGTCGGGCTCCGATGATCGGCTGTCTTGGATGGCTAGGTCGAATCTCAACAACAACCCACCGACAACGATGAGATAGAGAGACTCGTCTTTAAGCAGCGCAATGGCGAATACCTCCAAAAAGACGGAGTTCACAATTCAAGAGCGCTTTCAGAGCTGATTGGGTGCGCATCCGTACAGCCTGAGGAAGAATGAGGGACCGTGGGGAACTGCCCCGCGCCATCAACCGATGGCGCAATTGCGTGCTCCAAGACCCCCCACTCTCTCCAATTCAAACACACGCGACTGGGCAGGAGCCCCTCCTAGCCTCCTGCGTGGTCTGTAACAATTGACAAACCGCGGCATGGCTAAGGCGTTTTTTTAAAAAGAGCACACTTTGGTGATCGGCTAGTGAGGTATTTGGAGCCTAGGCGTGGGGAGGAGGGAGGAGGAATAGAAAAAGGGGGGCTTGGTCGCCAGTTCTAGGACCCGGTTCCTTGCTTGCTCCGTCCTCGTCACATCTTGTCGCGCCCCTTCTTTGTTGTCGAGCTCCAAACACTGAGCAACCGAGTAACTTTGCCGCCTTTTCTGCACTTGCGCTTGTGATACCCATTGATACCCCTCGCCGTCGAAAGACAAGTCTGCCGCCATGTCTAATCAGAGATTCGAGACGCTCCAACTCCATGCGGGGTACGTGTTGCTCCCACTGCCATTTCTCCCGTCCGACACCGGATGAAGAGCGAGAGACTGACGTTGTGACAAGGCAAGAGCCCGACCCGGCCACCAACTCCCGGGCTGTCCCCATCTATGCCACCACCGTGAGCCAGCCTTGTTCAATGGCCCCCGTGGAAAAAGAGCTGAGGGGTAGGAATAGAGCTACGTTTTCAATGACTCGGCCCATGGCGCCCGCCTCTTCGGGCTCAAGGAGTTTGGCAACATCTACTCCCGGATCATGAAGTGAGTGCAGAGAGATACCACGCGGGAGTCGAGATAGTGACCTGTAAAACTGACACCCTCAGCCCCACGGTCGATGTCTTTGAGAAGAGAATCGCTGCTCTCGAGGGCGGTGTCGCTGCGGTGGCTGCCTCCTCCGGCCAGGCCGCGCAGTTCATGGCCATCGCGGCGCTTGCCCACAGCGGCGACAACATCGTCTCGACATCCAACCTCTACGGCGGCACGTACAACCAGTTCAAGGTGCTCTTCGCGCGCTTCGGCATCACGACCAAGTTCGTCAACGGCGACAGCCCCGAGGCCATCGCGGCCGCCATCGACGACAAGACCAAGGCTGTCTACATCGAGAGCATCGGTAACCCGCGCTACAACGTGCCCGAGTTCGAGGCTATCGCCAAGGTCGCACACGATGCGGGCGTCCCGGTTGTGGTAAGTGGCAAACCTCTGTCGCCAGCCGATATCGCGAGAGCTGACAGGCGTCTAGGTCGACAACACCTTCGGTGCTGGTGGCTACTTTGTGCGCCCGATCGACCACGGTGCCGATATCGTGGTACACTCGGCGACCAAGTGGATCGGGGGGCACGGTACTACCGTCGCGGGTGTTGTGATTGACAGCGGCAAGTTCGACTGGGGCAAGAACGCCAAGCGCTTCCCGCAGATGGTCGAGCCTTCGGAGGGTTACCACGGGCTCAAGTTCTGGGAAACGTTCGGTGCCATCACCTTCGCCATCCGCGTGCGCGTCGAGATCCTGCGCGACCTCGGGCCCTGCCTCAACCCCTTTGGCGCCCAGCAGCTGCTGATCGGTCTCGAGACGCTGTCGCTGCGTGCTGAGAGGCACGCCCAAAATGCGCTGGCCCTGGCACGCTACCTCGAGAAGAGCGAGTACGTCTCGTGGGTGTCGTACCCCGGCCTCGAGAGCCACGAGTCGCACGAGACGGCCAAGAAGTACCTCAAGCGTGGCTTCGGCGGAGTGTTGAGCTTCGGTGTCAAGGGTGGCGGCGCGGCCGGCAGCCAGATTGTGGACGGCTTCAAGCTGATCTCCAACCTGGCGAACGTCGGTGACTCCAAGACACTGGCCATCCACCCGTGGACCACGACCCACGAGCAGCTCAGCGATGAGGAGAAGATCAGCTCAGGTGTGACTGAGGTTAGTAATCCATTATGCCGGGACGTTTCTTTTTCCTTGGAACTTGATGCTGACAGAATCCCAGGACCTCATCCGCATCTCGGTCGGCACGGAGCACATCGACGACATCATTGCCGACTTTGACCAGGCGTTCAAGGCGGCTGCGGCCGTGACAACAAAGGATGGCGGCGAGCCGCTGCCCGAGAGGAAGGCTGAGGAGGCCCCGGTTGTAGTGTAATTATGTCTGATGTAGCGTGCCTTTTTAATGAATATTTGAATGATCCCACTCTTCGTAACGTGTGAAGTTGCCGTCACCGACCGATGTTGTTCTTTGCCCGGGGAGCGAGCTCGAATCGCACCAAACAATGCTCTGTGACCCGCTGTTGTTTAGCACCAATCACATCCCCTGCACCTCGTGCACCCCCTGCAATTCGCATTCCGTCACCCAAACCTCCAGCAGCTCCTTTCCGAACTTCCGTCAACCATCACCACCGCCGTCACCACTCGGTACCACCGACCCAACCCACCACACGCGCTCCCAGCGCGCCCCAACCCAACTCGACGACAATGCATTTCACCAACCTCCTCCTCTTCCCCCTCCTCAGCGGCCTCACCCCCCTCGCCACCGCCTCCAAACCACCACTCACCTCCGAGCACGAAACCACCACCCTGACGCTGCGCATCCCAGCCTCGGCCCCGTCCCTGCCCAACCCACACCTCCTGCCAGCCTCCACCCGCGCCACGCTCACCACCCTCGGCCGCGCGCTGACGGCGCCCCTCTCCGTCGCCAACACCTTCGTGTTCCGCAACATCAGCGCGGGCTCGTATCTGGCCGATGTGCACTGTGCGACACACGCGTTTGCGCCGCTGCGCGTGGATGTGACTGTTGCTGAGGTGGCGGTTGATGAGGGGAAGGGGGAGGGGAAGAAAAAGAAGTACCTGGGGGTGCAGGCGTGGGAGACGTTCCGCGGGAATGATTGGGCGAATACGGGGGAGGGGGTGGCTGTTGGGGAGTATGAGAATGGAGGGGGGAAGGTGGTGGAGGTGAAGGTGCTGGGGGGGAAGGGGTATTTTATGGAGAGGAGTAGCTGTGAGTTTTTTTTTTGTTTTTTTGATGGGGATTCCGTTTCTTGGGTTGTTGTTTTTGGGGAGTGGTTTGCTGACTGGGGTGGGAATAGTCTCGGTGCTGAGCATCTTCAAGAACCCGATGATCTTGCTCGGGTTGGTCAGCATGGCGCTGTTCTTTGGTATGCCGAAGCTGGTGGAAAACAGTAGTGCCCTCTTGGGCTAATCAGCAGTTTTGGATATGAGACTGACAAGGACACAGTGGACCCGAGATGCGCGCCGAGTGGGAGGAGCGCCAGAAGGAGAACCCGATGAACAGCATCATGGGCGCCGCGTCCGGGCAGAACGCGAACGATGGGCAACTTTGATATGGCGGCTTTCTTGGCGGGGTCGGGGTCGAACAAGGCAGAGAACAAGGCCGACGAGGGGAGCGGAAAGGGCAAGAGTGACGGCAAGAAGAAGAGGTAGTTGTGTCGATACAGGAGATGTAGGAGTATGAGGGGGTCAACGATATATATATAGAGAGTGTCTATTTTAGAATTCCTACACGCTACCCACGAGCAACTCTGGCCTGTGACCGATCAACACGGCTACTTGGGAAGGGGTGCTGTGATACCAGTATCGCCATCCATCTCGCTCACGCCCGACGCCGGCACATACATCACGGTTCTGGTCGACACACCGAATTATGTGAGCAGTATTATCGTCGTGTATTAATCATGTACGTGCGTTGCCATCGTCAAAATCAGCAGTCGTCAACTGGCGAACAGATGCCCACCAGCCAAAGCTCGCCCAACTTCATGATATAGAAACAGTAGAATCAAACATACAAGCATCTGGGAGAGAGCAAAACACTCCAGCCACACCACATCACGAGATAAGCAACCCGTTGGCCCTCTTCCTGTCCTCAACTCTCAACTGCCCCATCCACAACCCCTTAGAAATCACCACCGCCATCGAAATCACCGCCACCATCCTCTGTAGCCACACGTTAGCCATCACAATCATCACCGCCTCTCTCTCTCTCTCAAGAAGGAACGGGGGTCTACTCACCAAATCCCTCCTGGTACGCATCCTCATTCGAGTCATTGATCGCATCAGCAATCAACACACCACCCAGCACACCCGCACCCACGCCCAGCGCCGCTCCACCGCCATGCCCATGCCGCCGCCGCCGGATTTCTTATACCCGCCGTGCTGGCCCCCATAACCATGCTGCTGCTGCGGGTAGTACCCGTGCTGCGGTTGCCCATAACCGCCGCCATATCCGTGCTGCTGCTGCTGCGGGTAGTACCCCTGCTGCGGCTGCCCATAACCACCGGGAGCGCCATATCCCCCAGGAGCACCATAGCCCCCAGGAGCGCCATACCCACCCGGCGCACCATGATGCCCCACCTACTACTACCGTGCCGCCGAGCAGCCCGCCCAACCCACCGCCACCACTAGAATGCCCACCACCACCGCGCCCAGCCAACAACCCGCCCAACCCACCCGGCAAACCGCCACCATGACTCCCACCATGACTACTCCCCCCACCATGACTCCCACTACTACCCATTTTCTGTTTCCCCGCGCTAAAGATCTTCCCTAGCAACCCACCGCTGCCGCCCGAGCGGGATTTCTCATCCGGCCGCGGCGGCAGCTGGCCCGGAAACGCCTGGCCTCCTTGCTGTTGGTAGGCGGAGGGAGAGCCGTGGGCGGCGGCGCGAGCGTCCTCCTCGGCCTGCAGCTGGCGCGCCAAGCGGGCGTCTTCGTCTTCGTTGGGGTTGTGGCTCCCGGGGGTGGCGCCGCTGTTGTTGAGGTAGGATGCAGCGGCGCCGCTGCCGCCCTGGTTGGGGTCATTGTGGGTGTCGTAGGGGTTGACTTTGGTGTCGGAGGGCGCGGGGGTGGCGCTCCCGGGGTGTAGCCTGGCGGTGCGCCCAGGTCGTCGTGGGCGGGGAGGGCGGGTTCGGTGGGTTTTTCCCATTGGGACTTTTTGGTGTAGGTGTTTACGTAGAACCTTGGGGCGTAATGGGTTAGAGTTGGGAAGTGTTGATGGGCGTGTTGATGGGCGGGAGGGAGGGTGTGTGCTTACCATTCCTTGTACTGATCGTTCCAGCGGGCCACCCAGCCCTCGGGTACTGTGGGCGGGGGAGGGCCCGGAGGCGCATTGCTATCGGCACGGAGCGTACGAGTTATCGACGTGATGTTTCTTAAAAGATGGGCTTTTTGAGGGAGATGATTTCGAATAGAGGTGGTCGACAAGTGTAAACGGGGTCGCTCTCTTTAAGTGGGGGAGTACGAAGTTCACCGAGTCGGAATGGCGGGGTAGTTGATGGGAAATGGTTGTCGCAGGCCAGAGAGGTGTTTCAACACAGCAAAATTACGGAGGCCTCCGTTTACGCTGGGAAGGAGGAAAAGTAAATGGAACAATGACCTTGGCGGTAAAGTAGTTCCGGAGCGGCAATTCCCTTTATGTGCGTATCACCGGCCGGAGGAGCATGTAAGTGAGGGGCAACAACATCGCCTAACTACGAGGCCACTCAGCACAGCCACCCGCCTGACTAGAAGGGGCGGGAAGGTGCAGAAACCGACTGTCCGATGGTATGACAGGGATGTTGGCAGTTTCAATCATTTTCTCACTTGCGTGCTTGCTAACGTTAGAAAGTGGATTATCTGGCCTTGTTGAGCCTGTCTCCTACGAGATGACTGAAGGTTGCGCCACCCGACCTTGTGCTGGGGACGAACATTGTGGGGTCATAGTTCCATAACTCAAACTGATGAACGCCTTTGATGCACGTTTCTGCCCCCATTGGTGGCACCTGCCTGGAACGCGTGTTGTTCAGGGCTGTGCCTGTTAACGACATGATCTCGAAATACGCACTCACATGGAACCGCAAGCACCCCGCCACCTCGCTGCCGAGACAACGCTGCCAGGACGAGGCCACGGAGCATGGCCCAAAGAGGAAACCCATTCAGCGAAGGGTCGTCTGTTGGTTACTTGCCAAGATGTCTGTCGCTTTTTGCTATGGAACTACTTCGTACTGCAGCAGTATGAGAATGTCCAAAGCCAACTCGAGTTTGCAGAAAGATACCTATGCAGCCTATCCAGGTACCGTTAATGATACTACTTCAGTCCAATGCAACACCATCTCCTTCTCTTATCTAAGTAGGTCTCCCAAGTCCCCCGGATGCTGAAGCGCCCGAACCGGTGCCCAGACCACCTTAAACTCCATCCCATCCATTCCCAATAAAAATACCGTGATAACGCCACGCTGTAAAGAATCAGTAAACATCATCCCTCTCGTGCTCCCTCCTCCGATCACCAAAAAGATACGCCGCCTCCATGCAGTATCCGCCAGGGCCCGTGGCCATGCGCTTCTCGCTGCCGTAACAGATAACGACGGCATCGACAATCCCACTCAGGATACCTTCCATCGCGCCGAGGATGCCCCAGCCGATGAAGCTGGCAACCAGGCCCACCACATACGCATAGGCGCTGCCCCGCATACCGAGTCCATTCCCCTGGTCGACTCTCAGCTGCCGGGCCGTCATAACCCAGCCCGCGAAACCGAGAGCAATAGCCATGATGAAGCGCGTCGCGTGCAGGATCAGCTTTGCCAGCCGATACGGCAGTAGCGGGGAGTGCCTGTTGTTCTTGGGGAGCGCTGCCCGGCGTGAGCGTCGTGGTCGGCCGCTGTGGTGCGATAAAGTCCATCTGGCTGAGCCCCTTGGCCGACATAGCTAGCGGTTGTGAGTGAATGGCCGCGTAGGTCAAGGTTAGCGGGTTGGTGAGGGCGGCGATAGACGTCGGGATGAACGAGAAGACGAACATGCTGAGGATGTTAGCCATTCGCTGAGGCAACACCAGCAAGGGAAGTCGGATAGCGAGGGCCAGGAGCGTCGACATGCTGATGGTCCCGAAGATGGTCGTCAACGCATGACCTAGGGCGGCCGACACGACTTCCTTAGAAGACGGAGCCGGCACCGCATTGCGGTGGAAGTACCACTGGGATACCGTTGCTGCCGTAGTGCTCCGCTGCACGCCCGAGATGATGGACAAGGTCCAGAGATACATGAGCACAAAGTACACCCCAAGCCACCAGCTTGACGTGCTGATGATGAATTTAGCAAGCCTGCTCGAAAAGCTCCCTCCTAGAAAGACCCGGGTGAACATGAGCAGCCACACCCATGTCCAGACCACCACCACAGCGAGGCATGCCATGCCAACGAGGACGAGGGCCGAGTTCGCAGCCAGAATACGGCTCGAAAATTCAAGAATGCCAACCGCTGATTGGATCGCATGTCGTCCCTTGTATACGAGATAGAGCCAAACCACAGCAGAGATAGCGGGGATGCTAGCCGCCCACCGCATGACGGTATCCTGGAGACGCGTGCTTCCGTCGGTCGACTGGTAGCTGGAGATAAAGGGATATAGCGAGAAAGATATCAAGACCACCGGTACCGCAATCATGATCAGAGCAACGAGAGGCTTGACGAACGAGCGCAACGCCGCAAGCCACACAAAGGAGACGATGATGGATACCAAAGTATCAACAGCGAGCAGGTGGAAAGAAGCCCGCAAGGTGGTGTAGATGGTATCCCCTAAAGGCCCGTCCCCGCCGTCTGTGTGCAGCATGACCAACACAAAAGTCGAGAACAAAGATGCCTGGGCAATCAAATAGAGCCAAGCAAAGAAGGCATCGTGCTTAAAGATTTCGCCCTCGATAATTGGCGAGGCGGGCGCGCCGTTCAGGTTTGTGTCCACGGAGCTAGGAGGTCGGGCAAGACCGAGTTCCGAATCGGCGGCCGAATCCCTCCTCGACAGCCGCGTTGGCGCAGCTGTAGACTGGAATTTCTGGAAGGCTGGCGGGTCGTTGTCTCCCGCAGTCTCTACCAGGAGATCTTCGGGTGGTTCGCTGCCGGCGATGGTAGATTGGAGCGCGACATCCTCCATCCCCCTGTCTTCGTCACTTTCCCCTGATGATGTTCGCCGATGATCCCTTCTCTTGCCTTTGCCCATGTCTTCTCCTGGTATCCGGCGCGAATGGCCCTTTGTGCCATTCCAACTGCTTTTGATACCTAGAAGCCTTTCTCCTAGAGTCGAGCTCCCGCCATCGCGGCTCCGCTCCAGCGACGCACGGCTCTCGTCATTGTCTGTCTCGACACTTTCGTCGAGTCGACTAGCGGCAAAGACGCGCCGCGACCGTTGAAGCGCAAACAGATCCGCTGCCTCCTCCTCATCGTCGTCGTCGTGTTCAAGGGTGGCCTGGAATAACGGCGCGTCGTTGGTAGCATACCGAGAGCCAAAGGTGGCTAGGTTGCCAAAGCGCGAGCCGCTGGGGTTGTACGGATTCCCGCTGCCCCTCCCCAAGAAAGCCCGCCCTCCCAGCCGCGACCCTCGACTTTGCCAGTCTGTCGGCCGAGATGTCCTGTCGCCGTTATCTGTCCCGGCAAAGTTGGACAGTCGTGATTGTGATTGCGCGAGGAACTTGGAGGCGTCTTTGAGTGGTGAATTAGCAAAGTCCATACATGTTTGCTAGACACGGGCGCGGGCTTACATTCGGAAAACATGTTTGCGTATTCCCGTCACCCCCGTGGCGAGAGCGCTCACTTTCACAAACAGTGTTCAAGTTGGCGACAGCTCAATAGTGGAAGACTCGGCGGGGGCGACGTCGGACTTGGGGGAAGCGGTTTGCGGGGTGACGGGTCGGGTCGCGTGGTGTTGGCCAATATGTTGGGCCGCCGATGTAATGATGATCCGTCTTGGGTGTCAGCGCCTCAGGGAATGCTTCTTTCCCGCAAAACTGCGGCAAAGAAAATGGTGGTATATTCGATATATCCTTTGAAGCCGATAGGTTCATGACCTTGGACAGAGTTGTTTTGTTGGAGGAGATGGAAAAAAGCATTTACAGGGCGAGAATGAGCACAGGCAGCCACTGGCTGGGGGTTTGCTCACGAGGCGGAAGCAACCACTTGGGGTGTGACTGGAGTCGGTGACCAGGCTGGGGGCCCACTGACCCGCTCCGATGTGGGCGTAATACCCATGTGGATATGCAGCTAGAGAAGTGCTGCATCTGGGGAAACACTGATTGATACATAACTAGCTTGGTAATTGTCTCGCACAAACCCGAACGAACTTCATCTGGATCTTTTGTTTTCGGGTAACAAATGCCTCAGACAAAAGAAACGGAAACTACAGTACACCACTCATCGAACAGTCTGGCTTCTACCTATGCTTCTTTGTTTGTTCAAGTAAGATAATCTGTACAAAACAAAGACCGGAGTGATCCCCATGATGATGATGCAAATGCAGCTCGCATCGCCCGGGCCGCTTTACTAAGGGACACTAATGCCGGCGCCAGGGGGTCGTCGTTATCGGACAGTTGCGTCACTGATAGCCGAACCGTCAGCTGCCGATCCAAGCCTGCTGATCGTTGCTTGGTGGAACATCGGAGCTCCTAGCCGCCGCTATCCACCATGGATTGGCTGGAGCTCCCTGGAGCTGCGCTGCAACTCAACGGCCGCCTCAGCCTAAGTGTAACTCGTGAAGGCTGCCCGAAAACGTGCCATTCTCTTCTTCCTGATAATCAACCTTCAAGTCTAACCTTATCTTACGATTGTCGGAACTCCCACCTTTTCGTTCTCGGTTGAACAGGATATTTCACGGGCTTTAGTGGGCTTCAGCGGAACAAGAACTCACACCATTACGCTCAATTGCGAAGCACAAGTTTGGGAAAGCAATCAAACACCAGCAAACGCCAGCCTACAACTACGACGCCAGCTCACGATACAATAAATCTTTTGTAGACGTACTTTCTCGTCAATCAAGCATCTGACTCGCCATAGCCGGTCGAGACAGCGCTCATCGCTGACCGATTCTCCGCTTCCAACCCCGCCGTCAACCTCCCCGCCCTCGTACCTCCGTCTCCATGTCCTCCGCTCCGTGGGACTACATCGCAAAGCTAGTCTGCATCGGCGATTCAGGCTGCGGCAAGTCCTCCTTGACAATCCGACTCTGCGAGGGGCGCTTCGTTCCGCACCACGATGTGACAATCGGCGTGGAGTTTGGTTCGCGCATCGTGCCGGTCGGGCCGCCCTACTCGAGCAACCTCACACCCGCCGCCTCCTCTCCAGCAGACGGCAACAGCGCCGGCGATGACACAACAACAAAACCCAACACAAGCGAAGCAGGTGGCCTGCCTCCACCACCAACCATCCCCGTCGAGAAGCAGGCCAAGCAACAACCACCCCAGCCGCAAAAGCACATGAAGCTCTCGCTGTGGGACACGGCGGGGCAGGAGACATACAAGTCTGTCACGCGGTCGTATTTCCGCGGCGCGTCAGGGGCGCTACTAGTCTTTGACTTGACCCGCCGGTCCACCTTCCAGCACGTCACCGACTGGCTGAACGACCTACGGCAGATCGCCGAGCCGGACATCGTCGTAGTCCTCGTCGGCAACAAAGCCGACCTCGCCTCCCCTGACGCCCCCGACGACGATGACGACAACGAGAACAACAACACGGCCCCGAGCACAACAGAAACAGGGGCAGGTAACAACACCTCGGGAGCCGGGGCAGCAGCGAAAGGGAACAACAAGCGCGAAGTGACGCGCCAGGAAGCCGAGGAATGGGCGCGGCGCAACGGGGTGCTCGAGTACGTGGAGACGAGCGCCAAGAGCGGCGCCAACGTCGAGATGGCCTTCATGCGCGTGGCCGAGCGCATCTTCCAGAACATCCAGGCCGGCAAGTACGACCTGAACGACCGGCGCTCCGGCGTCAAGGGCCCTAGTGCGGGGGGCGCGGGTTCGGCTGCCGCGAAGGCGGTGCGGTTGACGAGCGATGCGGGGAAGGGGTTGGGTGGCGGGTGCTGTTGAAAGTTGTTGAAAGTGGTGCAAGTGTTTTGTTTGAAGGGGGTTGGTTGCTGCCGTATGATGTATTATCCCTCTTGATGTGTATCATGGTGAGGATGGGGTACCTGATTTGACATGGAAGCTAGAAGCTTTAGGGGGGAATGCACGTAGCGGTTGCATTGTATTAATAGTAATGACAAGGAGGAAGCGGATGAGAAATACCGCTGGGTTGAAGGGAAGCATTCGGACATACCCACGAGGGAGTGAAACCGGTAGTTAAGCATAGGAACGGCACAATCTTGGGGAGAGATTAAGTACACGGGGCATATCATATTCACGCATCCCTGGCATCCGTTGCAGCATCATCACGGAGTAGTTCGTTCGTTTCTAAATTAGAGAGACATAACAACCCCCTTATGTTTGATCTAGCAAACCCCGTCTAACAAAAAAGAGAGAGATCAAGTCCAGAGTCGAGTAGACATATTAGAGTGCGGTGTGCCCTGGGCCTCTTTACTCCCGCACAATCAGTCGCATGGCACGTTGCCACAACACCCCCTTGCGTCCGAACCCGTCCCTCCAAGTGACGCATTCAGTGGTTGCGCTTGGATGCGTTCTCTCCCAGTCGACAGAACCCGCGCAGCCCAGCCAGCCAGCCAGCGCTGCTAAATGACGAAATGGTGACGAGGGACGACATGGCATAGTGGGTTCGAATCATGCTGTCGGATTTCCGTTCCACTTCTGCTCCCCGCTCTAGACAGACATCGTACACGCCGAATGACAAATGATAAATGACATTAGATTTCCCGACCTTTCTTCTTGTCCCTTCGCCCCTCCTTTTTTCTTCCTTCTCAATTCCCGTACATATTTGGTCCGCTCAAGCATCCGACATCCGCCAGGTGCTGAACCACTTCATGTAGCTGTACTGCTTGTTGGGCCCGGTCATACCCCAGCAAATGGGGATGAAGTAGATGTACAGGCCGATGACGGTCGCGTCGAGAAGGGTGTACACACCCCACTGGACGGCCGCCTTGCGGTTCCGGAGGAACCAGTCGGTGAGGAAGCCGAAGGTGAGGATGGCAAAGTACAGCGCCGGGTAGTAGTGGTGGACGTAGGTAACACGAGCCATGATGACGAAGGGCAGGTAGTGCAGGAACCAGCCGATGACCGGGTATATACCGGCGTAGTGGATCATGTCGATCTCGGACTGCGAAAGCTCGCGGTAGCCGCGCTGCCAGCGCAGCGTGTACCAGACAACGAGCAGGGCGAAGACTCCGAGGCCGGCCGTCGAGCCCCAGTAGACGAGGGGGTTGCCGAGCAGGAAGTACTTGACGATCTTATCGTCCCAGCCGCACATGCGCAAGCCAACGTGCAGGATCGGCCACTGCCACCACTGCGAGGCCAGGTCGTCCTGCTTGTCGGGGTCGGGAACAAGGGCGTTGTTGGAGGTCATCATGGCAACGTTCTGATCTTGTTAGCAAATATTCTGAGTGAGCGGTTTACGTTGGGGCTTACGAGATGGATGAAGTCCTTCAGGAAGGGGGACTTGTACTGGCCAGGGTCACCAGGGGGCACTAGTCACTGTTAGTATCACGAGCCAAGCTGTTGTTACCAAGACCAGTGCTTACGCTTCTCGTTGATGTGCGACTCGATGTTCCAGTGCGTGTAGGCGTCGCGCGGGTTATTCTCCTTTGTGCAGGTAACCTCGATCTGCTTGAAACCCCACTGAGGCAGGTTGGTGTTGCCGGCGCGGAGATAGCAGCCCATAACCTCGTGTTTTAGGCGGAAACCGGTGGTAAGAGTGCGGATCTTGCTCCGGTCCCGGGACGCGGCGTCGCTGACGACCTCAATCTTCCAGTGGTCCTTCGCGTCACCGATGGTAGCGTTACCATAGGACGAAACCTCCCACTGAGACTTGGTGATAGGGGCAGCGATCTGGTGCGAGTGCAGGTTGCGGCCGGTCTGGGCGTGGAGCAGACGGATGACCTCACCATCAGCGATGAAACGAGGATCAGCCGCGGCGTCATAGGGGGTGTCGCCGCGGTTGGGGTAAAAGAACCAGTTGTTGTTGGCATCTTTGTGGTGGTAGCAGGTTACCTGCTGCTGACCGGAGCCTTCGGGGTAGGTCTGGACGTGGGAGTGGAGAAGACCGCCGCCGTAGCCCATGTTCTTGATGGTAACCAGAGAGCCGTAAGCAACCTCCAATGGGCTGTCCCTGCCGACCTCGGTGCCCCGGAGGTTGGCCTGGAAAAGCGAAGACATCTGAGCGTCGCCGGGGCCGCTGTTAGTGAGCACGGCGAAGTGGATGGCGAAGCTGAGCAGATAGACGAGAAGCGGGAGAATGATGAGACCGACGACGCGGGCGGCAACGTGAGCAGCCAGTTCAGTCTACATTGGATTAGCTTTGATAACTCGGCAAAATTTACACAGCTTTCACCTACCACAGGCATCTTGGTGTCTCCAAACTTGTTCCACAGGTCCTCGATGGTGTACAGGCCAACAAGAGCGGTAACGAAGAGTCCCACCAGCTTGATGCTGGTGACAAAGCCAATGCTCAAGCCGGTCATGAACAGCCAGAAGAACCACTCGGGCTCAAAGTTGTTCCTGCGCTGGCCGTGAAACTTGGCCCAGCAGAGGGTGGTCGAGACGGTGCCGAAAAGAAGCATGGAATCGAGAAGAATGAAGCGGCTGATGGTGGTGTACGAGTTCTCGCAGAGGACCATGAGAGTAACGAGCCAGACGGCGGCGCGCCTGAGGTTGAGCTCCTTGGCGGTCCAGTAGGCCATGGGCACGCACATGGCGCCCCAGAAGGCGTTGAACTGGCGCATGAAGGTGTAGTTGATTTCAGGCGGGTAGGTCTCACCCGACTTGAACTCGAAGGATCCATTGTATCCTGCGAGGTATCCGCTAAGGCCGACGAGAAGCTTACCGGCGGGGGGCTGACTTCGGGTTAGTCGAGGTTTGGAGTGTTATGCGTGGAGGACAACTTGCATGGACGTCGAAGTAGAACTCGCGCTTCAGGTAATGGCTGCCGAACTTTCCGAAGCTGTTGGAAAAGAGATTAGCGAGGGTTTGTGCAGAGGAATGGGGGATGTGGTCAACTAACTGAGCTTCGTCCCACGTAACGATGGGAGAAAGGCCAATCTTGTAGAGGCGGGTAAAGAAGGCGAGAGCAGTGAAGACAATCGGGGCAATAACCCATTCCCATTGATCGAGAACTTCGAGGAATGATGGCTGCTTCTTCGCCTTCTTCTTGTCGTCAACAGGCTGGACCGATGGAACGCCAACCTGCTGCGGCGTGCCCGGGATGTTGCGTCTCCTGGCCGCATCGCCAAGGTCGGCGCCGGAGACGACAGCGGCCCTGTCGTATCCAGAAGCCATGGTGTTTGGTGTTGGTGCTGCCCTTCTTTGTTGTCTTGCGCAGATCAGGACGAATTGAGATGTTGCGTCTCAGGGGGTCGCGACGGGCCGCGGTCTCGATATGAGCTGTGGATAATAAAACGGGGTTAAACGAGCGTGTCGAAGCAATCGAAGTCAAAACGGTAAAAGCCGTTGCGAGCGAACTCTACCAATGGTAGATTCGCAGCCCAACCGACTGTGTCCCCTAAAAATCAAAGGAAACACGATGAAAGGATGAAAGGTGAAGAATTAAAATCGCTGCCTCCTCGCTGTCGAGTCGAGCTTGCAAGAGCTGAGCTGAGAAAAAAGGGGATACGATGCATGCAACTTCGTGGCCTTTTTCGCCCGTTAGAGAGCCTACCGTTCGGACTTGGCATTCCCATCCCTGTCTGTCTTTCAGCCCAGATCCTTTTGGAAACGTCCCACCCTTGTCAACTAGGCGACGGATCGTCAAGCCACACCTCCTACCAAAAAAGATGGCACGCCAAAAGATGGAACTAAGAGTAGGAGAAGTCATGGAAAAGGAAATGGGCAAAGGTAAAGGAAGTCTAGAAAAGAAACGATTGATTCATCTATATAGATTTTACTTTGTTTTCTACAAGTCATGGGACGGCTGGTGGATAAACATTCCACAGCTCGAGTCCGGCTATTTCTGTGTGCTCTTCCTGACAGCGTTCCATTGCACATGGTGGATTTCTATTTTCGAAGATTTGATTAAAGGAGTATATTACTCTCAAGGTTCTTATCGAGATGAGAGCAAAGCCGATGCTTCCGTCCAAACAGATGTGATTTTGTTGAACTTCGTACTTCTCACATTGTCTTTGCAATTCAGGACTCGATTTCGCAAGTCGGCGCCCGCAGCCATACGTGTGCATATCTCAGCTTTAACGTGGAACCCGACTCCCTAGGAATGTCTCCACCCATGTTCTGAGGGAAGGAATACGGCAGGGATCTCATCCATATGTACAAAGCTTCTCAAAACATGAGAGGTAGGTATTTATCAAACACGGCGTGTGACATGAGAGATACAAGAGGAGAGCGCCTTGGAGAGCATCGATGTTCGACAAGCACCGCATAACTGGGCTGGTTACAATTAGTAGGCATTTACCACCACAAGTCTTCAGTGAACGCAGGGTATCAAGGCCTTGCAAACCCACAAGTCTTTCTTGTTGGCCCAGGATATTGTACAGCTGGTATACACCAAAAGCTCCGTTATCTTCTCGCACATGTTCCTCACACCGACCCGGCCTGAGCCTTAGAGAGCCGCCTTGATAGCCGCCGCCTCGGAATGTGCTTGCGCAATCATCTGCTTCTCCCTCTTCGCCGCCTCGTTCTGCTTCCTGATCCGCTCCTGATCAATGGCACCGGTCGCCTTCCGGTCCTCAATCTCGCGCATGAGGGCCTCATCTTGTGCCGTGGTCTTGACTGGCACGGCACCGCTCTTATCCATGAACTCCTTCAAGATGGCCTCCGACCTCCGCTCCTTCATGTCGATGGTGAGTACGCGCTCGCCCGCAGCCGGCGGGGGTGCCTTTGCAAAGCCATCGGCCGAGGAGCTGGGCATCGTGGAATCCGAGGCGAGTGTTGCGCCGGGTTCGCGGAAGTAAATTGAGAGCGTGGCGGGGCCATCTTGATCGTTGGTACGGTTGACAACCATGGGTATCGTCGGGTTCCAGTACTTCAGCCGTGGTAGGTTGTCACGCCAGACTCTCCTATTCCCATGTGTAAGCCTTGGTGGGTGAGATGCGCAATGACATGGTAGGGTCGTTCGTACCTCGGCCCAAAGTGCCCCCCGTTGAGCTTGTGAGCAAAGTCCATGTGTATCCGTGTCACATCCTGCGGGAGGATCGCTGCCCCGGGGCCGTTCCTTATCCAAACGAGCTAGAGGGAGTCAGTACCGTTGGTTGGCGGGGTCGGGGGTGAGGTGATCGATAACGAACGAGGGGGGGCATTGCGGAGTTACTCTACCTTCTACAACACCAGGTTAGCCAATTGGTCGCAAACCAAAGAGTCCAGAGTAACTTACTTCTGTTAAACGGTGCATACGGCGTATGACACCCACCATCTTGAAATACTGTGAGCCGGCGAGCTCAAGACAACGGGCTAGGTGGGTGCGGACGTTTCAAATCACGCCAAACGTAGACGGAATCACTGCTCAGAACCCCGTAAATTTTTGGGCCGAACTTCTGGAACCTCTGATTCACCGCTTTCCATTGCCTGCCGGATCCGTTCCCCGTCCGATTCAAGAACAGGGGTCTGAGTTTCAATGTGGGGCATGATTCTCTTTGCCTGCCGCAACCCCTGCTAGAAGTTTTGACGCCCAAGAAATTTCAATGAGAGACCCTCGAGTTTCAAGAGTTCACAGGACGTCCCTAGTAACGTTCTTAGGTACCTACCGAGGCGTGGGCAAGTCGACAATTCGGTATACTCCCGAGCGGCTTCATTCGCTATGGTGCCGGGACGTACGCTACCCTCAAGATGGCTGGGAAGGGTCTTTAACATAGAGCGCAGAGCTGCGCCATCCGAGGTACCACTGTATCTCTGCCCTGCATTTCAGTCGCTTTCCACGCATGCGACACTCCGAAGGCCATACCGAGCACACACGAACCCCGTTCGAGTACGACGATTTCATACCGAAACGGCCGCATCGGCCAACGCGGAACCTCCCTCTTTGAGCCGCCAACCCACCAAGACACTACCTCTGCAATGCCACGGGTGCGGGGCTCTGTCGCAAACCACCGTCCCTGACGAGGCCGGTTACTACGATGTATCACGGAAGGCGATCAAGCGATACCTGGGCCTGGAGGAGGAGACGGATGTGGAGAAGCCCCATGAAGCAGATCAGGTCGTGCAGCAAGCGCTACAGTCAGTTGATGTCGAAGCCCTAGAACGGCAGGGCATCAACCTCAAGGCGCTATTGCCGGAGCGCGAACCCGTGGTCAAAGCCGCGCCGGCGGCAGACAGCCCCCCCATCTGCGACCGCTGCCACAAATTGATCCATCACTCTGCCGGCAACTCGATCTATCACCCGAGTATCGAATCCCTGCGCGACACCATCGACGAGTCGCCTTACAAGCACAACCACGTGTACCACGTTCTAGACGCCGCCGACTTCCCCATGTCATTGCTTTCAAGGCTTCACGGTCTGTTGGATGTCACGTTGCGTACTCAGAACCGCCGTGCGAAGTCAGTCAAGTACCAACACGGGAGGCGGATAGAGATGAGCTTCATCATCAGCAGGTCCGATCTCTTGGCGCCGCGGAAGGAGCAGGTGGACTCGTTGATGCCATACCTCAAGGAAACGCTGCGTGAGGCACTCGGCAGGGTTGGCGGGCGTGTCAGGCTTGGGAATGTGCACTGCGTTAGCGCGAAGAGGGCTTGGTGGACCAAAGAACTCAAGGAGGAGATATGGAAGCGCGGCGGTGCCGGGTGGATGGTGGGCAAAGCCAACGTAGGGAAGAGCCAGCTCTTTGAAGCCGTTTTTCCCAAGGGTAGGATGGAGTGGGAAGCTCCCAAGCATCAAATCTCGGTCAACGTCTATCCCAAAATAGAGCCACAACCCACCCCGGACTCAACCCCTGAAGAAGCCGAAGCAAGCACCGAAACCGTGATCGAAACCGGCCCCTCCGAAAACACCGACCCACACCCAACCTACGCCATTTCCGAGGACTCCCTCCTGCCGCCCTCCCAACCCGAAACCAACTACCCCCCCATGCCCGTCGTCTCCTCCCTCCCCGGCACGACCGCCTCCCCAATCCGCGTGCCGTTCGGCTCCGGCCGCGGCGAGCTAATCGACCTGCCCGGCCTCGCGCGAAGCGATCTCGAGTACCATATCACGCCCGAAAAACGCCCTTCTCTCATCATGAAATCCCGTGTCCTACCCGAGCAACAAGTCCTCAAACCGGGCCAGTCCCTCCTCCTCGGCGGCTTCCTCCGCCTGACCCCGCGCAACACCGACGCGGAGGGCGACGACGAGCTCATCTTCCTCGCGTACGCCTTCACGCCGCTCGAGGCGCACACCACGGCGACCGACAAAGCCGTCGCCGTGCAGACGCAGGCGGACGACGCGCCGCGGGTTGAGAACGTCTCGTTGCCGGGAACGGGCGCGAAAATTCGCCATGCTGGTGCCTTCCAGCTGCGCTACGACGTCACCAAGGCCCGCACGGGGCCGCTCACGCGCAAGGAGGCGGTCGGGTTGAAGGTGGATCAGCTGCCGTATCGGGTGCTGGGGCTGGATATCCTGGTGGAGGGGTGCGGGTGGGTGGAGGTGGTGGTGCAGGTGCGCACGCGGCAGCTGTTTCCCCCCGGTGGGGCGGAGGGGAATATGCAGACGTTGGACCTGCGGCCGGAGCCGGTGAATGTGGAGAAGAGGAAGACGAGGGATGAGGAGGAGAGGGGTGTGGAGGCGAAGTGGCCGGTTATTGATGTGTATAGCCCGGAGGGGGCGTTTATTGGGTATCGGCCGCCGATGAATGCGTGGATGCTGAACAAGCCCAGGGTGGAGACGAGGTCGCGGCCGAGGAAGAGTATGAAGGGGGCGAAGAGGTTGGAGAAGAGGGAGAGGAGGGCGAGGGAGGCGGCACGGGGCTTCACACGGGAGGAGTGAGCAAGGAAAAAGGGTGAAACTCCTTGTTTTTGGATAGCCTGGCTGTACGATGACTGTATGATAATGTAAACATGTCTTTATATCCCTCGAAAGATCATCTTGGAAGAGCAGGCAATCGGATTCAGTAACATACCCGGTGGGTGCCGGAGAGGAGGGTATAATCTCTATTTGCCAACCACGACTTGCCAGCCTTTTCAGTGACCCTTGCCGTCTATCGGACCATCTTTTATGTAGTAAATGTCATCGTACACTGTATCTCACATGGCAACCGAGAGGATCTCTCTTTCTCGTTTGTTCACTCCTCAGAACCCCGGCGCGCCCTGGAACTTGCCCTTGTCATCATATCTCGCCTCTGCTCACGGTTAGCAACCAATCTTCTGGTATCGAAAGCAGAAAGGTTGAAGGAATAAAAACTTACTAAAGAAGGTATAATTCAACGTCACGGTATGCACATTCCGCATATTCAAATCCTTCAACAAATCCGGATCCAAATAAAAGAACACCGGCATATCCACCGTCTCCCCAGCCGCCAATCGCTGCTCCTCAAAGCAAAAACACTGGATCTTGCTAAAATACGGCGCCGTCTGCGCCGGCGTCACCGAATACGTCGCCACCCCGATGATATCCTTATCCGAGTTGTTCGTGGCCGTGTAGAAGGCGAGGGCCGTCTCCCCGGGCAGCACGCGTACCTCGCGCTGCTGCGGCGTGAACTTCCACGGCAGCACGTCGGATACCGAGGAGGAGAATGTCACGCGGATCCGCCGCGCGTCGGTCACGGGCTCGAGACGAGAAGCTAGGTCTTCGGGTGACCCGTCGCCGCTGTTGGCGGTGCCGTGCGCGCGGACGGGCTGGCCGCCGTAGCCCGTTGTTTGGCAGATCTGTGGGGCGGGGAGTGTCATTGGTTGATATGGGGGGAACGGAGAGGAGGGGGAGGACATGAAACATACCATCTTGTACATAGGCACGGAGCCATACGAAAACGCAACCGTCCCCAGAATGATGCTGAGGGTGTAATACCTGCGACAGAAGCACACCAGTCAACAACCCTCCCCGGCAATACCACCACCACCTCCATCATCATCATCGCTCTGGAGCCAATGAACCACCCACCAGCCCCATACACCAACGGAGAGGGGAAAGAAAATCCCTACGCAGTCGACCGATTCCGCCTCTTGTAAACCTCGTTCATCTTATCCATCCCCGGCGCTGCCCCATCCGGTATCCTCCTCTGCTGTCCATTCTGTTGCCCATTCCCTTGGTGGTGCTGCTGTTGACGTCTGGGGAAGCTCCTCGAAAAGAAACGGCTCGAGCCGGATCTAGCCGCAGCTGCTGCTGATGGTTGCTGCCATTGGGTGCCGGCGCGGCGGCAAGAGAAGCAGGACCAGCTGGAGGAGGCCTCGGCGGCTATGCGCTGGGCGAAGCGCGGTATTGGATTCATTGTCGGGGTGGGCTGTGAGCTTGGAGGAGGGAACGAGGTCCCGTGGGGTCGAGGTGGGTTTGTTTTCTTGGGGGAGGGATCATCCGATCTGGGACGGAGTTTAAGGTGGGAGCTTCTTTGGGGGTGGAATGGAAATCTTGGCGGGTGGTGCCGGCTGGTGGGGCTTGGCTTCCTCCCCTCTCTCCTACGCTACCAGGCCGTCACTTACACGGGGTTCAAGTTGCTAAAATGGGTATATGTCATTCATTCGTAAATGTCATCGAAGATGCTGTAGCTATATGTGTTCCTGGCAATCCAATTTCATGTCCAATCCATCCATCCGATACATGTCCAATGTCCAATCCATACATTTGATACAACTTAATGCTCCTTCTCATGCAACCGGCCCTTGATACCCCCGGGGCCATTGACCCTCGATGCCAACCTCCGGGTCGTCGACCTGCTGGCCATGTTCAACACCCCATCCAAAATCTCAATGAAGAACATCTGCACAAGCGCAATCAACAACCTGAAGAGATAGTCCAAAAGCGAATACTTGGGCTTCTCCCCGCGGCTGCAGATCGAGTCCTTGAACTCAAACGGGATGGTCGCGCCGAGGTGCTCGACCGCCACGCGCAGGCCGCTGCTGAAGCCGTCCTCGTGGAACCCGTACTTGGTCCACGCCCCCGCGTAGCTGATGCCCCGCGTGTTCTGGATCTTGACCAGATCCTGCTGGGCGCGGATGGTCTCCGGGTTGTAGACGGCGTGCCGGTAGCTGTACCGCCCCTGGACCGTCTTCGGGTCGGGTTCGTGGAGGGGGTTGAGGGTTACCAGGACGTCGCCGAATGCGTCGCGCGGGATGTGCTGCAGGGCGTTCATGTTGTAGGTCAGGGACACCTGGTTGATGTTGCCCTTGCCGTTGGGCGACGCTGACTTGGTCTGGTAGTTCCAGCTCGACCAGGCGGTTTTTGACCGGGGCATCAGAGAGGTGTCCGAGTGCAGAACCGCGACGTTTGGCGAGGTGCGGAAGTTCTTCATGATAGACCTCTCCTCCTCGGTGGCCGAGTTGCGGATGATCGAGTACGCCTGGTCACCGTGGGTTGCCAAGATGACGTGGTCGAACACCTCGGAATGGCCGCCCTGGGTATGCAGGCGCACACGTCCGTCGGCCTCGTTGGTGAGCGCTGTCACGGTCGTGTTGAGTCGCAGGTGGTTTGGCGGAAAGCCCTGCATGACCTTGTCGATGTACGTGTTGGCCCCCGTCGAAATGGTCAGCCACTCGGGCCGGGCAGCAAAGGTTGAGAGGAGGTGATGGTTCCATCTGCAGGTTGTCAGCATAACCCGGAAATTACCCTGTCGTCGGGTGGGCTACTCACAGGAAACGGACCAGCGTCACCGCCGGGAAGTCGAGCGTACACTTGTCCGGGCTGGTGCTCCAGACGGCGGCCGCCATGGGGATGAGGTAGTTGTCACGGAACGCATGCGAATAGCCTTCCCGTTCCAGGTACTCCCCAATCGTCTCCTCAGTCGGCTCCTTCGCTTTCAGGACATCCAGGGCAAACTGGTTGAACCGGAAGATGTCGAAGAGCATGCGCCACATTCGCGGCGAGAAGAGGTTCCCGCGCTGGCAGAACAGGGTATCTAAGCTCGCGCCTGCCCACTCGAAGCGGCCTTGGTCCCTTGACACCGAGAAGCTCATCTCGGTGGGGTCTGTCTTGACGCCAATCCTCTTGAGAAAATTGAGAAAGTTCGCTGCTCAGGGGTTAGCAAATATCACGACGGACTGGATAGGGTAACGTACGGTACGTCTCCGAGTTCATGACGATAAAACCAGTATCGACCTTGGTCTTGTACTTCCCATTGGTGAACTCTACCGTTTGAGCGTGCCCACCAAGGCGCCCACTGGCCTCGTACATGTAGACATCGTGAGGGCTGCGGTTCAATGCCCACAGGGCCGCGATTCCAGCGCAGCCGCTGCCGACAATGGCAACCTTCTTCCTGGGATAGGGGTCAGCCCGGTTCAGCATGGTCGTACCAGGGCATGTATCTGAGGTGTGGGGAGAAAAGTTTGATCGGGGACAGGATGGATGGGGTGGAGTGTATAAGTCTGTAAACGGGACTCGATGAACTCGATGGCCGCCCGCGGGGTAGTGAGACAAATGATGTCGGGCTACCCGACTTAAGGGGATTGTCAGTGGCCTGTTTCTGGAAGCATGGCACGAGCAGCTGTTGGGCGTCGAATCGGGGCGCGTTTGGGCGCAACATAGCTGGCAAAGCCGGACCCAGTCGTATTCAGCTGGCCCGGGCCCAGCCCCGAGAACAGCGAAGCGCAGCAGATCTTGATGCAGGCCGCATGCGGGTCGCAACCCAAAGCTCCAGCGGTTTGCCGAGGCGTGTCGCCCATTCCAGCCACTGACGTTTCGAGTATCATGGATTGGTACCCGCCAGAGCAGCCTCGGATTCCGAACTTACATGGTGACTTTTTCAGAAGTCATCTTGGCTGCGGGATGATCGATCTCAAGCATGGCATTTGAGGGCGGATACAAGCGGCATGATAATGGCTCGCAGCACTTGGTATCGACATTTTATAGAGTCGAGGGACAATGTATCATACACGATGCGTCATAAACAACGAGTCATAGTTGAAAACATACTTCTGATAAAACGAACTTTGTTCATGGCAGTGTCGTGTGAGCAGCCCAGCACATGCACATTGTGATTTGGGCCGGGGTGGGAACATGAGATGAAACTCGGCGTGCGCGTCAACCAGGAAGCCAATGCAAAGAGTCCCTCACTAGGTTGAAGAAGGCAAATGCGAGACACTGGCGGCTTGGGGGAGCAGAGCTGATTGCTGATGCGCAGCATTGGAAAAGCCGGGGGCTGCCATCAGAGAATATTCTGTGGTTGGGTCAGAAAACAGGGCGCAGAAAGCCGTTGGTCCAATCGCACTTGCCCACATTGCTCCCGACCCTGTCAAGTCGTGGCTCCTTTTTCCTGGGAAGTGGGACGCCACAAATCACACCATATGCACAAGAGGTCTGTGTACAGTCTGAAACTACCTACCTACCTAGACTAGCTAGAATGAGTAAGTTACAACAATGAGTATGTCCTCTCACACACTGGGGGAAAGACGAGGCGTTAGTGGCTGGTTGACTGCAAAGAGCAGCCCGGTACGCCATGTGTAAGTGTGTTAAGGCTACAAATTTACACCATCAGTCACTTTGGCGGAGTGGTTAACGCGCTGCCCTGCTAATTCACAGTTAGCTGCTAGGCAGTTCCCTCGGGAGCGTAGGTTCGAATCCTACAGGTGACGTTTTTTGCTTCGACCGCAATTTCTCTTTTCTCGGTTTGCATATTTTTAAGTGTCATCAAACATCTTAGGTACAAGAGAAAGATTGGCGAAGGAAAAAACTGCTAAAAGCTTCGAAGGAAGTTCATCGAAAGGGTGGGTGCTCGTGAGCTTAGCTCACACGCATCCATGCACCAAAACTTGTCCTGGAACAAACCAGCCGCCCACGTCGTTCAAGATGAGTCATGGCAGACTCGGAGACGGCTCGCGGAGCAAAATCAGGCGTCAAACCGTGCTTGTGCAACATGGATCTTCTGATAAATGGACGAACAACCATTGGAACTTCTCGGGCAATGCCCCTGGGCCGTCATATCACACGGAACTCAAATCACAGGTCTGAAATGTCGAGGCCAAACGGAATCGCTCACTCATCGCAAGACCCAAAAGGGCCAGCATAGCAGCAATTCTTGGGACGCCGATTCCTCTACCCGGTTAATACAACCCGATGTACACACAGAGTCCTGGAAATCCAGTTCTCTGAAACACCGGGCCTAAATTCTGCGTCTCCGGGGGTAAACTTTCTGAAGAAGAAAAGAGAAGAAAAAGGTGGGTTCTGCCATGGCCGACAAACTTTTATTCCGCAGCCCCACCGTGCGGGTTACAGTGTATATAGTATTGATACTGTGACTAACTTGATGACCAATCAGACGTCTAAACCAAATACCAATTTATCGACTCCAACTCCCAAGTTCAACAGCGAGTTACCAAGCTTTGTGTCCTTGACAACAACATCACATGGGTTGAATTTTCAGCAGCTTGGCCTCAGCTGTCATCTCCCGAACCAAGCTTGACAAGTCTAACCCGATGGGTTGATTGACTCTTGAGAATGGCCTACCATTTGGGGAGAATGAACTTGGAAAAGCGCTAATCGAGCCGAGGCCCAGCTAAAGTTTTCCTTGCCGCGGGTACATAGCAAGATGATTCTGTTTGAATGCTGTGGCTCCAATATACGGTGTTGGATTGATCTTCTGCCTGCGGATTACTATACTCGAATGCCAGACTCTCGAGCACTCAGACACAGCATTCTATCAGAACCTGTTAGCTTGAAGCCAGTGCCAGCACTATCCACCAAACCAAAACCATCATGTTCCGTTCAAGTTTCCAACCCAACCAACCCCTACTAAGGCTCTCCCCATCCACTGCCATAAAAGCAAAACCAGAAAGAACAGCCGTGAGCACCACCAACTCATTCCCCCACACTCAAGCAAACAAAACATTCAAGCATCCTAACCCCCCCTTCCCCTTCCCCTCCTCCCCATCCTCCCGCGCCTCAGATGCGCATAATGGTGCCCCTCGAGACGGGACCCGTAGTCCGCCCTAACGCCGCCGCCACAGCAGTCCTCGCAGTCGGAGAAGTCGCTCTGGCAGTTACGGGCGCCGCAGAGCCGCGGGCGGAACAGCACGCGCCGCTGGATGGATTGCCTGCTCGTATGCCACACCTTTGGTGAGGGGGTTAGACATCCCGCACCAAACGATCGTCAAGTACGGAGACAGTGAGACCGCCGCCCTAACCTTGACGCGCGCTGGGGCCGATGTGAACCTCACTGCCGCCGACATCCCCGGCGAAAGACGGCAACTCATCAAAAGCACTCCGCTGGAGCTCGCATGTCTCACGGGAAAGAACGAGGTTGTGAAGGCGCTCATCAAAGCCGGCGCCAATATGAACACGCCAGGCGGAGAGTTCGGCCCCCCGCTGCAGGCCGCGTGTTTCCTGTTTGACCAGCGGGAGAAGGGCTACTCCGACTCAAAGACCGTCCGCGCCCTAATCAAGGCCGGCGCGGACGTCAACGCGGTCGCCAAGCCTGGCGATACTGCCCTCGCCGCGGCGGCACACTCACTGCAGCCGGAACTAGTCAAGATCCTGCTTGAAGCCGGTGCTGACCCACACCTGCACACACTTTCCAAGCCATCCACAAGCCTCTTCCCGGAGCTGCTGTCCATCTTCGGCGACATGCAAACGGGGTTCTTTGAGCGTAGAACCTGGACCCGTGACGTAGAGAGGTCTAGGGAACCGGCGGAACAGATCGTGGGGCTGTTCGCGCAGCATGGCGTCATCCTCTCCCTGGAGGCGCTACTACATCCGGAGAACCACTAAGTCCCAGTCGACTCGCTTGGTAGTGCTTGATACTCTCGGTTACGGTTGTCAGTGAGTAGGAGAGGGCGACATCAACACGGTAAGGCCACGGAATCAAGTACCGTATAGGCTAAGCTTAGCAAATTGAAACACTTCATTATCGAGGAAAAGCTGAACTAAGCGATATTGTAATAGCCATGCCAGCACAGTCCACTCACGTGAGCCATTTGATTCTCTTCTATCTTGATATCTTACCCTTTCTTCCGAGTTCAGCTTTTTTTGGTCAGAGGCGGACGTCCTCCGCATTGTTTGTTTGTTTGTTTCCCGCATTCCCCCCCTTTTGCCCCACATATTTGCCCCTTTTCCCTAGCAGCCCTCGTTGTCAATCGTTGCTTTCGAAAACGAAACCAGATGGGGCGACAAAATGGGAAAATGCACATACCTAAAAGTCCAATCATCTTCTCGGGTTACTTTGCGTTCCGTTACTACCCCTGGTTTGCGTTGTGTTGCCGGGCCGGGGTGGCGTTCCGTTGCCCCCCCGAGCCCCCTGGCTTGCGCCGCGGCTCCCGTCGTGTTGCTTGGTCTAGTCGTCGGTGGTAAACCGCCAGTATGTTCCATTTTCTTTCCGGGACGTTGATCCTCCTTCTCTACGGAGGGCAGTATGTTCCGGGTTGTTTTCTCCGTGAAGGACGGGTTTCGCGGCGCGGGGCTCGGTAATTCGGAGCGCAATTGGTGGCCCGCTGCCCGTTTCTGCGCGAGGGCGGCAGGCTGCTCAGTCCGTCGTGCGCTCATGGGCTTGAGCCGCGGAGGGGCACCGGTGCATTTCTTCTCCGGCGGGCGTTCCCCTGCTGCGGCCACAACGCCAGGACGTTGCGGAGCCACCGAACCAGAGCCCTTCTGCTCCACGTGACCCCGGGTCTGGATACGGGGTGCCTTGGGTAAGGGCGCTTCCATTGAGTTGGACCGTGGAAGAGCGTCAGTGCCTCGCTTGTGGGAGATATTCTGACCGGGAGGTTTCGTGCCCGCACGAGCTGCGACGGCGGCGTGCCATGTCGATGTCTGAAGATACCTCTCCTCGAGTTCCCGAAGCTCAGAAGATCCGGGCGTCAGGCCGTTGCGCTCGCTCAATGATCGGCTGCTGCTGTATTGGATATCTTGGTCCTGGTGTGAGCGTAGATCGTTGAGGAGTTTTCTCGCTTCCTTGAAGCACTCCTCTGCCGTGGGTCGATTTTGAGGTTTTTTGTCTAGCATCTTCTTAATGTTAGTTACGAGACGGTCGTTGGTATTTTTGGCAATGTCCCGGATCTCTTCAGAGACAAAATCAGAATAATAGATCAGTCCGCGTTCTTTGGGCGGGGCCGGCAGCCCTTTGTTAATCAGCGCAAACCCAATAACACCGAGGGCCCAGATATCGACAGCATTAGTATAACCATCTCCTCACATCTCAGGGGCCATGTAAGACACGGTACCGCACATTGTCTGCATGTGGGTTTCATCTTCCTCCCTTTTCCTGGCCAAGCCAAAGTCAGCTAGGGCAAGGGAGAGGGGGCTCTTCCTGCGTATGAGGATGTTCTCGGGCTTGAGATCTCGGTGCGTGATGACTCTGTCGTGGATGTACTTCAATCCTTCGGCGATTTGTTCTAGGATCTCGACAATTTCAGACTTCTTAAAGGGACTTTTTCGATCCCTCATCATGTCTTGGAGGTTGCCGTGCTGGCAATATTCCATGACAAGAATCCAGCGGCCGGGTATGTCTTCGTACCAGTCGATATATCTGACGAATCGATCCGAGCCGTGTTGGAGGGATTTCAATGTCTCCATCTCCTTTTTCAGATCTCTTTTGTTGATTTCAGAGCTTACTTTCTTTTGGGCTCCGGGGTGGGACATGGAATGGGATCCAGGGCTGGATCCGACGATCTGCTTTGCGGCGAAAACAGCCCAGTCCTGCAGACGGCGCACCATGTACACGGCTCCATGCGAACCCTGCCCCAGCTTTTTCTCGAACCAGTACATATATTGCCGCTTCTCTTGTGCCGAACCTGAGGGGGTTGCGCTCTGTGTTGGGACCTGGGAGGCGATGCTCAGAGCTCCGAGATCAGAACAGTTGGCAAAAAACGCATCGCGTTTCCTGCGAAATATTTCCAGTTCGGGGCCGCTGAGAGAGGGAACCTCGATTTCGAATGATAAGCCACCTTGTAGTGTGAGGGTAATGAGACACGCCCGGGGTAAGATGCATCTGTATGGGATGCCGGTCCTTGGCCATGTCCACTGCTCTCCGCGGCCACCCAGAGCTAGTTTACTTCCTCGCTTAGAGACATCGTATAAGACGACGTGATCACCTTCGACGGCAAACTTGATATGCTGGTTGCTGACGGTAAGGGAATTGCAAACGACGTCGGAGCACTCGGGATCACGGCCGATGACGAACTGGGACCGGGATTGGCCTGGGGGGTTGGAAAAGGGCAGGACGATGGTGAAGGACAAGTCGCATTCTTCCGTTCCAGCCCGTTGACGGCGGTCGAGTAACGCACTGCTTGAACTCTGGTTGAGGCGGGAACGGTTGGCCTCGACGAAGGGCCCGCAGCCTTCGAAGGCTGATACCGTCAATGTTAGAACCACGTCGGACACAGGCACCTTGCGCCCGCCCACGATGTATTATTTGGGAGTCATCTGGAGTAGTATGGCGGTAACTGCAATAATGGTGATGATGAGACGAGATGATGGGATTAGATCAAGGTCCGCAAAATGCACGATCCTTCTGGAGCATCCGAGGTTTTTTAAGTCCACCGGCATAAACACTGTAGCACATAGGGGTGTCTTTGGCTTCCATGGTAGGCCCTTCGCAAGGTAGAAAATTGTTGATGAGGAGGTCTGTAACGAAAGGGCGCGGCCTCGCGGCCCAGCAACCCCGATGGTGAGGTGCTGCCGTGCTCGGTCGGGGCCGCCGCAAGGGAGAGGGGGGAAGGGGCTGGGGGTGCATGAAGAGGCCCGTTCAAGTTGGTTGAACCAGGAGGAAATAGGGGGTCCGTTATGCCCGGTGAGGCGGGGAGGGGGAGAAGACATGAAGGGAGGGTTGCTAAGAGGGGGGGGTCACAAAGAAGGTTGCAGGTTTTAGCTATGCGTGAGGTTAACAGAGGCCGGTTTATCGAGTTTCGAGTTTCATGGACCAAAGGGTTGGCGCCAATGACATCAAAAGTCAGATTATACCAACAACACAGTACAATAACTAATAAATAACTACCTGTAGGTACCGTTTTGTGGCACGGTGCATGGTGAATCCCGATTTGGACGGTGCCATTTTAACTTCAGCATGTGACAGCTCGATTTGGAGGTGATGGCGTTTCGAGACGCATCTTGCATTCCTAAATGTATGTAGGTACATACATACCTAGGTACTTAAGGTACCTTACCTACCAACACACCTCTTACACAGACAGACCCTGCCATTACTCCCCTTACCATCCCTCTCCTTTGGCGCTGTTTTCCCGGCAGCCTACCTGTATGAGCTACGGGTCTTGCCTAATTGATTTTGGCACAACCATAGGTAATCGGCTCATTTAGACTTCAAAAATTTACCGTGTATTTTATTGATTTGACCATCTTAGTGCGCCGCCGCTGTCCCGCCTTCGATGCTGCATCATCCCGTTTCATCCATGCACCTAATCAACCAACCGACCGACCAACCGACCGGCCAACCGACCAACCACCCAGCCGCTCACCAACCACCCCTTAAGACGGGCGCTCAGGCCCTCGGGCGGGGGCCGCATGGGCTCACACGTCTGAACCTGATATCAGACCAACACCGCAACGGTTTCTGTCTTGCTCGCCGTTTTGTTCGTGGACTTTGACGCGACCGCAGCCCACCTCATTTTCCCTCACCCACTCGGTAACCTGTTGGATATGGCATCGCCCTCGGCCAGTGGAGACGAATCGGAACCCCGTGTGGCCCGGTTCTTTTCCGCGAGTCGCCCCCCTTCTCCGTCCCTTTTTCCTGGCTTCCTGAATCTTGAGGTTGTGAATGATAAACTCAGGTGTGTATCGCCGTCTCGCGCCATCCCCTTAGAATCCGCATCGGCCTAATCTCAGGCACAGACAACGCACCCTGTCCCCAGAGACTCCAAGTGCTGAAAAGGAGCGGATAAAGGCCCGGAAACCGTTTGATGAGCTTGTTGAGCTGGGAGGCATACCCCTACGGCCTTGGATTGACTTCCGTGCTGAAGATCTCACCGATGATCAAAGGGGCGACGACGACGGGGAAGGATGGATGCAGCTCCGCTATTCAGATGAGGAAAGGTATTGGCAGACTCAAATGAGGCTTTGGAGGCGATTTGCAAAGCGCCGCAGTCAAGATTCTGAGTCTAGCCTCCAAAGCCTAGAACCAATCGCCGCCCTCACTGCTTTTATAGCTTATTTGCGCGGCCACCTACAGAAGGATATGGAAGACCGCGTTGCGCCAGGCTGCGAGATATGGCCCGACTACATTGACATGAGGTGGCATAGGGACTTCATAGAGAATATTGTGAAGGCCCTTCCTCTTGCCGACGCCCTCCTCAAACAACTGAGGAAGGATAATGGAGACGAGGGTGCGTTCGAGGCAGCGGAGGTCACTTGCGAGGGGCTCATGGAGGAATACAATGTTCCCGATCGCGTGCTCTGGTTTCAGCTCTGGAACCGTACTCAAGCGTCCTTGACCGATTCTGAGCTGGAGACGCTGTTTGGATACAAACGGCAGTGGGATGATGCCAATGAAGATGAAGGCCAAGACGAAGACGAAGAAGGCCCAAGACCTGCAAAGCGCTTGGCGTTGAGTGTGAAACCGGTCGCGGAAGCCGCGAGTTCCTCACGACAGGAGGGCCAAGATGAGAAGAACCCAAACGCAGAACAGGACGCCGGGTCGGTGACCCTCGACTCTAGCAGCGGCCCAGCAACACCAACCCCAAAGGACCTGAGCGAGACAGAAACCGAGCGAAGCAAGCTAGTCGTCAATAAGGAGTCTACGGTTGTAGATAATCGCACGTATGGGCAGCCATCGGACGCCGGCGAAGGTAAACCAGCGCGGACGGCGGAAGGTATACAGGAGCCCAGGGATGGAGATTCCGTACCAGGTTCTCCGGGCCTTAAGAGGAGCGCTCGGGTTGCTGTCCACGACCCTTTGAGCAAGTGACTGTGACAGGATATTCTGCTGTTTGGGACTCTCGGAGGAATCATCACATGCCGGAAGAAGCCCGCCTCTGACCTGAACATCGATATGTTCATCACTCCTCGGCCGCCACGGCCAACTGACGCGCGCCAGGCCACCGCAGCGGCATGTCCTTGGACCGAGGATTATGGGATTGGTAGTAAGGGGGCGGGGTTAAAGGGGCCTGGGATTGGGTGCTGGCTTTGGCAGGGCCGGTGTGTGTTTTCTAGTTTTGGCTTTTCGGGTAGCGTGGGACGGCGGTACGTTCTTGGGCTGGTCGGGGATGGATTTGACACGATATTATGTATAACATGTACATACATTGGTGTTTAATGGGGCCACGGCGCGACTAGTCAAGTTGTAACACTCAAGTCTCTAATTTAAATTTCGGGACAACTCAAAAGGTCAGGAATGAAGAAGCTGACAAGAAAAGTTGCAATTCCATGTCTATATTTACAAGGTGCCACCTGGGCATTATAGTATAGTAACAACACGGGAGTCTCAAGCATGTGCGCTGTTGCCCCTTCTGCCCTACTTCGCGGCAGCTCCCCATCTACCTTGTTGTCAGTTGGCATTCATTGAGAGGTCCGAGGAGAAAGGAGACTCAACATACATATTTAGTTCACCGAGGTGGCCAAGCCAGAACAAGGAGATGGCATCATCCATGGCTCCCCTCCGTGCGCTATCACACCGTGGCGCCTTGGGGAAAACGGTGGGAGCGGCCATACCCATCGGTCCTCGTCGGCATCCGTTATGTGGTAGTGGTAGGCCGTACCGTGGCGCCCGCGCCCATGGCGAAATAGCGGACTTGCTCTGGAGAGGGGCCGTGGCCCTTGGACTTCGTCAGCAGAGCTAGCTCGGCAAAGCTTGGCCGCTCAAGCTTTAGTAGCTGGTCGAGATCGTCGACGCACTCGGCCGCAGAGGGCCGGGATGAATCCCTCCATGTCAACATGTTGTTCACGATCTGCAGGACCGGCCATGAGCTTCTCTGGTACATGACCTTCGCTCGAGCGGAGATCCCCTTGGGGTAGTCCATAGCAACGTTGGCCGCCAACTGCAGCAGTGACGGGTCAAGCATCTCAACTCCTATCACGCCCATGGACCAGATATCAATCGTATTTGTGTAGGGCTGGTTATCGAGCAACTCAGGCGCGCTGTAGAACATCGTCCCGTATCCCCCGCGTATGGACGACGAATCGCCCTTCTTCATCAAACTAGCCAAGCCAAAGTCGGCAAGAGCAAGAGACAGAGGGTTCATCTGCCGCACGAGGACGTTGGCGGGCTTCAAGTCGCGGTGCGTGACGCGGTTCTCGTGGAGATAGGCCAAGCCCTCGGCTAGCTGTTGAAGAACGAGTGTTGCCGCGCTGTGCGAGAACGGGCCTGCCGACGCCGAGATCATGTCGGCGAGGCTGCCCTCCGGGCAGTATTCCATCACAAGCATGTCCCTCCCGGGGCCGTCCTCGTACCAATCCATGTACCGGATGACGCGCTCGTGCCGCAGACTCTGCAGATGCTGCAGCACCCGCATCTCGTGGGCGAGGCTGCCGTCGCCCGGTGGCGAGAACCGGCGACGTCGACCTGACCGACCCGCAGCCACGTATCTGCCAATTCTGGAGTCCTGACCGCCGTCGTCCTCCTCCTTGAGCTCCTTCACTGCGAAGACGGCCCAGTCGTGGAGACGACGCACGCGGGATACTGCCCCAAAAGCGCCATTTCCTAGCCGCGACTCCAACCAATACATGGGTCGCCAGTCGCTCCCCCGGTACTGGGACAGCTCAGGCAAACCGACGGGTGGTGCCTTGCCCCCTGACCGGCTCGAGAGGAAGGCGTCACGGTTCTGGCAGTAATCCTCGATTTCCTCCAGGTTGCGGGACGGGATGCGGATGATGAACTCCTGGCCCGGGATCGAGAGGGTGATTGCACAATCCGGCGGTAAGATGCATCGGTACGGCGCCCCGGGCTTGGGATAGGTACGATGAACGCCTCGGCTGTCGAGGGTGATACGGCTGCCGGAAGACGAGACGTCGTACAAGACGACGTCGTCACCTTCGAGCGCTAGCTTGATGTGGACGTCCGAAACAGCCGGGTCGGTGCAGACGACATCGCAGGAGTTCGGATCGTAGCCGATGGTAAAGTAGGGGCGTGACTGGGCTGGGGGATCGCAGAAGGTCAGGACGACAGTGGGTTGGACGAGGGGCGGTGTGCGCGAGCCGGCAGTACGCCTAAAGGCGCTGCTGACTTTCGTCTTGACATCGCCAGCCTCGTCGATGCGGGATAGATTCCTCTCGAGAAAAAGATCTGCATGTTGTAGTCCAAAGGGTGTGAGGGCAAGCTCCAGGACGACGTCGGACTTGGGGACATCACGTCCGTTGAGGGTGTAATTGTCAAGAGCCATTGGAGTTGAGATTGGATTCAAAGTTGTATAAGTGCTTGGGTCGGTCGGGTTTCAGAGGCGTCTGCCCTTCCCCTTTATAAAGCCGTTAGGAGAGCATTATGCGAAGAGAATAGAGTAGAGCAGAGCGCACGGCTACGACAGTTTTCCTCATTTGCCCAGAGACCAAGAGATAGGCCCAGAAAGAAGCCATGAACTCGCGGGGCTTTACCAATGTTGAGTGAGCGTTAACTTCCGCGTCTCGCCGGCAATTTCGCGGTTGATGTAAGGCAGCGAGCCTTGTGTCGTTGAGACGCCATGTCTCACTTCTCTCTCGCCCAATGGGGGTGCAGGAGAGACATGCTGCTTGAGACTCGATGAGTGGACACCACCTAAAGCAGCGGAGGCGCGCGCAAAGATGACAAGCCTCCGTACCCAAGCAGTGGTCGCTTGGAGGTCCAATCACTGAGGCTTGGGCAAGCCAGCTTTCTCCTAGAGATCAAGGTCGCCATCGAGTCAGGCTGCATCGTGCCCGCCGCTAAACCCCGCCTTTGGGGAAGAGAAACCTTGTTGAGCGAGAAGATTTTCCCTCAAGGATATTCTTAAAACTATCGTGTAGACATTGCGCAACTTCACAGCTCTCGGTACATCCCGCAAGGGAGTGAAGCCGCAGATATGCCTCTGGTATACACTCCGTCTAGTTCCATTATATAGCTGCTGCTAACCTCGAGAAGGGAGATACTGCCCTCGCAGGAACGTTCGAAGCTTTTCACTGGTATACATTCCCACCGACAGATAGCGAGAGAGAAATAGAATGGAAACCCGGATCACCATTCCCTCCAATGTCCGCCATCAAAATCGGGACAGGAGAAGTTCCTTGGTCAGAATTAGGAAACTCGGGAACTAGACCCGTCCCAGCGAGGCAATCTGTTGAAGTGTATCGTATAGAGGTGAGATTTAATTAAAAGCTTGGCTCATTCACAGAGTTTCTGGACGAGGTCCAAGTCTACTGTTGATTGTTAAGGAAGCAGTCACTCGTTTCTCTCTCGGGGAAGGCCTCGATTCAAAACTGGAAATAGCCCACACTCACTTCGTTCATCTGGGGAGAAGGCCCCAGTCCTCAATCCAGAACCAGAAATAGTCTGCAGGCACTCTGTTGTCTAGGGGAAGGCTGTGGACATTGTTCGGACATGATTGTCTCACCAAACAACTCCTCTCCAACACTCACACGGGTAATATCACACGAAGAACATGATAAACCAATGTCGAGGCCTAGATCAGAACCGTTTTAACCGACCCCAACACCAAGGGACAATAACAAAAACTCAAGAAAATCCTTACAAACAACAGGCCCCCCGCCTCATGACCGCCTGTTGCCACCCTTATTAACCCGACTCCCATGCGTAGCAGATCCCCTCTGCCTCTCCTGCCCTAACCCCCTCCGCCCAGAAGCAGCCGCAATCCCTCCTTTCCCACCGCGTCCTCCCCTCCCTCCACCACCGCCACCACCCCTTCCTCTCCCAAGCCCACCACCGCCGCCCCTCCCCCTTCCTTCACCACCACCAAACCCACCGCCACCCCTCCGGCGGTCATTTCCCCGCTTGTTATCCCTAAACGCTTTCGCAGCCGCACCCTCATCAACATCCATGCCGCCGCCACCGCCACCGCCATCATCACTCTCATCATCATCATCCCCCTTCCTCCCGCGGCTCCACTTGAGCTTCCCGCGCTGGCCACGGCGCGGGGCATCCTTGCCCCCCAGCGCAGCCACATAAGCGCCCACTCCACTCTCCTCCTCCCCACCAGCAGCGGGGGTGTCGATATCCATCGCACCCGCGGTGTTGTCCTCATCACCACCGAAGATCAGCTTCCCGTCGAGGTCCGTCTTGGCCTTCATGCGTTTCCCCGTGCCGTCCTTGCGCAGCCGGCCGGGCTTGGTGGTGGAGATGTTGGCGAGGGCGTTGCGGTCGAGCAGGTCGAGCGGCTCGGCCTCGTCCTCGAGGATGTAGGCGCCGCCCTTGTGCGCGCCCCGGCGGTTCTGCTTTCCGGCCCGTCATCTCGGCGTCCGAGTCATCCGAGTGGTCTGAGTCGTTGCCGCCGCCGCCACCGTCCTCGTCCTCGCTGCTGTACAGTGCTTGGTCGTACTCGTTCTCGAAGCGGCTCTTGCGCTTGCCTTCGCCGTCCGAGTCGTCGCCGCCGCCCTCCTTGGCAGCCGCGTCCTTCTTGCGCTTGCTGCGCTCCTTGGTCTTGCGGATGTTGGTGATGAGCTTGCGGTCGGCCTCCGGGCAGTGCTTGTTGACCGTGTCGACGCCGAAGCGGCGGACCATGCGCTCGAGGATGTGCTTGACTTTGGAGCGGAAGTGGCCCTTGTGCTCGTGGCTCCAGACCATGACGTTGGGAATCAGGGTCGGGAGGCGCGGGGTCATAAGCTCCGCCGGTAGGCTGATGACGCACACCTTGACGAAGCCCAGCACGCTTTTGACGATCTCGCGGTTGTTGGAGGTCAGGAAGAGGTCCATGGTTTGTACGAGGTCGGACATGGTCTCTTTGCTCAAGAGCTCCCGGAACTCGTAGAGAACGCGGGTGATGGCGGTGATGGAGGCCGAAATCATGTGGGGCGTGCTGCCGGCAAGGCCGGCGCTGACCATGGTGAAGTACTCCTCGATCGAGGCCTTCGCCGCCGGCGCATCCTTGGGCATGTTTGGGACCTTGCTGTTGTCGATCAATGCTCCGTCTGCAGCCACCATGGTCTGGCCCATCAGAACAAGGAGGTCGAAGGCTGTTGTCCGAGCCTTCTCATTGTTCTCCTTGCAGCTGATGACGACTTCGGAGAGGACAGCGGGGATGAAGTGGAGGGAGGTGTGGGGAATAAAAGGGAGCAATGCGGTAATCGCGGCAAGACGCTCTCGCCTGGCGGGCGCAGACACCTTCTCCGCACTCGAAAGAATAAGGCTCTGAAGCTCAGGGTGCCTTTGCTCAAGAGCGGCCTTGCCAATCTCCGAATCCACTAGCCGCGGAATCATCTTGTAGGCCTTCTTCTGGAGTTGCGGGTCATCGTCCTTGAAAACGACGAGCGACGCGATCCTGAATAGAGCCTCAAAGCTTTCCCTCGGTAGGTAGATGGACATGGTGACGACAAGATCCATCAGCGTGTGGGCGGTGGAAGGTATCTGCTCGCCGCTCTGCTGGTTCTTAGGCTTCTCGACCGGTTCTTGGAGAGCTGCAGCCAGCTTCTCGCACACAAGGTCGAACGTCTCCATGAGCCGTGCCGGCGGGATGACGCTCAGGTAGGCGTTGATGGTTTGCAGGACCGGCCCCCGCTTCTGGGGAAGGGTCGTGCTGTAGACGTTGAAAAGCACCGCAAGAAAGTCGGCAGAAAACGCAGTCCCAAGGTACTCGAGGTTCTTTTGCGCCGCCTCCTTGGTTACCCTGCTGTGCAGGACAGGGTCTTCTTCCTCTGTCGCCGAGGCAACAGCCTGGTTGGACTCAACAAGCGCCTTGAGGGCGCGGCAGACATCCAGACGCAACTCTACTTGTTCATAGAGCAGGCTTGTCAACATCTCGGCAAACTCCTTGTCGAACGCTTCCACCAGGTCCAGCGGCAAATCGCAGAATCCTGGGAGGATGGACCAGATTTGTTGCACAACTGTCTCAAAGATCTTGATCTCCATCGTCTTCGGAGCGTCACCGTGGTCCAGCACGCGCTGGAACATGGCCGCGCTCAGAGGTACAAATTCGGTCTTGAAGTAGGCGAGGTTGGTGTTTGTTGTGTAGTCGCGCAAGAGGGGAAGCATCCACGCCCTCCCCGGCTGGCCTCTCGCCGGCTTGGCGAGATTCAAGGGCAAGACGCCCAGAACCGCCTCCGGGCCCATTGCTCGAATCGCCTTGCCAATCACTTCGTCGGCCTCCTGCTTCCCGGCAAACGAATCATTGCCGCGCATTTCACCAATGCTCTTAGTTATGGCGAGGAGATAGGGCGCAGCTGCCCAGCGCAGGGCGTCGAACATGGCACCGATGACGTTAAAGGTCTCAAGCCACGCTGCTTGGTACTTCACAGTGAGAAGTCCCTCCACGGTGTTCACCAATTGTTGGATGACCTTCTCATCGTATATTGATGGGTCCACCAACACCTGTCTCGGGACACAGTTCGCCATAAACGACACCAAACACTCCGAGGCCGAGATCCGGATGTTCTTGGCCTCGGATTCGAGGTACCCCCCACCATGGTGAACGGCTCTAGTAGTTCCTGAAACGTCTCCTCGGGGGAAATCTGTGCCGATACATCGTAGGCTCTGGATACGATCGCGATCCAGGGAGGGAGTAGCTGGGTATCGTTGGCGGCCGGGCGCAGTTCCTTGATGATCTCGAGTAGCCTCGGCAGCTTGGCTGATGCAACGTCGTCCGCCATACCCTCAAAGATCATCTCAAAGATATCGAACACCGACATGCTCATGTGCTCGTTTCCGGACCGGGCAATGCCAAGCAGCAGCTCGCACAGCGACTCGATCTTCTTGCTCGGCCATCCGCCGCTGGCAGACGCAACGGTCTTGACCAGCTGCAGCGCGTGGATCAGCTCGGGATCGTGCACGGCCTCGGAGCCCTTCTTCTCCTTCCTCAGCTGGGCAGCCTTCTCTGCCACGGCGTTCAGGCTCATGATGGCGGTCTCGGCGCACATAGCGGCGGCGGGATGATCGAGGGAGGGGCTCGGCGGCGGCCTCCTGAGGATATTCCTCAGGGCTTCCTGCGCCCTCTTGCGCACCTTCGGGCGGGGGTCCAGTGAAAAGCTCAGCAGGCCGCCCACGGCGCGGCGGGGGCCGATCACGGGCGGCGCTCATCTCCCATGCTGCCGCATCCTGGGCCAGCAACAAGTTCTCCAGGCAACCAATTGATGATCTGATCAGGGGCGCATCGGCGTCCGGCTGGGACAATACTGGCGCTAGCAGGGTGAGATCTGGGTGAACTTGGCGCGGAGGAGGGGTTCGGGCGCGAAAGGTGTGATGACATCGAGAAGATAGACGACGGGATGTGCGAGTGTCTTGTTGTCGAGGAGGCTGAGGAGTGCAGCAAAATAGGCGGTAGGGGTGGGCTCGGTGTTGCGTTCCTTGAGGGCAGACTCGACACCCTCGAGAATACTGGCAGTCTGTAACACAGTTAAGTTAGTAACTCGTAGGTTTTGGGAGAAGAAAAACTCCGAAAATGCAGAAAATGAATACAAAGCATACCTGCTTCTGGCTCTGCAGATTGGGAGACCGGATCTTGTCCAGCTTCTCTTTCAATGACGGAGAAGCCATCTTGGCAGTCTGTATCTAAGGTCCGGTGTGCAAGACGAAGCACCTCTCGGTCTGGAAATCGAGAAATTTCAGAGGCAGAATACAAAAAGTTGGGTGTTATCACTTATCGGACCAACCCCACCTTACTGCAGGGTCCGATAAGGGTTAGGGGAGGAGATGCAATTCAGGGTTAGCTGAGGTGAGTGAGCTTGTTCAGTGTGAACTTAACGGAACACACATCCTTTTTCACAAAGTCATGATGGTAAGAGGGAAAAGAGTATGTCTGTATGTTTTGGTGTTATTAGGGTTTACTTGCGCATACATACTGCTCACGACTTGTCACCAGCGTTCGCCAATGGCTCTCCAACCACTATGTCTGCGGGAGAGTGACCAACCTCCCAGGCCTCGGCTTTGTTAAAACAATGACGGGTGTTCCTGCTCTCAAAATCAGAAGTAAAGGTGAGAACGGTTTATGAGCTGAGAGATTTCGAAGGGTACGCAAAATCGAGACACTTGCACTGCAATGATTGGCACGGTGTAAGTTGGTTGGGATAATTGTTGGCTCAAGCCTTGGTATGTTCCATCAGCGGAGTTACTTCCAAGTCCTCTATCCCACAGCGTTGAATCTTTCCCTCAATTATGCTCTCTAACCCAACCAAACGCCAAACCTATCCAGACATTATCTCAAGCAAATTCGTTGTCCGCATCCTCGATCTGGTTCTTGATCCTGAGCAGGATCTCCGTCTTCCACTTGTCCAATGGGCTCATCTGGTTGTATGTGTACAGCTTCTCGGTGAACACCTCCTGGTCCCCGGCGTCGATGGAGTCGATCAGGTCCGAGAGCAGCTGGTACTCCCGCTGGCTCGCAAATGATGGGTCCTTCTCTCTGTACCTATCCAGGTTACGGCGGGAGCTGACAAGATCCTTGGTCGCGAGGATGCAGATCCCCGCCTTCATCCAGTAGTCCTTCACCGAGTATTTCATCAGGTGGTTGTCGAGCGATGAGTCGGCCACCTTCTCGTAGAGTTCCACGGCCTTGAAGTAATCGCCCTCGAGTCCTGCCATATCAGCCACCTTGAGCCAGTTCTTGTTCGCCAGGCTACCCCAACAACGTTAGCAACAAAGCACAGAACCACACTAACAATGTATGACCACTCACGCCTTTGCCCCGTCCTCCTCGTAGAAGCGCGCCGCGTCGCTGTAGAGCGGCATTGCGCCCTTGCGGTCACCGACCTCATCGAGCAGTTCGGCGGCATTCTCTAGATGCGATGCCGCGCGCCGGAAGTTGCCCTTCGCCTGGTACCGGTTGATGGCCACCTGGACGCAGCGAATGGCGTCTTGGGGGTATTCTTTCCGGTAGACCTTGAATGCGTCCACCATCTGGTTCGCCGCATCGTCCGGCTCGTTTAGCTTGTCCCTGTGAATAGCCGCCGCTGCCTCAAAACATTGTCCTGCCTCCTTGTCTATCTGCGGTCAGCGCGAGCCGGGCGGGGGATTGGCTGGGCGCATGCGACGTACTCATCCGCTCTAGCCGGTAGGCGTTGGCTGCCTGGACGTAGAGATCGGCGGCATTTTGGTATTTCTCTTCTTTGTTGCTGAAGAAGCTGAAGCCTCCGGACGCGCCCTGGAGGGCCTTCTTTGCCTGTGTAGGTAACGAGCTGTTAGCAGCGGCCTGAGGGTGTGGCGGGGTTGAGGGCAGGCGACCTTATCTTCAAGCGCGCGGGGGTCGAGAGCCATGGTGTCGTTTCGATATTATTCGAGTGAGGTTTCAGGATGGACGGAAATCGAGAGCGAGGCTATGATCGGGTGGTGTCGCGTTGCAGTCTTATACAAGGCTTAGCGGGCTGGTTGGGGGCTTTGGTAAGGTAAGGCGGGGCAGTGGGCCAACACAGTCTCATGTCTGCAGCGGAAAGCTATGACGCCAGCTGTTACGAGTGCATCATTCCGTTTCAGTTTAGCGTCTTCTACAATAGGCTAACTTTGACCAATTAATCACTCAAAATAAATAATTCAATTCCAATTCCAATTCAACATCAACCCCAGCTTTCATTCAGCTCGTCTCATCCGAGCCTCAAACCACACCCAACAACCCGACCGGACCAGGCCAGGCCAACAACATGGCCAGCCCGCGCCTCCCCCTCTCCCGCCTCGCCAGGCGTCTCCGTCTCAGTCGGCCCAGCCAAACCAGCCAAACCCGCCAAACCTCCACCGCACCACAACGACCGCAACACGACCCTCACACCCTACTCTCCAAACCAACCTGGTCCATCCGCACCCTCCTCCCACCATCCCCCTCTACCACAAACCCTACCACACCTCCCACCACAACCACCCCCGTCACCACCACCCCCACCCCAACTCACCAAGAAGAGGCCATAACGCCTCCCAAACTCACGCACCTCCTCAACCTCTCCGCCCTCCCCCTCCCCCGCACCCCCCTCGAAACAACCGCCCTCCTCACAACCCTGCACGCCCAACTGCACTTCGTACGCGACATCCAGCGTGTCAACACCGACAACGTCCCCCCGCTATCCGCGATCCGCGACGAGACAGCCGCGGGCCAGCGCGAAGCGACCATCGGGCTGGCGAACGCGCAGGTGGCGGCGGCGTTGAGGGAGGAGGAGGTGCATGGGAGGTGTCGACGGCCTAGGAGGCGGAGAGGGCAAGGTGCGCAAGGGGAGAGGGACGAGAAAGGGATAGAAGGGGTGGAGGATTGGGATGTGTTTGGGGGTGCGGGGGAGAGAGTAGGGAGGTATTTCGTCGTGCGGAGTGGGAAGGGAATGAAGGAGGGAGAGTGATATATACTTGCCTGCAGAGCAAGAGTGGGCGTGGAAAGGTTATGATGGGCTCATTACTCCTTGAAACCCCTGTGGGGGTTCCGGAGGGCACTCGTGCAACAAGCTGCAGACGGGTCAAAGTATCACCATACTTATTGCTATGTGGTTTGTTTCCTCAGATAACGCCAACTGGGCTAAAACGCCGGGTGCTAATACACTAAAATAGACAACATGACGCCGTCCACCCTTCCCGCCAAAGACGACCTCTCCAAAACATACTTCCCGAGCATCTCCGACGACTGTAGCCTGACCCCGACCCACTAAGCAGTTCATTTCTTATTCTTCTTGCGCATCCTGGTCCGGATAATCCCTTGGTCGTTGTCCTTTTTGGCCTCCACCTTGCCCAGCTCCACCGCGTCCCGCCGCTCCTCGTGCTTGCGGTTGCGGTCCTCGTAAAACGACATCTCGGCCTCGTTCCGGGTGATCTGTGTCGTGTCCGTGTCTTCCCAGCCGATGTGCCGCAGGATGCTGCCCACGAGGTATTGGTATCTCGGGTGGATACTGACCTTAGCAGTAACATCCACGTTCTCGATTCCGTCAACCCCAGTGATGCGCTGCAGCCCGGCGAGGCCGAACTCGATGCTGCTGGTCCTGTAAAGGAATCCAAGCATGTAATCGTTCTCTGAGAACACGTTGACCAGTCGGCCCGACACTACGCTCTTCATGGCGCACCACGCCATCGGATCGGACGGCGCGGGTGTCCCGATCATGATGGCGTTCTCAACGAGTCCGAAAGCGCGCTTCTCGGCCAGACACATCAAACAGGCGTAAATTGCCCGGGCCCCTAAACTATACCCGATCAGCGAAACGCCGCGCTCACCCTGGGCCTTGCTTATTATGACGTCGGCGAGGGTAGATCCCAGTTTGTCGGCGCGAACCATGCCGTTATTCCAGTTGTTATCAATGATCTTGCTAATTTTAAGAAGGCTGGCGGGCCATCGACCGTCGGCCAGGTTGGAGAAAACTGGCCCATGTTGGTTAGCCATCACTGCAGAGCGATTGGAGGGCCTGGAATGGTGCTCACTGGTCCGAGCAACGATTTCCTTCTTGGCCATGGACCACGCAGCGCTCCGCACAAGCGTATCGAACGATGCGCCTAGCTTGTACAGCGCGTCCATCTCCCACCGGACGGCATACACCTCGCTCTGGTCCCCCAAGCATTGCCAGGGACTGGCAGCGTCATCCCTGTTCATCATCCATCCGCTGATGCCCAGGACAACTCGGAGCCGACGGGTCTCCGGGTCGATCTTGCCCATCTCTAAACGCTGACTGGGCGATCCGCGAAGCGGCAGGAAGGCGAAATCGCCGACATCCTTGAGGTAGTGCTCCATCATCTTGCCGGTGTTCCTGCTGCCGTATATGCCGAACAAGGCGCCGACAGCGAGGCTATTCTCGCCCATAATACCAAGAAGACCGGCTGCGGCCGCGCCTGGGATGCCGGAAATACCAAAAACGGACCCGATACGCGCTGCTTCGAGCGCTGCCGGGAGACCACCAGCCCCAGGTATAGTGCCGGCAGAGACACCCGCGAACCCAGCCTTCCATCTTCTGATGGGCTTGCCATCCTCACTCTTCTTCGGGATCAGAAGCTCAGGCGGAATGCCCTTGGCGATCTGGGCCAAGGCATCGCACACCCTAACCTCATCTTCGGTCAGGACACGAAGAGGCAGTTGAAGAGCTGAGGCCATGTTTTGGAGCAGGACGCGGGTATAAGCGCCATAGTTCTCAATAGAGAGCAACAGAAGGAGCAGTGCGTGAAGCAAAAGGCACCTTTTCTCCACGGGCGATGAGGCGAGCGTGGTCGCGGCGGGCGGGTAAAGCTGCGTCAGCACGGGGTCGGGTTCCAGGCTAATGGATGGTGTGGCCAGAGGCTTGGGACCTGTCAAGCTGTTAGCAAGCTGGATGCCGGATATCTCACCGCTAGGATCCTACCGGTTACTTTGCCTCTCTTGTTGGAAAGTGGGCGCTTTTTCGGGCCAACAGACGCAGGGCTGGGCTGGAAATCCGGTCCTTTCTTGACCGAGATCTCGCCGACTCTCCGGTGGACAGCCGTTTGCCATTTCTTGAAGTGTATTAGGGCCTCTTTCTTTAGCTCCTGGAGCCGTGGGGTGGCCTCGCTCTCCGCCCGGCTAGGAGCATCGGCGGCACTCGGGGCAGTGCCGCGCTTGTCTCGAGTCCGACCCGCCTTCTTGGAGCGGGGAGGTTTGATGTTCTCCTTTTGGCCGAGCCGAGTCTGGGTCTCGTTCATGGGGTTGTGCAGGCTCAAATCCTTGAGGTGGTTGGGCAGCTTGCTCCATACGGTATTGCGGGATGTCTCAACCATAGTGCCGTCTGGAACAGGGTCAAAGAGCAGGGTGACATGCTTGAGCATCGACTCGGTCACCCGAGTGACTAGTGCCGTCAGCTCGGCCTTCTCGCTAGGGTTTAGTAGCGAGCTCAGGTCAGCTTCACGCCGCACAGTGTTGGACCGTGGCTTGTTGGGAGGCATTTCTGCGGTGATGTCGTCGGATATTGGCTGTTGTTCAGTAGCCGATTCAGATGTCGCCTCGAGGGCCTGGGTAGTTGTTTGTTCATTTTCGTCGGTCGCCTGCATCTCGGCATCTTTAAAGCCAACCATCTCGTCAGGAACGGAAGGGACCCGCTCACCCTCGGTGACTTCCTTCTTTGAATGAACGAGATAGGCTGCAGCGGGCACTGCCGAGTGTTTTCGAGATTAGTAAAGTGAGTCAGGTGTCGATGAGAAAGGGAAGTCGCATCCGGCTTTCACTAAGGTAGCCTACCTGCAGAAGTGGATGTGGATCGTGACTTCTCTTTGGCCGACCAAGACCAACTTCATTCTGCTACTATTGGAAATGGAGCAGGAACCCAGTGCTGGCCAGAGGTTAACTGTTTGCACGACGGGACGCTGCTTTACTTCCGCTCGTCTACTGCAGTGAGACCCAACCTAGGTTGATGTCACCCGGATGGCCATTAAAACTGCAGCGGACATGTGATACCCGTTTGGGAATTGATTTGTTGAAAGTCGCGATGCCGAAAAAAAGGAAAACAAACCGGGTGGGAAGGTGGGAAGGTGGGAGGTGCAGGTCGGTGTGGTTGTAGTTGTGGGCGGGAAGGTGCGAGGTCGGGTCGAGTAACCAGGCAGATGGCCCGGTATGGTTCACAATCCAGCACTGGTAACACATTCACAGGCGCTTCGTCTATCACAAGGAAACACAGATGCCAACTGAGTGTGAATCCATCTGAAAGGCTTTGTGGTCATCAAGTTGGTTGATAGTTGCTTAATTCTGCGTGTGAACCCAAACAGAGCCCATCCCCACACACGCCAACGGAAAACAGCAGGATAACACCGCTGTTCACATTGAATACCCAACAGTCATTGGAGGATGACTGAATAAGAAACGGATATTTTAAAAGAGTAAACTTGAGCAAACAGGACTTTTCTGAGGACATGGGGTTGGTATACTTTGGAGGTAACTCAAATTCAGCTCAACACACAAGAGCCCCACGGGCAACTCTGGGAGTTTGTGCTGTTTCAGAGTTGTTGAAGAAACAAGGCATATAAATAGTAACCGATAAACAAATAACGGTACATTGTACGATAGTTCTGGCCTCTCGGATCACTCTGCCACATCTACTCCCTCCCTTTCCCTCCCCCCATCTTTTTCCACTTATAGATATTATCTGGTTGTCAACATTATATGTTTCGAAGATAGCACCTATCAATAGACCATCACTAGAAGGAGATGAAAAACAACAATAACCAATGGTTCAATTAGGGTTGGCTCTTAGTGTCTGGTTCTAGCATTACCAGATAGCCCGAGATCTCACCTGCTCGAACTTGTTGACAACTGACGTCCCCTTTGCCATGATGGCTTTGTCATGCATGTCCCCTGTTGGTCAGGAACAGGGACAGGAATGCCGGGGTCCTCACCCCACGGCAACGTCTGTGCGCTACTGCATGTGACGTGGGGCAACTGACGTGACCAAGCACCCCAAGTCCACCACTGGCAGCCCAAATCTTTGGCGAGTCTCTACTCCAAGACATTTCCAACACAAAGCAATCGCAACCTCGGGTCACCATGTTGCCAGCCTTCCCCCAATCTCGACAGCAACAGCGGCAGCCATCGCGCCCTGCCCCTAGCCAAACCGAAATCACACCATCCACAACAACCCCACAAACCCATACCCAGCCACAAGCCATCCTCCGTCTGCGAGGCGCACACGCCCCAACAAGGAGATCGGTGCAATGGCGATCAGACGTGGTCGACAATGAAGGACTGGGGAGGAAGAAATCAAAAGGTAAACCTACCTACTTACCCACCTACCCATCCCACCATCCATCCCCTTATTTCCCAAGACAGACAAGAGATAGTGCCACTCACTAACATCTAACCCCCAACCCCCAGTCTGCTGCATCTACCACCGCCCCCGCAGCGTCGACGAATCAAGCGACTCCTCCTCCTCCTCCTCATCATCATCCGACTCCTCCGACCCTGACTCGGACGCCGATTCCGACCGCGAGAACGGGAACGGGAGTGGCAGCGGGAAGAAAGCGGGTCGCGGCGATGGGCACGTGCACGACTGCGACGGACACCATGACCATGACCATTCCCACTCCCACTCCCACTCACATCGTCGGGGTGGGAGGGGCAAGGGGAAGCCGCGGAGGAAGCGCCAGCCGAGCCCGAATGCGTACGAGAAGATGCCGCGGTATGATAAGCCAGGCAAGGACGGGGATGGGGATGGGGATGGGGATGGTGGTGGTGGTGGTGGTGGGGGAGGGGAAGGGGAAGGGTGTGCCTGGGCAAGGGGGCTCGTTGGGGCCGCAGGGGGTGTGAGATGGTGTTGAGGGGCAGAGTTGTTACTTGGTTGGGTTGAGAGCTATAGAACGGGTTGGGTTGGGTTTCCTGATGTTTGCGGCGTTTTCGCGGAGTGGTATGGCATGGAGGATATGGGCGAGGCGACTTGGTTAGTGGTCGCGATATACGAAAGACGCTGGGATAGGCTAATTCCTAAGAGTGCTTGGTGGCTGATGGTATGTTGAAGCAAGAGTCACATCGCCGAGTACTCCACCTAAATTGCAGCTACACTCACTGGTCGATCCTTGTGAATGGAGGGGCGGTGGTGAAGGCCATGGCGAAGACCGCGGGAATGGCAGGGCTTAAAAGATGATACCCCTCGATCAAATCATGCACACCATAATCGTTTATGACATGTCTACGGTAATGAGTAACGGCTCTGGATGATTTGTGTTGTATTTTTTTCTTTTTTTTGTGCCCACGCCAACTCAAGGCCGGTGCTATGCTCCTAAATATACTAATATCCACCACCCCCACCAACATGCGAGGGAAGTGCCTCTTTCATCTGTTCTCATCACCCCCCCTTCCTAACCCAAACCAAACATGCCAAAATCAATGCTAATACTCAGTAGCAAGCAGCAAACTATCCTTTTGTGTTTATGACCTCCCATCCCTCCACCAAGCCAATCCAGCCCCCTCCCCTCCCATCCAATGCGTTGCTCCCCGCCCGAGACGGAAAAAGGGCCAAAATAGAGATTACAATGCCTTATCGTACAAACACATATTACACTGCCCGCTCGCCCCCTTCTGGCCTCTTGAAAAGAACGAACGGACGGACCGGCCATCCACCAAAAAAAAAGCAAACAAACCACAGACATCCCCAGGCTGACCGGCCATACCAGAGCCGGATGAACGGGCAATAACCCTCCCGCCGACTATCCCTCCTCCACCGTCAACCACACCAATGACCTCCCTAACACTCACTCAGGCACCTTAAAGCCCGCCGGCGGACCAAGCATACTAGCCACTTGCTTCCTGACCAGCTTCTTGACCTTGCCCTGCTCGGCCGGCCGCGGCACACCCTGAATCGCACGGGGCTGCCGCATCAGCGCCGAATCCAGCCGCAGCGGAACACGAGTCACCACACTCCTGTAATCGCCCTGGAACTTGGCCGACGGCACGGGCACCGACGCGGTGCGCCAGATGTGGTCGCCCGTGTCGGACAGATAGCCGGGGATCTTGGCGGCGCGGCCGGCGGCAGCGGCGGCGGCGGCGTTGGGGGCCGTGAAGCCACCGCCGCTGGAGCTGCCCGGGTACAGGCCGTGGGCGCCGCGCAGCGTGGAGAGGCGGGAGAGGCCGGATGAGAAAACGGGCCGGCCGCGGGCCTTCTTGGCGAGGATGATCTCGTCGAAGAGGCGGATGGATGGGTCCGAGGCGGGCTGCCGCTCGCGTTCGTGGATGAACTCGTTGAAGGCTAGGGAGGCGGGTTAGCTGGGTATACTTCGATCAAGAAGGGGAGGGGTCAAAAGACACGTACCTTGGGTGTCCCGCATCATAGTGGCATACTCTTGCTGGTCGTAGGGCAGGCTGCGGATGAAAGCATCCATGTCGAAGGCATACAGCTGACCGTTGGACTTTTGCTCCCTGGTCGGCCGGCCGAGGTGCTTGCGGTAGGTGTACAAGAGACTGGCCATACAGCGCACAAATGCTGCCCGCACGCGGTCGGGGTGGAACGCCTCGGGACATACCAGTGAGACAAACCCGAGACACCTGTTGTGAGATAGGCAGTTGCACCCGGTGCACTTGTAAAGGCCGTCTCCCTCTGACCTGTCTTCGCAGATGGTGCAGGTCGAGTTGAGCTCAGAAGCCGTCCACTTGAAGCAGTGGCCCTCCACCCAGACGGTGTTCTCCGTGTTCCGCACCGGCTGAACCGTCATATTCGGCATGATGGTTGATGCAGCAATGGTCGACTGCGCGTACGTTGAAGGCGCGTAGCCTCCGAAGGACGACTGCGAATCGACCGAGATGGCTGATATCGACAGGTTTTGGCTGTGCCCGTTCAGGAAGGGAAGGCTTGGCCGGTGCATTGACGGATGGTGCCTATCCATGCCGAACGACGAGCTGCGCCTAGATTTATCGTCGAAGTGCCCCGACCGCTTTTCTCTAAGCGTCTGGGCGAACCCCGAGTCGCTGCGTGATACGGGCGTTGTGGGCATCGGCGGAAAGTGCATCGAGACGGGCGATACAGACGACGGAGGGCTGCCCTTGCTCGACTTGGACGTCGTCGGCCTCTCCATCTTGCTCGGGTCGACCTTGGCTTTGGCAAAGGCGTTGAAGAGGGGGGTACGGATCGAGCTAGGGGGGTCCGGTTCGCCGAATGTGGACGAATTCTGTGTTACCCATTTGCCTAGCGAGCTCTTGACCGTGATCGGGTTAAAGATGGTCTCAGCCTCGGCCGAGAACGCATCGTACGGGAAGGCTTCGACAGCATACGGAGGAGGCCCGGCGGTAACACCGTACCGCAGGCGGTGAGGAGCAGCCACCTGCAACAGCGAGAGAAGCTTCCGTCGGTGCTGTCGTGGCAAGCTGACCGGATGCGCCGTGGTGTCGATGGAGTCCCTGTCGAGGTCCACGAGCACATAATCATCGTCGGGAAGCTCGATCTTCTCGTACCGTCTCTCCACTCCGACAATGTAGGGGCATGGTGCCTCGAGGGCAGATATGAGCCGGGCGGGCAACACCGGGATAAAAATGCTCGCCCATTTCAGAGGATAAAGGAGGTTTGCGAGGGCATGGCACGCGAGGTGCAGCATACCGGTGTGAGATGATAGGAAGATGATGCGGGCTTCGGACATGGCGCATTCAAGGAGAAGGACGATGTTCTCCAGCGACAAGCACCTAAATAGGGCATAGATGTCGATGGTTCTTGATCCTGGGATCTCATTGACCGCTTCCTTCCGTGCATACAGCCGCAACTCCCGCACACCCAACTCAACCTGGGTAAGTGAACTCAGGGGGCTGAAAGCCTCGGTGCAGAGGTTGATAACGTAGCGTTCCAGCGGCTGCCAGCGGCCAACCTTGGGGGAGCTCGGCGAGATCCGCAACACGGCGCCGTCGGTCATGGGCACAGTCACCGCCCTGAGCCACTCTTTCCAGAACCCCATCTTGGCAGGGTCTCTACCAAGAATGCCAAACGCTCGTGGTGTCCAGAGGCCGGTCTCGCCCGCCGTAAGGCCGTCGATCTTGGATGCCGCGCCGTGCCGTAGCGGCCTGAGCATCTCTGTCATGAGCGCAATCTTCTCTTCCACGGCGCTGATTTCTTCGTCGATAGAGTCTCTCGCCGCCGAACCTGAGGGCACGGTGCCTAGTTTGGCCAGGAGTTGAGAGAGATGTGCGCGATCCGCAGCGAGGCGGCCGCCCAGACTGGCAGCGAGCTCCCTTTCCTCGTTGCTCATGTGCCGTTGCCGCCACAGCTCGCACCGCTTCTCCACCTCTTCGGCCACCTCCGCGTTCAGCGCCGCCCAGACAATGATGGTAATGCCGTAGATCTTGGAGTTGTCGTCCGAGGTCATGGTAAACCCATGCCAAGTCGAGCGAGGGCGCTCGTCAGAGGACACAATCTGAATGTCGTTGGGGAAGGCGAACATGGGCACATAGTCTGGGAACTTGCCCCTCCTGGCCAACTCGTCTGGTGCGGCATCTCGTTGGGGATACCTGTCGAGCAAGACCGGTTCGAACCGCCTCTTAAGCGGGTGCATGTCGGGGTCTAGGTTCAGCGGCTCGGGGGGGGGATAACGGAGTTGTAGTTGCTTAGACGCTTCGCCGTACGAACGGAAGCTGGAATACACAGATTAGCGTGAATGATCAGCAAATCGAAGTCACATCTCCCCGAATACGTACCCGCTCTTGGGGGCATGGGCTGCTTCCTCACGCTGCTCATATCCCTAAAACTCATCTTGCGGCGGATGCTGCCACCGATGCTCCTAAGAGGGCTCTTCCTCCCACTCGCGTCGGCATCCTCGGCTCTGAGTTTGTCGGCTCTCGGGTTGACCATCGGGGGCCTCGTGTGGATCTTTGCGCCGGCGGTGAAGCTGAGGTCGTCGAGGAAGTTCTCTCGTTCTGCAGCGAACTTGAGGAGAGCCTCGTCGAAATCGAAGCCGGCCGGGAAACCATCGAATCCAATGCCCGCTCCTCCGCCAAAGCCGTTTAGATCGGCAAAACCGTTCCCGTTAGTATTTGCACCGCCAAAGTTGGGCGGGGGGATAGGCCGGATGGTCGCGCTGCTGCGGTTGCTCCGAGTGTTGCCGTCAATTTCCTCCAGCGCTCGGCCATCGCCGCCGGTGACTGAGGGCGATAGGGAGAGTTTGGACAGGGTGGATAGGCGGTTGGCTGAGCTTTGGCGGGAATGCCGAGCGGTGGCACGCGATGGGGTCGCTGCCGAGCTGTCGGTGTCCTCTCCCTCGCCATCTTCGACGACGTCGTGTCGTCTAGCTGCTGGGGTTGCTGGGGTGTCGAGCCATCATCGTAAGCGACGTGCTCTATCCCGGCAATCCAGAAGTAGTCGGCGAGCGGTGTGGAAGAGTTATCCATGATACATCACTTTCCCAGCAGTCTCCTTTTTCGGTTCCTTCCCGTTACCTCTTCGAATGTTTTATTCAGCTGGGTTGCTGTGACCGGTCGGTTTAAGTCGGTGCTCGATTTCGTAAGTCCCGGGGAGTTTGTTGTCGGTTCTGCAAAGTTTCGAAACTTTGTGTCGGTCCACCACAGAGTCGGTGACGGCAAACTTTGTGTGCAACGATGCAACCGTACGGCGGTCCGTTTCCCCGATTTCAACGGCGGCGGCCAGATACAACGGCCCCCGCCTGCTAACGTGTAACCTTGATGGTACAGTACCAACACGAGCTTCCCAGGTCGAGAACGAAGATTGGACGAATAGTGACCAAGGGGTAAGGCAATGCGGGCTGGCTGATGCGGGCTGATGGCTGATGTGAGTTGCTGCTTCGAGGTAGGGGTCCAGAACAGGAACAGGGCGGAGATGAACGATCGGATGGGTCCGGATCTGGAAAACTGCCGTCACGGCTGCGCAGCTGCGATCGGTATTCTTCAGGATGTCGACCTCAGCTACGATTTGGCAACAAACCAGAAAGAGATGAAGCCGGAGTGCTGCACCTGTTGAAGTCGTCGTGGGATCTCACTTTTTTTCTTGTTCCAGGTTTCCCTGGATTCCTGCCGTTCTGCATCTGCATTTAGGCCTAACAGTAACCCCTGTAATTGAGCTGCAGGAGGTGCGGCACCCTCTCAAGCCCCTGCGTCCTTAGCCTCCTTGCTGGCCCCAGCCGTTCCTGGGTCGTGTTTATGCACGCAAACCAATCTGGTAAGGGGATCGCAGCAGACGATAGGCCTATCGCAGAATCGGGCAGTCCAGACCATTTCTGCCAAACACTCAAAAAAAAACAGATTCACCCAGTAGGAACACTGGCTCCTGCCACTCCTTTCTCGACTTCGGGAAGGGGCGTAACGTCCATGCCCCTCCCGTTTCTGGATTGCGCGTTAGGTGCAGATATGTAGTGGGCGGTCCCCTAGCTAGCGCGTCGGGCCTCTATTCAACCCAGGCTGTGGAGCTTCCATGGTTCCCGTTCCAGGTCATCCCATCAATCCATCTTCCAGAATGGATGTGGAGGAGGCAACTGCACAGATACCGCCCAGGCCCGGACTCGGACGCTTTCCGAACAAGGGGCCCATCGCACGTCCGCCTCGCAAGCTTTCCCCACCATCGGCTTGCTCGATGCTGCATGTCATATCAACTCATGATACTTTTTCGGCTATTGGTTGTTTCTCGGGGTTTCAACTCGGCGCCGTTCCCTGAGTCGTTGGAGGAAACAACAGCCGTGTTCCCGATATTTCCATGCAGGCCCCTAATCTCCTGTATTTCAGGCGGTTTCTCCTCCAACACGAGGCACTTTCGGACTGGGTCCAACATCAAAGTGGAGGGGTCTGGGGGAGGATCCAGGGTGACCCCAAGAGTCCGAAACAGGGACCACATTTGCCGATCGAATACCACCTCTGGCAGCAAGATGTGGGAATCGGGGGAGCCGACAAGTGTCGTTCAGACCTGGTCGGTCTTCGACTCTTCCATGTCAACTTCGCCGTCTTCCTTCTCGGTTCTTGGAGTTTACAGAAATAGCGATATCTAGGTAACTACACTGAGCGCCCATCAACAGCAAGTCGACCCACCGTTCGACTATACTGTTCCTGAAGGAAGACAACGTCCGAAGCGGTCATTGGACGGCTGCATCCGTGCAGTTGGTCAATGGATGGATGGCCCTCCTTTTTGGCCGCGCCAGCCTTGACGCCGCGCAGGCGCCTCTTCCTGCAGCCGAGAAGCTGTCCGAGGTTGTACAGGAGTGGTCGATCCCGAGTCGGCCGTGGGGAGCTGCAGGAGGTTGTTGTTGTCTTTTTATTCCCCAGCATTGGGGCGCCACATGGCAGCTTCATCATGGCGTTCGATTTTAGGACAGATGACGGCATCTCGGAACCCTGAACGTGTACAGCACCCTGTACGGCCAGTTTTCCGTCACGGCCACTGCGGCGAGTAAAATCGCTAATGGAGAGGCACGAGACAAATGCCACGCAGTTCGCTGCCGTCAACCTGCATGGCATGGAGGGTTCCCCAGCCGTCATTGCCCTTTTCGTTGAGCCGGAGCAATCTATGCAGTCCCATCCCAGCGGCAAGACACGGAGCGAAGCCGATGATGATAGGCGTCGTGATGCTGCCGATACCCTTGTTGATCCCCTCAACCCGCACACACGAAGGCTTGCTGCAGCCTGCATCTCAGCTCGTCGGACGCGTCAGAGAAAGAGGCCGATAACCCCCGGTTGACCGTGGCATCTTGCAGTCGCATCGCAGTGTCTCGTTGACGATCAGTCCCGATTCGGACCCGTGTGGATGCAACCTTCCTCGGCAAAACCAGGGGTTCTCGAGGCGACGGCATGTGGGGGAGGAGCTTCAGATCTTGACGACCCTGGCTCCCGCTGGGCAAAAAGACCGATACGCCCAAAGTCTACAGAGCTGTCTTGATGCGATATCTCTCGGTCAGATCGAACCCGAACTTAAGAAAACGAAGTGGAACAAAATCTTTGACATTTTGTCTTCTTTCTTTTTGGTGTACCAGTTTTTTTGGCCAGAGGGAGCCTGGGATATCCATCTTGTTGATCGACTTCCAAGTTTGTCTTCTCCACTACTCTTTTCACGGCATATATCGTGTGCTCCTTTTGCTACCGGAACTCTGCGGGAACCGTCAGAAGAGAGACGGACGGGAGCCGCATGACTAGTGATTAACCGTCCCCCTGACATCGGGCCTGTATCCGGCTGATCGGTGGCGAACCAACCATCCGGGCGGGAAGTGTCCCGAACAGGCAACTCTCCAGTTGTTAGTGGACTCGGATCCATCAGCAAACGCCAAAGCGCAACTGCTCAACCCGCTCCAGTCTCACCATCTTCTTCTTCAGCCAATGGGCAAAGATGTCAGCCTTTTCATCCTGGAATTGGTCCCAAGTATCGGCTCCAAGACGTCCGAGCGAGGCACACCCCGGTGGCACTCACCTGGCACACAACCTTTGTCAAACGTCACACAAGGCTAGCACCCGCTGCCGCGTTTGATCACGGACGCGGGAGGGGTCTTCCGGAAACCTGGTTTGCTTATCAACCGGGCCCTGTCTTAGCAGGTCCTACTATAAGCTGAAAACCACCCAAACTGATTTCGGTCTTGGGCCAAAAAGTCTATCTTGCGTACCCGAGACGAGACTTCACGACGGGCGATCTTAGACGGGTTATTAGCTCCACTCTGCACGACACGTATGTATTTGTAGCGACTCATGGCCATGCTAGACACGAGATCAAGGTCCTGAAACAGTCGCAGTTTGCGCAGCCTGCAGCTTTGGGATATCGGGTGGCGCTGACTGTGGCAGGCGTGCTTGTGTTTGCGTCTAAAATCTGAAATCTGTGTGATCACAATAAACATCAAACGCCAAACCCGTCGGCTAAGATGCGTCCCAAACTCTCGGGACGTCGGGTTGTGACCCTGACAACGCCTAAATCTGCGTGTCAAAGGCCGGTTTTGCTTTTGTTGAGAATTCCCTGATTACGTACACATTGATACGAATGTTTATGGAGAATTAGAGTAGACAGCTGATCGAGTGTGTCCTTTGGCGGAGGACCTACTAACTATGGAGCTAATTTGAGTTTAGACTAACTCTGTTTGATGGGATTCTCCTTTGCTAACATTTGTTGGACAAGCGCCAAGGTACCAACCGCCCGGTTGTATAGTCAGTAAGGTGCCTTAGGCCTAAAACCCAGAGGGCAACATGGGGCTCCTGCCATCGACAACCTACCCCGGGATCTGATTCATTGACATGTGAGTGTATGCGAATTGTTACTTACGTATTGCATGAGTTTATTGGTGTCTCTCGACCATGTCTTCACAAGTCAAGTTAACTCAGGCCTGTGGCCACTACCGGGCTATGGGACTGACGTGGAATCTCGTACTCGCCTAGCACCATCCCCATCAAACCATCAAACACTCTATCTCGGCTTCACAAACCGCGTCCCCAATTTCCCCGTCGACAAGAACCCCCTATTTCCCATCTCGCTCCGCCACCCAATCTGCAATATCCCAAACGCCACGCGCCCATCCACCTCCTCCACAGCCCCCTCCGTTTCCTCCTCAATCACAAAACAGACCTGCTCCGTCTCCCCCGGCAACAGCACCGGCCTCATCCTCCCCACCTCACTACCGTAACCACCACCACTCTCCCAATTACAATCCTCATACCCCAACCCCCTCTCCAGCTCCAAACCCACCTTCTCCAGCATGACCCCTTCCTCCCCACAATTCTCCAGCTGCGCCTCGAGCACCCAGCGGCGACGGCCCGATGCAGGGTCCGTGGGCAGCGCGCCGGGCTTGGTGCGCACGATCAGCGAGGGCTTGCACACGAACTGGTACAGCTTGCGGAAGGTGCGGGTGCGGCCGGAGAGCTCGCTGGCTTCGTAGTAGGAGACGGTCACGGCCAGCACGTGGTTGCCTTCTTCTTTGAGGTCGAAGGAGAGGATTTTTTGGAGAGATTGGTGCGGGAGGAGGTCGGTGCCGGTTTCAGTGGTTGCTGTGGCGGTGGTGGTGGTGCCGTCTCCGGGTGGGTGGTTGTGGTGGTGGTGCTGGTGGTGGGGGATGGTGGGGTGAGTGTGAGCTTGAGGGCTGTTGCTGAGGAGGGCGTCTTCATTTCTGCTTCGATGCGCACATCGCGTATGGTTTTGCCTGCCGATACGGCTGGGTTGTCATCGGGGATGTCATGGTTGGCGCAGAGGGTACAGCTGAATGTTTCGCCGACGTAGGCTGAGCCGAAGGACGGGGGGAGGTTGAGGATGGGGCTTAGGACGAAGGGGGTCGGGTTCGTAGGGACACCGTTGACGCCATTTGAGCTGTAGGCGAGGGAGGCGGGTATGGGTGGTTGATGGGAGACGGGACCGTTGGAGGGGAGGAGAATGGCGGTTGGAAGGGGTATTGGGCGACGAGGGATGGGCGGGAGAGCCTAGATTTGTTTCGTTTGAGTGATTGAGGTTCAGAGCCTGATACGGATGGTGACTTACCGTAGCACTTTCAAAGATACCGCGTGCGGTTCCTTGACCGCATCATGGGACGGGTATCGTTGGTGGCTCATCGTGGGTGACCATGGCGATGCACCGTGACATAGCGGGGTGGAGTTGGAGAGTTGGAGTGTTCTGTGCCCCACCTAAACTTTGGAGGTGCTTGTCCAGCTCCGGGCACGGACTTTCGTGGTTGGGGATCATCCAGGGGTCAAACACATCACGAATACCACAGTATGGAACTCAGAGCCTTGAGATGGACATAGGTAGCTCTTCTTGCACGCCATGCCGGCTACGCTGGAATTACCGAAACGTGAGAGCATCACGATAAAGTCATCCCAAACGACCTGTAGCGGTAGAGAGAGTCAACCAAGAGTATCCCGCGACAGCACCATGAACCCGTTTTTGGCAACTGGGTCAACATATCAACATAGCACGGAGCTTCTAGAGAGGTCAGTGGTGGTGACCAGGAGAACCTGATGGTTCAGCGGCTTGATAAATATAGATCACCTAGATCCACGTAACTGAGAGTCAGACAACTACCGGCCATACCCACAACACCTTACGCCCAATATCAGCAGAGGCGGCAGCTTTGAATCCCCGAGACTCAAAGCCACAACTGGAAAAAGCCCGAACAACAGATAAATCACCACGAGATGCAAGGCTAATGTGGGAAAGGGACACCCAAATTATGGATCATATCTCTTATTTCCCCTTCTTTCCTATTTCCTCGTGGCGAGGAAATAGCGCCACTAGGCAGAGATGGTCCCAATTTGGGAACGTACTTGTTCCAGATTCCAACGCCGAAAGCGGGACTCAAAGCCCGGGCGGCGGAGGGACCTAGACGACGTGAGCGACGAGACTTGAATACTCCATAGGGGGTAAAGACATACCGCGCTGTATCCAGCCGCACCTGGCGGCCCAGACGGAGGCGGCGGCGGGGGGGCCGCAGAAGGAGGAGGGGGGGGCGGGGCGGCTTCGCTCGGGGGTGGAGGCGGTGGGGATGCCGAGGCACCAGGAGCACCAGGAGCAGCGCTTGTCTGCCCGGCCTGACCCGCCTGAGCAGCCGCCCACTGCTGGTACATTTGGACATATGCCTGGTAGCCACCATAGGCTGCATACGGATCAGCAGTGCCGTAATACTGGGCATACTGAGCGGCGTAATCGGCGGCTGACGTCGGAGTGCCGGTCGAAGCGGGTGGCGTGGCCGAGGCACCGGCTCCGGGCGCAGGGGAGTTGTTGTAGCTATGGCTGCTGTTCTGATGGTGGCTATCCCGATTGTAGCCTTGGTACGAATCACCACCACCCCGACCGCCGTAACCACCACCACCTCCACCACCGCCGTAGTTACGGGGCGGCCGGCTCTTGAACTCCTCGTACTGTTCCTTGACATTGGCAAGAAGGTCTTCGCAGAGCTCCTTGGCTTTCTGCACCTTCTCGGGATCCGGACCGCTATACCATGTTAGTCCAGTCTAAGCCGGTCAGACAGGGCCCACTTACGCAACATGCAGGAACATGTCCTCGTCGCTCTCTCTACCAGTCGAGGCTTCCATATAGCCGGAGCCGCGGCCTTTGATCTGCACGCGGCATTGCGTTTCTTGCTGGATATGCTTGACATAGGCACCACCATGACCCACAACCTGGGCGCGGAGATTGAACCCTGGCACTGACTCGAGGTTGATCGGGATCTTTTCCTCGGGCCATTTGCGCTATTCACAGTCAGCTAGTGGCAAAAGGAGGCAAACAGCTTTACGTACCCGGCCAAACTCGTCGCGCTCAACCGGCGCCTGTTCCTGGTCCCGGCGACGGAACCGGCGCTCATCGACGAGCTGCGGCAGTTCCTGCTTCATCATTTCCTCGATCTTGGCGACGGCCTTATCCAAGCCTTCCTTCGACGTGCTAGTAACATGGAGGTACAGCGGCGGATTCTGCGGGTATGAGTCAGCCAGAGACCCAGAGAAGGGATCGGACAACGTACCGCCGGGGTCGCCATGTTCTTGTCGGGGTAGTAGTTTCCACGGGTGGTGACATCTTTGAGAATAAACTAGTTAATCGGTGTCCTCTAACAACAGCTGAAGGTTCAAGGTTGGCGTACCAGCACCAGTTTCTTCTTTAATCTAAATCAAGCAGCCGAGGTCAGCAGATGCAAAAGAGGGTGTGCCTGTGAGAGCTATCGTGCTTCGAGTAAGCAAGACTATCCCGCACAAAAGCGTCACGGAGGCCATGACAAGGAGCTGATGACGGATCAGTTTGACAACCAAGGAGTAATTACCATTTTCTGCGTTGAGCCCTTCGTCAAGAGGTATCTGTTGCGCAAGTCGTTGACCTCAATATCCTTGATGTAGTCCCCGTCGGAAATGTAAACCTCCCCGTTGATGGGAGCAGCGCCGGGGGCTGGTGAGGCATTGTTGCTCGTGACGGAGCTCGACCGAACAGGCGGAACATCGACGTGCTGAATGCCTTTGCGTGCCTGAAGCTGCGCATTAATCCGGGCAGCGGCCGCGGCTGGCATGGGTTAGCAACGAGCAATCGCGAGGTGGGCTCATGGAGGAAGAATTCTGAAAGGGTGTTTACCAGCAGCAGCAGCGGGGTCTACGGGAGGTGACTTGGCATCGGCGGGTGCATCGCGAGGTCTGGAAAGGGGGCTGCGGTCGCGATCACGGCCCGAGTCGGGCTTTCTCGGCGGGGGAGAACGGGAGCGTCGGTCGAACCGGGATCGTCGAGGTTCGGGCTCGGTCTGGTCAAATCGCGAGCGCTTCGCGCTGCGTCGTTCGGTGTCTTCCATGGATGCAAATTCTCGGCGTAAAGCAATTATTACTAGGTCGCTTAACGGCGTGAAATGAAGGAATAATTGTGATTGAGAAGGCTGCACACAGGTTGTGCAATCTTTTGTCAGGGCACTACCGAAAATCACGAAGAGTGCTGCTACTTCAAAAGGTTATGAACCTGGAAACTTTCTGCGACAGCCTGCAAAAGTCCAAAGCCCACAAGGCTGTTGGGCATGGCGACGAGCCCATACCGTGTGATGTCTCAATGTGTGAATGATCGCACTGTAGCTCAAGGCTGGATTCACATGACGAGCAAGGGGACAGGCCAGTCACCCCACAAACCCGGAAGCGGCAAATGGTTTCTCCTCTTCAATCTCGGCCCAGCCTTATCTCAAAATCGAGGGTCCTCGAGAAGCGCCCCACTCATGCACCGGACTCGGAGCTGGGTCTGGACATGAAGCTCGGGAATTGGCCAATGCAGGATTGCCTCTCCACAAACCGGCGTTGCTTCCCGCGTGTGACAAGATCGTTTACCAGCGGTCGGAAACTTTTATCTTTCCCCTTCATCCCCAGTGAGGTTCAAGGTGACTCACTGAGTGACCATCTCCATTGATATTGAAACAGCGGCTCGATTCCAACCAGAGCTCGGGATCTCATTTCCCCCCACCAAACGGCCCTCCGGCCAGCATTTAATTCGCGATGGCATCTCGTAGCCTCTTTGCCTCCTCGCCGGCATGGCGTAGGTTAGCGACACAGGCTCGAGGCGTCCCCCGCGTGGCGCCATCCATCACCACCCGGAACACCAGCTCGACCTCGGCCATTGCGTACAAGGCCATCCGCCGCCGTCAAGCGCCCCTCCCCGTCGACCAACCACCGGCGTGGTCCGCTCAGGCGGCCGTCTCCAACATCCTCTACGAGACCCCGACTCCGTCTGCCGTTCCTCCCAAGAGACATCCTCAACTGCCTCGTACAAAACGAGCCCGGTGTGCTCTCGCGCGTCTCCGGTATCCTGGCCGCCCGCGGCTTCAACATCGACTCTCTCGTGGTCTGCAGCACCGAGGTGGTGGATCTCTCGCGCATGACCATTGTGCTCACGGGCCAGGACGGCGTTGTTGAGCAGGCCCGCCGGCAGCTGGAGGACCTCGTCCCTGTATGGGCCGTGCTGGACTACACGGAAGCCCCGCTCGTACAGCGGGAGCTGATCCTGGCCAAGATCAACATCCTCGGCCCTGAGTACTTTGAGGAACTGCTCGCCCATCACCGTGAGATGGCGGCCGAGAGCCCCGATGCTGAAGGCAACGGCCAGGAGGTCAGCGACGCCAGTCTTGTGGAGGCGGCTAAGGATTTCCACCCGAGCAAGCTTGTTGCTAGCGAGGCGCTTCGCCACAAGCACGAGCACCTAAAGAGCATCACTTATTTCGCCCACCAATTTGGCGGCAAGGTTCTGGATATCAGCACTAACAGTTGCATTGTCGAGGTGTAAGTCGAGTCACAATCTCCGCCAAGCCTTTTTCTGAGTCATTCTAACGCTGTTTACTCCAGATCTGCGAAGCCGTCCAGGATAGATTCGTTCCTCAAGCTTATTGCTCCCTTTGGCATTCTGGAGTCGGCGCGCACGGGTCTCATGGCTTTGCCTCGTTCTCCCCTGTACGGGCCCGATGAGGATACCACGCATGTGAAGGAGGCGGACGACGTTGTCGATTACAGCCAGCTTCCCCCTGGCTAAATAATACGGTGTGGCGTAGGTTGGGAAAATGTATTGGTCATGTATCAGTGGGCAATCGTTTCGATGTGACTCAAAATAATTGATCATTGTGAAACCTATTCTGGTATTGTGAACTTTTTGGTCCCCGGCACCGAAAGCCACGCCCGCCTGCTCTGACTTTGAAGCAATGTGTAATTGAAAAATAGACCCGTCGCGCCCCGCTTATAGGATCTTGCCCTTGTTGACCACAAAGGCTTCCAAAGCAGCTGCAATAGTTGGTTAGCTGAGTCTTCGAGGGTGAGATTCTCAGAATAGCACATACCGACAGCGGCCCATAGCCTATTCTCAGCCTCCGGGAAGACAAGCGACCTGGGACCGTAAAACACCTCGTCATCGACTTCCTCCGGGTGCCTCGGCAGGCAGTGCATGAACTTCCAGTCGGCCTTGGCGCCGCCGCGCTTGGCCAGCTCGTTGGTGATCTGGTACCCGGCGAACGCCTTCAGCCTCTTCTGGCTCTCCTCCTCCTGGCCCATCGACACCCACGTGTCAGTCACGAGAATATCCGCATCCCGGATCGCCTCCTCGGGCACCTCCGTCTCGGCCAACCGACCGGGCTTGGCCACACCCTCGGCCGCCGCCAGAATCACCTGCTTCATCGGTGCGGGGATCCCATACCCCGCGGGGGACGCCACGGAGATGTCCAGCCCCATCTTGACGCACCCGATCGCCAGGTCGAACAGCACGTTGTTGGAGTCGCCCACCCACCCACCCCACCTTGAGCCCTTCGAGCCCGAGGCTGGCGCCGGAAGCCGGGGGGGTGCGGCCGGGGAAGCTCTCGTGGATGGTCTGGAAGTCGGCGATGGTTTGGAGGGGGTGATAGTCGCTAGACAGCGCGTTGATCACGGGCACGGAGGAGTGCGCTGCCAGGTCGGCGACCTCCTTGTGTGCGCCCACGCGCGCTACCATGCACGAGGTCATGGAGGAGATTACCACGGAGGTGTCGTAGAGGGATTCGTTTACCTGGGTGGTCTGTTAGTGTCGGGATAGAAAAGGGGGTAGGTAGTTCGGATGAAGTTGGCGGGCGCGGGGTGTACATACGCCTAGCTGGATGTCGTCCTTGCCCAGAAACATGGGGTGACCACTCATCATTTGCACGGCTGCTTCTGTCGAGACACGGGTCCTGGTGCTGCGCTTGTTGAACATCATGGCCACCGTCTTGCCCGTGAGGGAACCGTGCAGCGGTTTCGGAGGTTGCTCGCCGGCGGCGAAAGCAGCCTTGACAGCGGCTTTGTGAGATGACGCATTGAGAACGAGTTTTGTGAACTCGGCTGGGCTGAGGTCGCTAATAGACAAGAGATGCCTGGGCTTGGAGGCGCTAGACAGAGATCGGGTTTGGATATGAGCCATGGCGGATTTAATGGTGCGGCAAGCAGCACGCGAAGACATGACTATGAAGATCACTAGAATTTTCAAGATGTAGTCTGGGGGGAGCTCCTATTGCTGAAGCTTGGAATTATATGTGTTTGGAGAGCAAAGCGAAACCGAGAGAGCCTTCTGTGATGGCAAGGATTTGTTGTTTTATACACGGTCGACACGTCGCCGTGAGTCAGTCAATTCAAGGTCCAGAAAAAAGATAGCAACATTGATAGGTGACTCGCCGAAGTCGCTAGCCTGGGGGAGCTTGTCTCACCAGTTAGGTTTTACACGTTTCTATCCCCAACTTCATACTCCAATCAGCTTCCATACACTACAGATGACTCCACATGGTTTTTACTGATGCGCGGAACTCACAAGTATCTTGTAATCCCAATTGAGTGAAAGTCAAGGCGTCAACTCCTCAAACGACCTTCCAAGTAGTTCTTTAAATTGTTGAATTGGCGTTTCTTGGTGTTGGATTGGCACTGTGGGCTGACGAATTAGCGGATAACCATTGGACGTTGGATCTCCACTCTGCGGTTGGGGCCTGAGTTGGGAAGCAGACCCTGGTCTGGCGTCAGGGCGACCAGCTGTGTCTCCTTCTAGCCAATGAGCACTCCTTCGCTGGACAGAAGAAGCGACAGCCCGACAAGGCGCCGTGTTTCAGCCGGCCTGCCAGCGAAACATGCGCCACGAAATCATCCAACATCCAACCCCATCACCATCCACATCACTGTCGTGTCGTCACTGCACCTCCACTCGCTCTAGCGTTGAACTCCAACCTCCTCACACAGAGGCATTTCTCTCAAATAATCCCCGCACTTGTCGAGGGACAACCGCGATGTCCTCCATCTGAGCGAGCGATTGATTGCATCAGTAGTGGCTCGCTGGTCTACCTAACAACAGCCTCCGGGCAACCCACGCTTTCGTTTCATCACCTTTTCTGATCTGATTGTATCTGGTTTTTATCTGGACCCGTCGAGATGGCCGACTCGGAGCAATCACCCCTTCTTCCCGCCGAGGGCAACACCAAAACCACCGAGTCTCGCGAAACCGAAGACTCCTACGAGTCGACCCCGCTATTGTCTAGCTCGGCAGCAACTTTACAATACGATGACGATCAGGATGACCATCACGGCGACTCGGCGTCCATCGCTTCGCGTGCCACAAATACATCCTCCGTCAAGTCCACCAGGGGTAAAAAAATACGATGGCCATCCATCATTGCCATGATTGTCTTGGCGCTCTGCGCGCTTGCGATCATGATCCTCGCATTTATCGTTCCCACCGCTGTTGAGGAGTATGCGAAGCAGGCGGTCGTTCTCGAACCCACGAATCTTTCCCTCGAGTCCATCACAGCCAACGGTATCCGGGCCAGGATACAAGCCAACTTCCGGCTGGACGCACAGCGTGTCGTGAACGAGCACGTCAGGCGCATCGGCAGGGCAGCCACGTGGGTTGTGGGAGAGCTGGGGACGGAGGAGACCAAGATTAATGTCTACCTACCCGAGTATAAGGATGTCCTGCTCGGTACTGCCGCCGTGCCTCCTCTGAGTGTCAGCATCGTGGACGGTCGCAACAACGCGGTGGATTTTGTGGCCGACCTCGCTTTAGGTGATGCTGAGGGCATTCGGTCGATCGCGAACGAGTGGCTGGAAGGGAGGTTGAATACCGTCCGTGTCCGAGGGCAGGCCGATGTTCAACTGAGGGCGGGTATCATTCCGCTGGGAACACACTCCGTTGTGGAGTCCCTTACGTTTGAAGGTCAATCCCTCTATCGTTCATTTGCCTCCCTGTATCTCGGAGAGAAATCTCTATTCTGAATTACTGACAGAATGTTACATGGTTTTCATGGCTCTTATTGTTGTGAACTGTTGCTGATGAGTTGTGCAGGCAGCAAATTGCCTCATATGCCGGAGTATAACATCACGAGGATGAACTTCAAGGACCAGCCTGTCCCCGGCGAGCGCAAAGCGATGGCGGCCGATGTCACTATCCAGTCATTCAACAAGTATCCAGTGTCTGTGGACATTCCCGAACTCGGCTTCGAGATTCTTGTCCCGGGGTGCAGCCCTGCCGATCACTCCATCCTCGTGGCTACCGCGACAACCAGCGGCGTAGCCGTGCGGCCGCACGCAGACGTGGTTGTGAATGCTCACAGTCTGATCAAAAAGCTGCCTAATTCACTCACCCGCCTCTGCCCTAATTCGGACTCGTCGCCCCTTGACATGTTCTTCAAGAAGTATCTCGACGGCGAGGCAGCAACCGCTCTTGTCCGAGGCCAGAAACACCCGGCTGGCGACACCCCAGGCTGGATCACGGACATCTTGTCCAGCGTTACCGTGCCTGTGCCGTTTCCTGGACGCTCGTTTGATAACATGATTCGAAACTTTTCCCTGACCGATGTCCACTTCACCATGCCGGATCCCGAAGCGGAACCCGACGATCCCAACTCTAACCCACAGGTCTCTGGAACCATCGTGGTTCTCGCAGGGCTTCCTTCTGAGATGAACTTTTCGTTGAACGTCACCAACCTGCGGGCGAACGCGGATGTCTTCTACAGGGGCAAGAAACTGGGAGAGTTGAACCTGAAGGAGTGGCAAAAAGCGAACTCGACGCAGATACCAGCGAAAAAGCACCGCGAGGCCATGCTAAAGATCCAGTCGCATATCAACAACGCGCCACTCAACGTGACCGACGCCGATGTCATGACGGATGTTCTTCAGGCACTCCTGTTCGGTGGGGAGGTCGTGCTCAGCATCAAGGCTCTTGTGGATGTCAAAGTGCAGACGACACTCGGCCAGCTCGTGGTGAAGGCGGTCCCTGCGGAGGGGAAGATTCCAGTAAAACGTCCGTCTCCTTTTTGATGATCGTCAGTCGCCCCAGTTAGAGTTCTGCTCTTCCGTCCACGGATCAGGTTCGGCCGGCAAACTAACACGGGCGTCGCGTAGCTCTCGGAAAGGACCTCCTGGGCGCTGCCGCACCCAAAGTCGGAAAGGTCGAAATTACCGACACAACTTCTTCTTCTCTTTCACTACATGCATTGATTAATATTACAAACCCAACGCCATACTCGGCGCGTATTCCGTTCATCAGTCTACACGTGGAAAGCAACGGCACACTCATCGGCGAGGCATTCGCAGAAAACATTGATGTCAAACCAGGCAATAACACCAACCTACCCATCTCGGCAACGTGGAATCCGTCCATGGGCGGAGAGGAGGGTCGTGAGCGTGGCCGCAACCTCCTCTCGGAGTACGTATCCGGCTACAACACCTCGGTCACCATCCGCACCCACCGTGGCAGCATCCCGTCTCTCCCGCTCATCGGCGAAGCCCTCTCCCGCCTTAACCTGACTCTCCCCGCACCCCGACTTCGCCTTCCCGGCGGGGATGACGACAACGACGACGATGACGACGATAACAAAGATTCCCAACCGCACTTCATCTGCGACGCCACCTTCCACGTCCTTTCCTCAACCGCAACCTTCACACTCGTCTCCCCTTTGCTGCACAACACCATCTTTATCGACTCGGTCAACGCCACGGCTCTGTACAACCACACAGAGCCCCTCGGCCGCATCGAATATGACCTGCCCTTTGCGGCTCCCCCGGGGTTTTCGGTGACCCCCAAGCTGCCCGTCGACTGGTCGCTCGACTCGGTCGGGTACGGCAAGCTCCGGGATGCGTTGGGTGGGACGATGAAGCTGGATGCGCAAGCGGTGGTGGGGGTCAGGTTGGGCAGGTGGACGGAGACGGTGTGGTATGTGGGGAAGGGGATTGGGGCGGGGGTTAGGCTGTGATTGCTTTTGGTTGGATCCCTTGTTTTCCTGCTACGTGTTAAGGGGTTATGGGTGTGAGGGCTTGTTTGGCTTGTTTCTTTTGGGAGGATATGGAGTTTACTGAGAGGGGATACATGGATAACTACCAGTTATGGGATTTGAGTTTTGGTTATGGCTGCTGCGCGTTACGGCGCTTGGTTATAGAGGGCAGAGGACAGAGAGGGCTACAGGACTTGTTCTCAAGATGGTAGGCGCATGGTATAGTATATCCAATACGCACGAATTATTTCAGCTGTTCCAAAGGGCCCCTTATCGAGGTATCGAGGCCCCAGCACGTACACAACCCAGGATATTCATTCTAGTTACATCAGCCAGGGGCTGGAGCTGCCATTCGAAGTGATGCCAAGACCCGACTTCAAAGTTGGTGGGGTACCCCACGTCATAGGCCTCCCATCAGGTGCTGTAGTGGCTCGATTCCGTCGGCTGACGCGCTTGTGAGAGCTTGCACGTGTATCGTTAATGACTTGCATGATGGAATTGCCTCTCAATGAGGGGTTTGGTTATGTTTACCATATATCCCAAAGCTATGTTCTAATTGTCACGATCTTCGAGACAACGTACCGTATGTACCAAACGACGCGCGGCAACAGTTAGGGTCTCTGAGTTAGTGGGCCACTCCCTGTAAGACGCCCTAATCCGGCACGGTACGGCACGGCACGGCAAGCTGGTCTGTTCCGCAACCACCACCACCGCCACCGCAGCTGAGCTTGCGACATCGCACCAAGACACCTGGTAGGTAGGTAGCTTACCCTTTCTCTGACACCCGTAACCAACCTACGCGAACCGAACCGAACCGAACCGCGATGTCCTCACAGGACACACCCTACCGATAGAAACACACACAGAGACAGGATGCGTGCCATCCTGCCAGGCAAGCCCGAGTCGCGGCTGCAGGCGCTGGCGACAGGCTGCTGGGCGTCGAGGAGGCGCATCACCGTGAGTTCCCTTTTCCCTCCCCTCCCCGCGCCGCGTCCCCCCCCCTTCCTATCCCTCATCATACCCACCATACCCAGCCAGCCAGCCGACCAGCCAGACAGCTAACCACCAGCTCCCATCCCATTTTCAAAAACATAGGCCTACATAACCGGCAACGCGCTCGCCATCCTGTCCGCCCCCGACCAGCTGCTCCAGACCGTCTATGACGACAACGACAATGATCCGCTGCAGGCCGTCGCGCTGGACGAGGCGTCGGGCAAGATCGCCGTGTGCACGCGCCGTGCTGTCAGGGTGTACCGGCCGATTGGGGTGGGGAGGGAGGAGGGTGCGAATGCGGATGCGGACGCGGTGCGGTGGGCGCTGCAGAGCAGTTTTGGGGTTGGTGCTGATGGGGGGGAAGAAGAAGGGGGGGGGGATGGAGAGGGGGTGAGGGGAAAAGGAAGAGACGGACCGGCAGTATCGCTGTCTTGGGGCGCGTCGGAGGAATTGCTCGTCGCGCATCAGAGTCTCGAGCTGTATCAGACTTCGGCGACGCTGGCGAAACCCGAGTGTTCGTGGAGGAAACGGCTTGCGAATCCCGTCCGGCTGGCGAGCCTGTCCTACGACTCGGCATATATCGCTTCGGTGGGGGAGTATGATAGGCTGGTGAAGGTCTGGCGGCGGCTGAGCTACGGCACGGGGGAGGTCCGGTTCGATTTCATCTATCTGCGGCATCCGCAGCCTGTGACGGGGATCCAGTGGCGACGGCCGCATCATGTCGACCAGACGATCGAGAACGCCCTGTACACGTTCTGCGCGGATAATATGCTGCGCGTGTGGGTGGGGTCGGATAGCCATGGGCATCAGCACCTGCATCTGTGGGGGAATCTCGACTTGCGGGGTGCTATTCCAAAACAGGAACCCAAATCGTCCGAGGCGGAGGATGTCTCACGCTGGGCGTTTGTTATGCATGGGGGAGACCTAGCTGCCGCGACGGAAAAGGCTGTCCAGGAGGGGACGCAAACAAAAGAGGCAGCCGCGGCGCTGGAGCATCTCATCAGCGTTGCGAACCGCAGCCCGGAGATCTGTGTCGTGCTAGACGGTCGGGGGCGCATGTCTGCATGGGCGTTGGAGAACATTGGTTGCAAGACGGAGAAGCCCAACGTTTTCAATGTCGCTCATGTCACGTCTCCGGAGCTGGACTTTCTCAAGGGGAACTCGAGTGCAACGAGCCCACATGTCGAAGCTTACAGTTATTGTCATTCTGGAGGGCATTTGCATATTCTGCTACACTTCTTTGACGGCAGGATCGAGGTCTACCGCGGCAACATCGCCGCTTTGTTCGACCGTAGCCCGAAGAGGAGACGGTTGACTCAACAGAGTCTCTGGACGGGGCATTCAAGGCCAATACGCAAGATTGTGCGAAATTTCAGCGGCAGGGCGATTGTCTCACGGACGGAGCATGGGCAAGGCGTGATTTGGAAACACGAACTGGATGCTACGCGGACGGGGCTCGCCCGGCAAGCGGTGATCCCCGAGCAGGGGCATATCCACAGGATGTGCCTCCTCAGAAACGGTCGATTCGTTGTTTTCCTTCGCCACGAAAACATCTCATTATGGGACTGCCGTCAGTCGACGCCAACAATACTGGCCGAGCAGAAATACGATGTCCCTGGGAAACCGCTCTGTCTGTTGGTTCTCCCGAGGCAGAAGGTCGAAGACTATACTACGGCGCATATCGCCACTATCACATCGGAAAAGAAAGGGGTGGTCTGGGAGGTCAAGTTCCCCTTTTATTCCCGCACCCATTCGACAGCCCCCAGCACCAACGGAATCAAACATCAACAACCCTCTATCCGCGAATTCGTTCAATTCACGCTCGAAGACGCAGGGGATCTCGCCTACGTCCTGCCGGTCGATCCGGCCGGCACTACCCCACACGTCTCAGGCTTCCTCGACGTCTTCGCCCGTGACGTCGCCATCTCCTACACCCACTCGGGACGCGTCGAGTTCTGGACCGCCCGGGTCGGCCACAGCAGCGAGGGCGTCGAGTGGCTCTCGACCTGCTCCATGGAGACCAGCGTCTCCAACCCGGCCCTCGTCAGCGGCAGCACACGCAAAAAAGCGGCGCTCGTCAACTCGGCCCGCTCCGCCCTCACCATCTGGGACATCCGCGGCGCCCGCCTCGAGTACACGCAGGACTTTGAGAACAGCCACACGATCCGCGACCTGGACTGGACCTCAACCCCGGACATGCAGTCCATCCTGGCCGTCGGGTTCCCGCACCGCGTGCTGCTGCTCTCGCAGATGCGCTTCGACTACCTCAACGAGGGCCCCGCCTGGGCGCCCATCCGCGAGATCTCCATCCGCGACTTCACGCCCCATCCCATCGGCGACTCGGTCTGGTTGGGGGATGGTCACCTGGTCATTGGTGCGGGCAACCAGCTGTTTGTGCAGGACCGCAAGTTTGACGCGGGCAGCTCGCTGGTTACTAGTCTGAGGCTGCCGCAGCGCCGGGTTGGGCAGAAGCATTGGGATCTGTTTGAGGTGGTGCAGAGGCTGAATGGGCCGCTGCCGGTGTTTCATCCGCAGTTTTTGAGCCAGTGTATTTTGGCGGGGAAGATTGTGCTGGTGCATGCTATTCTGATGGCGCTGTATCGGACGCTCAAGTTTTGGGCTGAGGGGGATGAGCTGGATGATTATTTGGATTTGCAGCTGGAGGACTTTTACGAGGTTGATCATGTGCGTTTTTATTTCTTTTGTTTGCTTACTACATTGTGATTAACAGGGAAGGGGGTTGATAGATTGGTACTGACGCATGGCAGACCACCAAGACGTCATCCAACAAAGACCCCGGGCAGTACCTGGCGCGGCGCATGTCGTACGACGACGGCGGCGGCGAGCCCTTCTCGGAGGAGGTGGCGGCCGAGATCAACGAGCGGCTGACGCGGGTGGACGTGGCGCAGCTGTCGGGCCACGAGCAGATCCAGCTGGTCGACATCATCGAGTGCGTCGGCCTGGTCGAGAAGCAGCGCCGCTCGCTCGACGAGAACGGCGCCCGCTTCGTGCTGTTCTTCCGCCAGCACGCCCTGCGCAAGGGCCGCACCAGCGAGATCCAGATGGGCTGGCGTGAGATCAACTGGGCCTACCACTCGACCAGCCAGGACGTGCTGGTCGACTTTGTGTCGAAGCAGAGCCATGGGAAGATGCTGTGGGAGAATGCGAGGGAGAGCGGCATTTTCATGTGGCTGGCCGATAACGCTGCCGTGGTGAGTTTTGTTTGTGGTTTCTTGGGGTAAAGGGGGTCACTAACAGGGGAACAGAAAGCACAATTCGAGGTGATTGCGCGCAACCAGTATACTCAAAACGAGCTCAAGAACCCGATTGACTGCAGTCTGTTCTATCTGGCACTAAAGAAGAAGACGGTTCTGCAAGGTCTATGGCGCATGGCGTCCTGGAACCGCGAACAAGGCGCGACACAGAAGTTATTAGCGAACAACTTTGAGGACCCTAAATGGCGGCGGGCAGCGCTGAAGAATGCCTACGCTCTGATGAGCAAGCGGCGTTTTGGTAGGTCTTCCCTCCTCAGCTCTCCTCTCGTCACTTCGCTTCCACTAACAACAGCCAGAATACGCAGCCGCCTTCTTCCTCCTCGCCGACCACCTGCACGACGCAGTCAACGTGTGCCTCAACCAGCTCAAGGACCTGCAGCTGGCTATCGCGGTCGCGCGCGTGTACGAGGGCGACACGGGCCCCGTGCTCCGGCGGCTGCTCGAGGAGGAAGTGCTCGCCATCGCGGCGCAGGAGGGCAACCGCTGGCTGGCGTCGTGGGCGTTTTGGATGCTGCACCGGCGCGACATGGCTGTGCGCGCGCTTATCGTGAGTCCTAACCAACAACCTGGGAGTCATCCCAACAAGCACTGTTCCCTGCTATCACTATCCCCCCCCGAACCCAGTCTGCTAACCACATGCGCCACCTATACATAGACACCTGTATACACACTCCTCGAAACCCCCGGGTCGCCGGACCCGCGCTCGCGGCTGTTCCTGACCGACGACCCGGCGCTGGTCATCCTGTACAGCCAGCTGCGGCAGAAGACGCTGCAGACGCTGCGCGGGGCCAGCAAGGTCACGCCCAAGGTGGAGTGGGAGTTTGTGCTGCACAACGCGCGGCTTTATGATAGGATGGGGTGCGATTTGTTGGGGTTGGATTTGGGTACGTTTTTTTCTTATTTTGTCTTTGGGTGTCCCCCGCCTGCTTGATTTGTTGGTTGTGGTAGTTGCAGTTGCTGACTCTGGTGGTGTGCAGTGCGGAACTGGAGTTCCTCCAACCCGCCGGTCCTGCGGCCGGCTTGGGCGGGGAGGTGAACCCGCTCAGATTGCTCCGGAGGCGGGAGTCGCTGGTCGTGGCCGACTTGCCTGTGTCATCACAACAGCAGCAACAACAGAAGCAACCGCAACAGCAAAATGTGCCGGCTGAGATGAAATCGGGCGGTCACTTGCCTAAGCAGCAGCCGGCGCCGACGGTGTTTGAGGAACCGGATGCGAATTCCCTGTTGGATAGTTTTGGGTTTTGATGGGGTTTTTAACTATTGGGAGGAGTTCTATCTTTAAACTAGTTACATACTTGTCTGTTGGCTCTTTTGGTGTTGCATAGTTAGTGGTATGTGGTGGTGTGTATATTGGTGGTGTATTATCAGGCGTAAATGGGTGCCGTGCTGTATGTAACTGTGCACGGAACATACCAAGACAGAGTACCAGATAGTAGGCATGAAGGAGTTTGAGTCTGCGGTAAATTCAAACAACTATTCGTTTTAATTTACTTTTAAGAATGTACCCATCTAGATCGGTGATGTGACGAGGTGAGAGAGAGAGAGGAGAGAGTTGCAGCCAATAACTGCCTATTTCAGTTAGTGCTGAGTGCATCACTATAACGCTGCGTGAACCCTTAAATTCAGCTGGTGGGCAGGCGGCCCTTTTACTAGCGCCGGTCCTGTGCATGGTTGATCATCAACCCCAACCACTCGAGTGCGTCCATCAGTCATCAACCTATTATTCATCAACAAACTTTCCCCTCTAAATCATCAACCTCGAGTCCGCTTCACTCGGCCAACACCATCATCCATGTAGTAGCGACGGACATTCACATCACCTTCCATTTCCTCTTTTCGGCGGGTTCAACAGCCGCAGTTAACACTCATCCACCGCAACCATGGCAACCCCTTCCACCGCCCAACATGACACCAGCCCGCTCCTCTCCTCCCCACCACCACCACCACCCTACGAACCTCCAGCATCGCCCCGAGCACCCCGCCCCCGCCCCCCCATAGAAGGCCAATCCTTCACCTGGCGCGGCATCCTCGTCGGCCTCGCCGTCGGCCTGGTCATCTGCTTCTCCAACATGTATTTCGGCCTGCAAACCGGCTGGGTCAGCACCATGAGCATGCCCGCCTCACTCATGGGGTTCGGCATCTTCCGCCTGCTGCGCGCCCGCCTGGGCCCGCTGCCCTTCTCGCCCGTCGAGAACGTGCTGGTGCAGACGGTCGCGGGCAGCATGGCCATCATGCCGCTGGGGTGTGGCTTTGTGGGCGTGCTGCCGGCGATGAATTATTTGTTGACCGAGGAGGAGCAGGGGCCGATTGTGTTGGGCTTGGGCAAGCTGGTGTTGTGGAGTTTGGGGCTGTGTTATTTCGGCGTGGTGTTTGCGGTGCCGTTGCGGAGACAGGTCGTGATTAGGGAGAGGTTGAAGTTTCCGAGTGGGTTTAGTACGGCTGTGTTGATTAGTGTGCTGCATGGGAAGGCGAAGGAGGGGGGAGGGGAGTCCTCGTCTGGGGGTTCGCGAGCCTGGCAGCGAGAGAGGGGGAGGGGGATGTGCAGGCGGTGAGCAGTGCGGATGGGGAGGGGACTAAGCATGCTGAGTCGTGGAGGCGGAATGTGCGGCTGCTGCTGATCTGCTTTTTTGTGTCCGGGGTGTTTACGCTCGCCACCTACTTCCTTCCGGTGTTGAGGAATATTCCCGTGTTTGGGTCTGTCGCGGCGAGTTCGTGGTTGTGGACGCTCAACCCCAGCTTGGCGTATGTCGGACAGGGCATCATCATGGGCCCGGCCACCACGCTGCACATGCTGCTTGGTGCCGTCGTTGGGTGGGGGATCCTCTCGCCGGTGGCCAAGAACAGAGGATGGGCGCCCGCACCGGTGGGTGACTGGGAAAACGGGAGCAAGGGGTGGATCGTCTGGATCTCGCTCGCCATCATGCTGGCCGATGCCGTCGTCAGCTTGGGCTATCTCGCGCTCCGCTCCGGGAAGCAGTACCTCCCGTCCTTCCAGCCGATACCCAGCCGTGTCAAGACGCTGTTGGATCGGAGGTCACACGCAGGGTACACCTCGATCAGCACTGGCACCGATGCCAACGACAACACCTCGACCATCAATCATAGGGCCAGCACAGCCTCGGATAGAGACGACACCCCCCTACTCAGCGAACCCCAAGATCAAGACGAGGAAGAAGACGCACCCGCCGACCAGCAGATCAGCGACCGTCTCGTCGTCATCGGCCTCATCCTCTCCATTATCTTCTGTGTTTTCTGCATCCACGTCGTCTTTGGCGATCTCGTCCCTCTCTACGCCACCGTCACGGCTGTTTTCATGGCTCTCGTGCTGAGCATCATGGGCGTCCGTGCCCTGGGAGAAACCGACTTGAACCCAGTCTCGGGCATCAGCAAGCTGGCCCAGCTGTTCTTTGCCCTGATCATCCCCCAGTCCAACAAGTCGAGCGTTCTGATCAACCTGGTGGCCGGTGCGGTATCAGAAGCCGGCGCCCTGCAGGCTGGGGACATGATGCAGGACCTCAAGACCGGGCACCTGCTTGGGGCTGCACCGAAGGCTCAGTTCTGGGGCCAAGTTATTGGCGCGACGGCTGGCGCTGTCGTCAGTGCCTTCATCTACCGGATGTACACATCGTAAGTTGTCCACGTCTCTCCCTTCCAAACTATACATAAAACTACCAGCTAACCCCTCACCAGCGTCTACCAAGTACCAGGCGATCTCTTCCAGGTCCCCACCGGGTACGTCTGGATTTTCACCGCCCGCCTCGTCACCGGCAAGGGCCTCCCGCCCATGGCCAAGGAGTGGGCCATCGGGTCTGCCATCCTGTTTGCCCTCACCACCGCCGTGCGGACCCAGACGGCCGGCAAGCGCTGGCACTCGCTGATTCCGGGTGGCATCGCTGTCGCCGTGGGCATGTACAACGTTCCGTCTTTTACGCTGGCGCGCACTATCGGGGGCCTGCTGGCGTGGTGGTGGCGCTCGACGATGGGGTGGAAGGATACACCGTTGATTGTGCTTGCTTCGGTAGGTTGCTTGCGACTCTCTGCGTTGTGAATGGGACGGTTTACTGACGGTGTCTACTTAGGGGTTTATTCTTGGCGAAGGGTTCCTGAGCATTGTGTGCTTGATCATGGAAAGCGCCGGCGTCCCTCATCTTGGGTAGTAATACAGGACGGATGTCTAGACTACATTGCGTGGCGTTTTGGATAGACCGCCAATATCGAGGACGACTCGGGAGCGGGAGATATAACAGGGTTTAGATAATCGAGTCTCAAGATACCCACACATTACCCGTCTATTGTTTATTGCAATGCTACCCATCATTTCGTTACGCCTAACCCTCAGTTCAGCTGCCATGTCTGAGCCTGCTTATCGCCCCCTTCCAACCCCCAGGTAATCCTGATATCGAGACCACGGGCATGGCCCTCTTGGGTAGAGTAGCGGATCTCGCCAGTCAGCTTCTTCCCCGGCCCGACCTCAATCTCCTTCGCCTTCGTCCTATCAATCAGATACAGCCCCTGCCTCCAGTGCGTCGCGGTATCAAACGGCCCCGTCGTAAACGCCACGCGCTCCCTCCCACCAGCAGCCGCCCACTCCTTGGCCGTCAACCTTGCCTCGACCACCTCCTGCCGGCTCTCGCCAAAGAAGCAGTCAAACCACACCAGGAATCCGTCCAACGCCTCCACCTTGTCCGACAGCGTCGTCTGCCACTTGTCCTCAAACACCAGATCCTCCACCTTGGCGGTATGCAGATCCAGCATGCGGAACGCGTGGGGCTCGCCACAGACCGCCTCCCCGGGCATCACTGTCATGCGCGCCTCGGTGTAGATGCCCGCCTGCATGGCGCGCATGTCAAAGCCGTACACATCGCGCCACCAGTCGATGTTGTCGGCGACAAAGTCGGCGTCCGACACGGGCGCGACCCACATGCTGGCGTGGCTGGGCACGAGCAGGCCGTCGGGCTTGAGGTAGCGGTCGCGCGCGAAGAAGACGCTGGGCAGCATGGCCTCGTACAGCAGGCAGTAGCCCATCCACTCGGACACGATGATGTCGACCGAGTCGACGGGGAGCGCGACCTCCTCGATGCGGCCGCGCACGCACGTGATGATGCCGTCGAGCTTGTTGTGGAAGATGTTCTCGCGGGCCTTGTCGAGGATCGCGCTGTTGTCGACGGCGATGACGCGCGCGGCGCCGGCGCGCGCGCAGAACATGGAGAGGATCCCCGTGCCGCAGCCGATGTCGAGCACCGTTTTGCCCGCGAAGAGGTGCTTGTTGGCGTAGATGAAGTCCCGGTAGGCGTTGGTGCGGACGGCGTCTTTGATCATGGTCTCGTGGATGTCTTGAAGGGGGTGTTAGTTGAGTTTGTAATTATTAAAGACGGTGGAAGGGGGGACGCTTACCGGTATGGTCATACGACTCGAAATAGTAGGCCGAATCATCCCTTGCTGGTTCCTCAGCATCGGCAGAGGTCGCAGCAGCGGTCTTGGAACCCCCAGCCTTCTCGCCCTCCTCATCCACGCCCCAGCGCTTGTCAAGCGTCTGCTCAACAGCCAACCGGTAGTTGGCGAACTGCTTAGTGAGGTTCTCCAGCTCGGCCTGCATCTGCGCGTTCTTGTGCAGGAGCTCATCCACGGCAGGGGCCCCGTTGCCCGCCACCGCCTCCTTGCCCTCAGCTACGCCACCGGCACCCGCCTCGCCGTTCCCAGACTCGGGCAGCTCATCCAGGCAGAAAATCAGCGCGTCATCCTCCAGCACGGGGATGAGCAGCGAGTCATCGGCCAGGTGGTCTGCCGTGATTTCCGCAGGTGGGGAAGTGCCCGTCTTGACAGCCTTCCGAACTACGCCCGCGTTAGTCCCTTCTTCTCTTCGGGTGTATATCAAGAAATGGTAGATATGTATGAACTCACCCAAATTGATAAGCTTCACACACCCATGGAAGTCCAAGCCCAGGCTGTCCCGCACGGCGATGAAGTCAAATCCGAACTTGTCCTTGCAATACGCCAACATAGACGGTGCATCAGGGAAGACCTTGTCATCGAATAGGGATATGATGGAAACCTGCTCCTGTTCGTCGTCCTCGTCCTCATCGCCGGGCTTGTTGAGCCAGTTGTCTTCGTTGTCTGAGGAAGAGACCGACTCCGAGTCGGAACGAGGGAATGCTTCCGTCATGTTGTCCTGTGTCCTGTTGTGTAATAGTTTGCTATTCTTTCTCTTGTTATGGCGGGGTTCGTCAAAACAAGGAAGGAAAGAAGTGAAAGCCGCCCGGGGTGTGAAAGTGGAATGTAAAGCGATTCTTTTTTTCTGAGTGGGTGTGGATCAGAAAACTTAAAAAAAAGTGTGCGGGGAGACGGCCTGCAGACTCTGCCGTGTAGCGTTACCTACTACCTACCTACCTCAAGTACCTACCCATTTCCACACCCCATAGCACAGGATGATCTGATTGAGTTCGAGAAGACGTAATAAATAAAAGTGCTATATCCTATGGTCGATGTAGATATGTTTCATTCCCGTATGAGTGAGTTCAATACTTTTTACCCCTCCTTTACCCCTCGTCTACCCCTTTTTCTCTGCCTAGCAACAGCTGTAAACATGTGAGCGGGATCGATCTATCGTCCCATGTCCAACGTATTCGTCTAAATCTTGATATTGTATATACTCATGTACCCGCTAACAATGCACATCATAAGCCTCACCTGCTTTTTGAAGACCGGACAAGTTCAGAGACTGGTCAATGGTAAATATATACCCTCCCCTATTTATCATCCTCATCCTCCTCTTCATCGTCGTCGTCATCATCATCGTCATCGTCCCCATCCTCATCCTCGCCATCGGACACCTCTTGTCCCAGTGCCTTAAGCCGCTCCTAAAACCACCGTTAGCCCACCGACACCACACACCCACAGGGACAAGGACAATAACACGAGCACTCACCTTATACTTAGTAATCTTCTCCTCCAAATCCCCAAACACCTCCAACATATCATCCAGCTCGCCCTGCGCGCTCTTCCGCTCCTCCTCCTTCTCCTTCACCAGCCCCCTCGCCTCCTTGACCTCCTTCTCCGCCTTCCCAACCTTGGCCTTCAGCCCCTGCACCTCCGCCTCCACCTTCTTCGCCCTCTCCTCCGCCTTCTCCGCCCTCTCCTCCGCCTCCCTAACCTTCCCTTCCACCTCCCCAGCCCGCTTCTCCCCCACCCTCTTCACTTCCGCCTCCTTCTCCCTCACCACCCTCTCCAACTCCTCCACCCTCCCCTCCCGCTTCTTCACCACCCCCTCCAACACCCCCCCCCGACCCTCCCTCCCGCCACCGCCTGCCCCTTCTTCTCATTCATCACATCCACCTCCAGCCGACTGACCGTCGCCCTCAAATCCGCCATGTCCGCCTCCCAGCGGCGACGCGCGCGCTCCGCCTCTTGCTCCGCGCCCTTTCGCGCAGCGTCCACCTGGCGACGGGCCTCCTCGTCGCGCGCGCGCAGCTGCACCTGCAGCGCAGCCATCTGCTGGGCGTGCTCGCGCTGCAGGGTGTCGTTGGCCGCCTTGAGGCGCGCCGCCTCCGCCCGGCTGCGCTGGTGTTCCTGCTGCTCGTGCGCGAGCTGGCGGGTGAGGGCTGTGTTGCCTTCTTGGGCGGAGTGGATCGCGGCGTCTTTGGTGGCGAGTTGCTGGCGGAGGACGGTGGCGATTTCGACGGCGCGGGCGATGTCTGTGGAGAGGGTGTCTTTGGTCTTGCGGTGGGCGGCTTGTTCTTGGGAGAGTTGTTCTGTGAGGCTAGCGGTGTGGGTGTGGGCTTCTTGGAGGGCTTGCGACTTCTCGGCCGCCTCGGCGCGGAGAGCGTCGACGAGTTTGCGGGAGACGCCCTTTTGGACGCCGTTGGTGACGACGGAGGTTTCTGAGTCTGGATCGCGGTCGATGGCGCGCAGGATGCGGCTGTAGTTGTCTTTGAAGAACTCGACGAAAGTGTCGTCGAAGTAGACGTCGGGGAGTTTTTGGTCGGGGCCTAGTTCTAGCTTTTGGGATAGGACTTCGTGGTCTCTCATCAGCGGGTGGGAGCGCAGCCGCGATAATTTGTCGACGTAGCGATCACGGCCCATGCGCGACATGATCATTTCTCTGACCTTCGTGCGCGGGACGGGGGAATCCTTAGTCGAGAACTCGTACACCACGCCAGCCAACATCGCGCTTAGGCCTTGCACCATGACGTCGCCGTTGGGATTTTCGATCGCGGCCTGTATCAGGCCCTGGAGGTTGGTGAATTCGCCGAGGAAGTCGTTGACTCCCTCGAGGTCCTCAAACATCCAGCATAGCAACAGCATGAGATAGCCAATGCTGATGCGTGGGTCTTCCGACTTGGCGACGCTGCTAAGCAGATGAGCCGTCATTGTTTGGATGCTCGTGACGACTTCTTCGCCGCTCTCTTCGTCGCCCTCGGTAACACTCATGGCTAGGGCCTTCGTCTCGGGGTTATCATGCAAGAGGTGGAACATGAGCACCGCGGCGAACCAGTATCGGTACGGGTCTGCTGCGGCCGCCTCCGGCTCCGGCTGCAGAAGTATTGTGAGGGCATTGGTGAGCTCGTCGGCGTGCGCCTTGTGCGTCCGTACCGCATGGTCGAGGAAGTGCATCCGGATCTCGGCGTGTTTGTAAAAGTAAGCTTCCAGGCACGTGCAAGCAGCCATTCGCAGATCGAACGCCGGCAGCGAATTCACGGCCAGAACAAGGTCCAAGAGGCCGTCAATGATGTAAACTTTAGGGATGCCATTCGGAGCACCTTGCCCGTTGGCGACGGGGTCGGCGAGCGGCGATGGTACTTGAAACCCGGCAAACCTGGCCTGCACGCCGGCGTTACCCCTAATCATGTCCGCGCAAGCTAGCAGCGCCTCTGATTTAATCGGTAGTTCGGCAACGTGGGAGAATGCGATCTGTAGAGTACTCTCGAGGACCGGGCCGCCTCGTACACGGGTCCGTCCGCCGGCTACTAATTCACCCACAAACGCCTCCTGGTTCAGGGGTGTCCCAGCCGCGCCGGGCACTAGGAGTAGCCGTATAACGGCGAGCATGGCGTACACATTTCTGTTGCGCTGTACTTCCACCCACTGCGCAATCTCCTGGCCGTCCTCGCCTTCTTTGTAGGCATCCCTCAAGAGCTGGCTGATGCCTGCAACGTGCCCCATGTCCCGGAACATGGTCTGGTTCAGGGGATTCAGCCGGAGCAAGTTGGCCAACAAAATCAGGCAGTCCTCCACCACCCTCGCGCCGCCCGCGAGGCCTCCTTCGTTGGCAATGATTTCAAATATGGGCGCAAACCCCTTTTCGAGGGTGACTAAATTCTGGACCACGTTGGACGACGGCGTGAGATCTGTGAGTAGCCCGATCGCCTCGTTGCGGACGGCCTCCCTCGCATCCTCAAGGACCGCCACAAGCCGGGGGATGCCTTCGCTCGTGTTGACAATGCATTCCTCAGTTCGCTCGGTGCGCGCAGACAGGATGGCCGATAGCAATTGTAGCGAGTAGAGCCGCGCATAGAAATCCGTCCTCTCTTTCCCCAAGAACCCGAGCAATAACGCGATATTCTCATGCCGCTGTGTAAACTCGTCGGCCACCCAGAGGGCGATTTCCTCCGAAGCTTCAGGGCTGTCCGGATCCGGGCTGAAGAGCATCAGCAGCGTCTCCAGGGCCACCTTGACCGTATCAACATCCTCCCCATCGCGACTCAGGCTACCGATGAGACTACGCAGGGCGCCCGATGCAACCGAAGCGGGATACTGTTTCGCGAAACTGCGCAATCCCAATATGGCAGCGCGGCGGTCTTCGAGGAGTGTCGCTGTGCTTAGGCGGCCGCTGAGCACCGGAATGGTCTCGCTCACCGACTGCTTAGCCGGGGCGGTGGTGATGGTCGAGAACATGGACATGGTGGTTGGAGTGGGCGAGCGAGAGGCCGTGCGTCGGTATTAGATGCCATGGAGGGGCATTCACTCTCGTGTAGTGGTTATCCTGCGACAGCAACTCGATAGTATTCGTAGTTCAGTTGGGTCTGTCTTGGCTAGGGACAGTTTCCGTTTTCGAATTCGTGGGTTCGGGGCGCAGGGGGGGGTTGGTTCTCGATTGAAGAGTGGGGGGGTACGGTGTCGTCCAGTTAATGTCAAATAATCCAGGATGGCTTCTGCATCTACCTTGGGAATTCCGCGCGGGAGGCCAAGGCCTTGGAGAGTGGACAGGTGTACATAAAGTACCACGCAACCCGCTCGCTGTCTTTGGTCGGAGCTTGGATGGTTGGGAATGGAATCGGAACACGATGCGGTCGAGGTCCGTAAAATAATGTGGGTCCAACCCTGATGGTCAACATCCATCTCTTGCATGTGTTACCGTATTTTACCATGTATGTAATCGACCCACTTCTTGTTCAAGTTACATGATCGACCAAAAACGGGAGGATTTTCCTGGAGCGCCTCCGGGCACGTTCTCTCAAACCATGAACGCGAAGTCTTTGTCGCGCGCATCGCACTTTTACCTTTTTAAACAATCGGCCATACCTGGCCAGACTCGGAAGCTGGGGTCAAAGAGGACAGCGTTTGCACCACTATCGACTGTACTCGTGCGAGCAAGTCAGCTTGATCAGTCTTTGTTTCGCGCGGGCTGTATACCATCGATTCGCATCCGTTGCGAAGCCGACGTCGCCCCAAGTCATCTCGACCATTCCGTCTCCTCGACCAATTTCGCACCGGGCTGCCTCATGTGCACCGACAAAGCGATATTTCTAAACTATCCCCTACACCAAACGCTGCGCCTTGCGAAAGCCAGTCCCGGCTAGTCGTGACCACGAACTGCACCGATCGACACGGCAACGTCTGCTTGCTGACAACTTTACGCATCTCTCACCATGGGTATTCCGGCTGCTTTCAGGTGGCTCTCCACCAAATATCCCAAGATTATTTCTCCCGTCATCGAGGACAAACCTCTTGTTATGGAAGATGGCAGCGTCGTCCCGGTTGATACGACACAACGCAACCCAAATGGGGAGGAGTTCGACAACCTGTACCTCGACATGAACGGCATTGTTCATCCCTGCTCGCATCCCGAGGACCGACCGGCTCCCAGTGATGAGGAGGAAATGATGATCGAGGTTTTCAAGTACACCGAGCGCGTCGTGAATATGGTCCGCCCCCGCAAGTTGCTCATGATTGCTGTCGGTAAGTTCTCACGTCACCTTATTGCCCCCGTTGGAATGAATAGTGATGCTAACACGTAGCAGATGGTGTTGCGCCTCGAGCCAAAATGAACCAGCAACGGTCCCGCCGATTCCGCGCCGCCCAGGATGCTAAGGAGAAGGAGGAGGACAAACAACAGCTCCTCAAGATGCTCCAGAAAGAGAAGGGCAGCACTGCCAAGGCGGAACCTATCGAAACTGTTGTCAAGAAGGCGTTTGACTCCAATTCCATCACTCCGGGCACCCCATTCATGGACATCTTGGCCCAAAGCCTGCGGTATTGGTGTGCTTACAAGCTCAACACGGACCCCGCGTGGGCCAACATGAAGGTCATTATTTCCGATGCCACTGTCCCCGGTGAGGGTGAGCACAAGATTATGGAGTTTGTCCGCTCGCAGCGCAACTCGCCCGAGCATGACCCCAACACCCGTCATGTCATCTACGGTTTGGACGCCGATCTCATCATGCTGGGGCTTGCCACTCACGAGCCGCATTTCCGTGTCCTTCGTGAGGATGTCTTCTTCCAGCAGGGCAAAGCGAGGATGTGCAAACTTTGTGGCCAAAAAGGCCACGACGAGAGGAACTGCAGAGGTGAGGCAAAGGAGAAAGCCGGCGAGTTTGATGAGAAGGACAAGGCCGAGCCCCTGAAACCCTTCATTTGGCTCCATGTCTCGATCTTGCGTGAGTACCTTGCCATTGAGCTGAACATTCCCAATCTTCCCTTTCGCTGGGATCTCGAGCGCGCTATCGACGACTGGGTCTTCATGTGCTTCTTTGTCGGAAATGATTTTCTGCCTCATCTGCCCGCTCTCGAGATCAGAGAGAACGGCATCGAAACCCTTATGGCCATATGGAAAGATAACCTGCCCGTGATGGGTGGATATGTGACCAAAGACGGACACGTGGACCTTGACCGCGCACAGTACATCCTCAGCGGCCTCGCCAAGCAGGAGGACTCCATCTTCCGAAGGCGGAAAGAAACGGAGGACCGGAGGGAGGCGGGCTTCAAGAGACGCAAGCTCAACAACCAACAAGGTAATGGCAGAGGTGGAGCCCATGATTCGCCGCTCAGTGGCAGAGGAGGGCGAAAAGGAGCGCCAGAGGCAAACGGGCCGCCGGTAGGGATGAATCTTTTTCCGGTTGCGAGCATTCCCAAACCCGTCATCACTCACGACATGGTGATGAACCGCCGTGCCGTTGACCAGGCCAACGTGGCCAACAAGAGCGCTGCCAGTGTACTCAAGAGCCAAATCCAGGGTCTTGTGGCTCAGGTTCAGGGAATGCCCGATGGCGACAAGCCCGATGGCGACAAGCCTGACGGTGACGAGCCCACGGAGGAAAACCCAGCAGCTAAGACACCGCCTTCCGCCCTTGGGAAACGCAAGGCGGAGCTCATTGAGGAGGGCACCGCTACTGCCTCGGATACCACTTCGGAGGCCGAGACCCCTGCTACCGCCTCGAGCGAGGAAGGCCCAACCGACACAGTTAGGCTCTGGGAAGAGGGTTACGCCGACCGGTATTATGAGCAAAAGTTCAAAGTGGATGCCAAAGACATCGCCTTCCGGCACAAGGTTGCCCGGGCATACGTCGAGGGTCTCGCTTGGGTGTTGATGTACTACTTCCAGGGCTGCCCCTCGTGGGAGTGGTTCTACCCGTACCACTACGCTCCGTTTGCCGCTGATTTTGTCGATCTTGGCAAGATGACGATCAACTTCGAGAAGGGCAGGATATCGCGGCCTTTCGAGCAGCTCATGAGCGTCCTTCCGGCGGCCTCCCGCCATGCCATTCCGGAGGTGTTCCATGATCTGATGACCCAGGAGGACAGCCCGATCCTGGATTTCTACCCGGAGGACTTTGACATTGATCTGAACGGTAAGAAGATGTCGTGGCAGGGCATTGCTCTTCTCCCCTTCATTGAGATGCCCCGTCTGCTGGAGGCGATGCAGACTAGATCGCATCTTCTAAGCGCTGAAGACCAAGCGCGAAACGCGCCGGGTCATGACGTTCTGCTCATCTCCGATTCCCATCCGGGTCTCTATGAGGATATCTCGTCCCACTTCTACTCCAAGAAGCAGGCTGTCCCCAAGTTCAAGCTGGACCCCAAGCGGAGCGATGGGCTCTCCGGCGAGGTCGAAAAAATTGAAGGCTACGTCCCGCATGGCTCGCTTGTGTACCCGCTCGAGCGCAATACCATGCCGGACGTCGATTATGACCGGTCAATGAGGTATGCACCCTTCTCCCCAATCACGCCCTTCCAAAAGTCATGTTACTAATACATCAATAGCGTGAACTACGTCATGCCGACCAGCTCTCACATCCACAAGTCGATGCTCCTGCGCGGCTTGAAAATGCCCACGCCTGCGCTTGACAGAAGTGATGTCGACTTTGTCAGAAGTAAGGGCCGAGGCGCCGGCAGAAGTTTCGGCGGTGTGCCGCTGAGGAATAATTACGGCGGTGGTGGGCGAGGAGACAGGATCAACTATGCCGGCGGGCCTCCCCGTGGTGGAGGTGGACGTGGTCGTGGAGGGTATCAACAAGATCGCGGTTACGGCAATGGCTACGCTGGTGGCGGCGGCGGTGGTGGTGGTGGAGGATATGGTAACGGCTATGGTGGCCACCAACAACACGCCGCACCTGGCCAGCAATCATGGCAGCCACCCCCGCCGCCCGGTTATCCTGGGTTTGGTATTGGCGTGCCGCCTCCGCCGCCTCCGGCTCATGCTTCCGGTGGTGGTGGTTACAACCAAGGGTATGGCAACCAGGGATACGGCGGCCAGAACTACCGGAATGACCGTTACCCGCCGGGCCCGCCGCCGCAGCACGGAGGCTACCAAGGAGGTGGCTACCAAGGAGGTGGCTACCAGGGGGGCGGTCACCAGGGAGGCGGCCACCAAGGAGGTTACCAAGGACAATATCGCCCGCCCCACGGCCAGGGCCAGGATTGGCGTCACGACAACAGGTACGACGGCGATAGCAGGAATCAACGGGATTCACGGGGATACAGGCAGTGATGATATTTTGGGGGCGGCTGTAAAAGGGACTGCTTGGGAAGGGTGGTATTGTCATGCTGTATAGGCTTATGTTTACTCAATACTGTATTCAATGGATGCGGATAGCGGAGGAACCTCTCAAGAATTGCTTATGTTTTTTTATCCACCATTCGCTTCGGGGTTGAGCCCATCACATTACTCTGGTGGCCCCTCATGGTAGTGATGAACAAGCTGCGTCCATATGAATGGCAACACGGCGCCCACGGAAGGTTGCATCACATATGAATCACATATGAACGGGCATTCAATTGGACCCTGCGTATGCAATCCTTTGGTTTCAATCCCATGTATCCTATTGCTCCAATACCTACATTAGATAGTAATCTCTAGATGAACTGAAGTATTGTTTTTTGTTTACTTCATTCTTTCCCGACGGTAACGAAAGTGATGATGGAAGTTGAACGAACACGATGGTTAAGATTACGCCTCCACAACGCCATAGAGTTTAGAATGGTGCTAATATCAAGCGCGGATGCAGGAACCGTTCACTAACGTTAGGGGCCGAGGGATGCGCGGGCGGTGTGCGGCGTCAAGGAGCTTTCGTGCCGGGCCCCATCCCGAATTTGGACTGGGTTCACTGGCGAGGCCCTCGATCGGGGCCCACCAGAGCTCTGCAACGATAGCAGGGAACGAAGCAGGGGTCCCCGCTCCGGTTTGGCGCTGTCTCTCCCCCGCCTGCCGCATCCGCAATCCGGCAAGTGCGCCCCCGTTGAGGAACCTAAGCAAAAACCTCCGTCGTCCGTTTCCCGATCTTAATTTCGTCTCGTTTCCAGAGATTCGAGAGCCGAATCCCCCGATCCTAAACACATCCATCTCGTCGCCTTCCCGACGGCTGCCGCAGGACAGCGCCGCCACCGTTTCGAGTTGCGCGCGAACACAACATCTATTTTACGAGTTATCCCGGCCTCTGCTCTGGCAACGGTCCGCCGTGCGGCCCCGACGCCGTCGATCGGAAAATAAGATAATAACACAAAGAATAATATAAAGTTCAAACCATGGGAAGGCGCCGGTCCAGTCCTGCTCTCGTCAACGCACAATGAACGGCGACGCGGGCCTGGTGGGCTGCCTAGTGGACAGGTTGACCACGAGAGTGCGTGCTGTCTCTTCCTCTGGCGCTGTGTGGCGCTCTAACTATGGCACTGGCCCCGGTGCCTCTTATCATACTCGCGAGACCATGCTAGAATGGATCGATCAATGCTGACGGTCTCGCCAACAGCTCCCCCACCGCACAGGCACGCCAACCCAGGACCTTTCCCAGGATGATATCGTCTCCATCACCCGCGCCTCGCTGGTCAAGATCAGCGCCTCCTCCATCAGCCTTATCCTCGATGCCCTCCTGACTCTGCTCGAGGAGCTCGCCCGCCCCTACAAGACCGTCCATTCCCACCCACCCCATGTACTCCTCTCGGAACTCTATGTCGTGGAGCTCATCGCCGATTGCTGCGCCAGCAATTGGTATCGCAAGAGGGGTCCTGGCGACAGACCGGGCCCTTCCCCTGTACCCGATGGTCCACTGTCTTCTGCGCAGCGAGCCACGTTCCCCCCTCCGGAACCACTCAGCGATGTGCAGCTCAGCCGCATGTTCGAGGTGACCAAGGTGCTCTTTGAACCCATTCCAGATAACTACTCGATCCCACCCAGGGCGATACTCGACGACTCGTCTGTCAAACACATAATGGCGTCTGGCCTGGAAGAACCCACGCGAACACCGCTATCGGCCTCGTCCAGTGAAGCTCCAGACACGCGAAACCTTCTAGCAGCCAACGCGGGCGCCGTCGAAGCACATGTCAAGCTCATTGTTGAGTACGTAACGGCGTCGACATGGCCCGCCGGCTTCGAGTTCTTCCGCAACGTCATGTACTCGGCCCGTAACCTACACACTCAGGGAGTCGCTGCAGCTCCGAGCCCTACAGCTGCCGATGATGAGCGTGCCGCGCTTGTCATGCTACGCCTCGTCTCGTTCTTTTGGGCCGACAGTCAAAAGCTGAGTCTTGTCGTGCAAGAGCTTTGCTCCAGCTTTCTGCACTACCGCAAGTCCTTTCAAAACACCATCGCCGTCGTCATGCCCCAGATCATCACCCGCTGGTTGGACAGGTACCCAGCCGAATTTGTCCAACTGCACTCCATGAGCAGTCCGAAGCGCCGCGATAACGCGCCCGATACCCTGTTCGACATGACGCTGACGATTGGCGATAACGGACGTCGTAAGGGAATGTTTCCGATGCAGATGACGCTGCTGTTTCTTCAGCCTGATGTATTTGAGGTGGCCAGCAACATGCGCGAGTCCAAAGGGGCTAGTATCGCCAAGAAGGTACAATTTCTAGACGGGCTCAGGAAGGCGCTCAGGAACCGGAACGAGCAGGCCGCCTTTTGTCTGGTGCTGCTACTCAGGGCCGCGCGGCACTTTGATGCCGAGAGCGACTCGGCGCTGATGAGCTACGCCATGGATGTGCAGGACGAGGTGCGGGATGCCGTTTTCCGGCGGTTTACGCCCGGCGCAGAGGCCGTGCTATACGAGCAAGACATCATGACGGCTGCGTTCGTGTCGCTGTTACATCTCAATTTTGAACACTCGGTCGAGTCACTCGCAGTGTCTTGTCTCTCGTCCTCGGCGCCGCACAGCTTCAAGATTGCTGTTGTCCAGGCATGTGCCCACTTTGCCCGCTTGGATAACAACCAGAGGTATCAGCCCCTGTTTAACGCCGTGAGTGCCTTCATCCAGGGGAAATTGCAGGTAAGTCTCACCTCTTAGCAAGTACACCGCTATTCTCGGGGTCACTGACACTTTCTCTCAAGGCCATGGCCGGCCTCCTTGCCGAGGGGTACATCGAAGACCACAGCGCCCAGCGCAACGCTGTGGAGAGCCCCCCGTCCATCAGCATGGTGTGCAATATCCTCAACTTTCTTGACGCCTCGCCAATGACCCTCTTCGAAGGCCCACCCGCGGAGGAGGGGGAGCGAGCCGAGTTCTACGAGGAGAATCTGGGCGCGCTCATCTCGTGCATCATCGCTGCCGATGAATCCGTCAGGCGGCTGGCAACGGGCGTTGCGAAGCGATTGTTTGCGAAGGAAAGAGTCCTGGCGAACTTGAGGTCGTCTGAGGGACTCGGGACGAAGGCGTTTAAAACGAAGTTCTGGAGGCTGACGTACGTACTGTTTCGATTTGATGGGGACCGGGCGCAGGGGCTAACAAAGAATAGGTCGCTTATTCTCATCTCTATCTGTGACAAGGCTAGGCTACCTTGCACAGCTGAAGCGCTGAAGTCTATCAATGGGTACCTTGAGTCAAGGCTGCTTCTTCTGACGTCAATCCCGGTACGTAAATACTTCCTCCGAGCTTATGCGGTGGGCTTGCTAACCCCAAGCAGGAACTGGGCCAAACTTCAGACGACATATCCGAGCGAACGGCTGCATCCAGCAAGCTAGAGAAGCTTTTCCTGGTCTCGCTCTGCTCGGCGGACATGGAAGCCTGCCAAACTGTTATCTCCTGTATCAGCACCTTCCTCGACGAATGCCGTCTCATCGACACTGCTCCGGCGACAGCAAAGTCGTCACTAACTCTTCTCCGCAATGGCGAAATTTTCGGCGAGATCTCCTCGCGTGACTTCAGGTTCACCGGGATCGTAGCATTCCAGAAGAGGGTTAGGGCTCTCCTGAGGCGCATGCAGTACCCCAGCGCCGGTATCCTCGACGCCTGGGAGTTTGTCTTTGACAAGTGGCTGCAACTTTCCATGGAGATTTCACAGGCAGGCGCCGGCCAAGCTGTCACAGAGAGGATGGTGGCCGAATGGCGGAACTACTCAGGTTTTCTCGCCTCATTGGGAGGCATCTGTACCGCTGAGCAAGCTACCAACCTCGAAGAGCCTGCTATCAGCGGGTTAAAATGGATCGACCGGCTGTCGTCCGGGAACCACGAAGAACCGCTCCTGACGCGCTACCTCAGGCTCAGCATCCAGCTTCTGGCGTGCGCCAACGTCCGGGTCCGCGAGACCATGAGGGAGGTCCTCTCCTCTGAAGTACCACCGTCCCTGTTTCAACCCCTATTCAAGGCGCTTGAGACGGAGCTTGACGTGCTCTTCGCGGGCGCTCTTGAGCCGAGTATCAAGGGTCAAGATAACGACATCATCTTTGCCGAGCAGTCCTCCTCACTCCTGAAGGTCCTCGTCGAGCGGCTCGACACACCATCGGATCTCGGCGCCGCATCGACCCTCCACCTGGGCGCCCTCTGTCTCAATTTTGCCAAAAGTCTTGACGGCGTCGCCGAGACACCCAACAGCCTCCGCGTGAAGATCAAGATTTGCCAGCTCGTTGAAGCGGTGACCAAGCGTAAGGAACAGCTCAATTTGCGCGATGATGTGCGTATCCGCAACCAGCTGCTAGAGTACATCTTCCGTTGGATCGCTCGACCGCGCTCTCCCCGCGATTCCGCGCCAACTGCGGGCGGCCGCCAGGACGAGATGCTTCGCGTCCAGCGCGATCTTGACAAGGCCTGTCTCCGCTCCCTTTCCACGCTCACATTTAGGCTGCCCCTCCAGCCGGGCGACGGGCAGACCGATGTTGGCACGAGCGAGCTCAAGTCGCAAATGTTCCATCAATATTTTAACCGCTTCCTGTCGCTCCTCAACATAGACTCCAATGGGCCTGACTTGGGCCGCGTCGGAGAGCACCATGGCTACCATGGTAATCATTATTTTGGTTCCAGTGGCAGCGGCCCTACGGCTACGTCCGAGGCATCGACGTCGGATCTCGCCATCACGATCCTGTCCAATCTTCTCAGCGCCAATATCGATGTCGGCCTCAAACACTCGCTGAGCATAGGGTACCACGAGAATCCGGACATCCGAACCGCATTTGTCAGGGTTCTGTACAATATCCTTGTTCAAGGGACGGAGTTCAACAACCTGAGCGATGCTGCTGTGAATGAGAAGTATGATAAGCTGTTGGATGTTAGTCTTGTTTTCTGCCATTCTCATTCCCCCTTGCTGGCTTGGCGGTTAAGAAGTATGGCTAACTAGCTGAGCAGCTTCTCGCGAGTGACCCGAGCTTAGCCGCAGCCGAGCGCCGTCTGCCCGAGTCACGAAGTGGATGAGCTCACAATCTCACTACTGAATATCTACGAGTCGAGAGGTTCAAGTTACGTGCTGCTTGAAGCTCTGATCAAACAGGAGATTGAGGAAACAGGTGGGTTATCCTCGTCAGATATAGCATCCTCCCGGCGCTTAAGACTGACGGCGCGACAGATAACGAATCTGAGCTTCTCCGCCGAACGTGCGTGGCTACTAAGATGTTGACCATCTACGCCAAGTGGAAGGGCGTCGGCTACCTCAAGGACACGCTGCAAAATGTCGTAGAGAGGCTTATGATGACTTCCAAAGACCTGAGCCTGGAGCTTGACCCGGCCAGGGTCAGCTCTCCGGAGGAGCTGCAGACCAACGCCAACAACCTGCAGATTGTGGCACGAGTGTTCATCGATAATATCTGCGGCTCGTCGTCAAGCATCCCGGCCTCGTTTCGCCAGATTTGCAGTATCGTATGTCAAGCCCGGTTTTTCGGTTGGGGTACATATTGTTAACAACACGCAGATCTCGGAAGCGGTCGTGGAGAGGTTCCCCGATGCCAAGTACACAGCTGTCGGGGCGTTCATCTTTCTGCGCTTCTTCTGCCCGGCGATTGTCGCCCCTGAGGCCGAAGGCCTGGTGGCAACTCCGCCTTCCAAGGAGATGCGCCGTGGGCTGCTACTCATCGCCAAAGTCGTCCAGAACCTGGCAAACAACGTCCTGTTTGGCGCCAAGGAACCGTACATGTTTCCGCTGATTGATTTCCTGACTAACAATATTTACAAAGTCACGACCTTCTTGCGAGAGATCTCGGTGAGTCCGCTAGTGTACAGTTGTCGTTAGAGACAAAGTTGGCTGACGACCTGTACAGGTCCCGCCAACTGCCGTGGACACGTTTGACAGGGGAAGTCGTTCGAATTCGGCTCTTGCGTGGCCCTCCACAGGTTCCTGTACGAGCACTGGGACCACGTACGCCAGCGGCTGGCCGCCAAGGAGAAAAGAGAGTTTGTGCGGTCGCCGGCCGAGTCGACGAGGAGTCGTACGCCAGTGCTTGAGCCGCTGAGGAACCTCATCATGAACCTGGGGCCGCCGCCTCTTGCCGTGACGTGGAACCGACCGCAAATCTCGGGAAACAGCCCGCCGTCTTACTCCAGGTTCCAGGATTTCATGCTCCGCAACGCCTTCCGGAGCGCCGAGTCGTTCCTCACAGCCCGCGCTGTCTACGACGGCGGCGAGAGCAAGGACGGGTTATCCATAATCTGCATCATTTTACGCAACATCGACGGCGAGTCTATCGACTATGATACTTTGATTTACTGCTACCTCAAGATTGCCAGCCGGCTGTGGCACCGGCCCTTTGGTCTTCTCACGACTCGACATATTATACCGGGCAGAATGAACCCAAGGACGAGTTCTTCCATAAGCTAGAACTGCTCACGCCACGGGAATTGTCCCGGGCAACTCACGCGCATATACGTCTACAACATGAATAGCGCGTCGAAGAAGTGCCTCAGGCGGATCCTCCGGGTTTCAACTAAAAATGAGACGAGCGTGTTCAGCCCGGCGAATGTACAATACCATCTCATGGGGAGCCTGCAAGATCTACAATCGCACTTCCATCTCAGCCAGCTGCATCTTCCTAACGAGACCATCAGCGTGGTGACGGACACGCGCTATGTGTTCCACCCCATCACCAGGCTATCGAAGTCCAAGGGCAAGGTTGAAGTTATGATCAAAGTCGGCAGTCAGTTTGTGCAAGTCACCACAACTAAGAAACAGGAGGTTCCTGGCCTGCGCCTGAGCACGACGGTCAACGACATCTTCCGGCTTGGCGATGTCGATGAAGCACCCACCTCGATCCAGACTGAAGGTGACTCAGCGTTCGGCCTCAGGGCCGACAACGGCCGGATCGTCATGTACTTCACCAGCGCCTTGAAGGGCGAAGTCCTGCAGGCCATCCGTGCCGCAAAGACCAAATACGCCAAGGACACGAGGGCGACAAAACCGTTTGAGCGCCTTATCCGGCCGCAGGACGTCCCAGGGACACTGTTGAATCTAGCTCTGACAAACCTCGCCACCCCCGACCCCGTCTTGAGGTTGTCGTCGTATAACCTGCTCAGTGCGCTATGCAAGGCGTTTAACTTCTCGGCCGCGTCCAAGCTCATGAGTACTAGGGAGATATCGGTGCCGATGGACCCCTCCCGCTTCATCATCGAGATTAGCAAGAGCTTGGCGCAGACCGAACCGCAGCTGACGGCGGATTTCTTGAACGAGTTCTTCGTCGGGTGGGATAGCTTTCTGGACGAGCAGAAGCCCCTGAGCTTGGCATACATGGCACCCTGGATCCCTGGGTTGCGGACGTCACTGCTGGCGGGTGAGGTTGAGAGCGACAAGGCGAGGGAGAAGATCGCCGCCTTATTCAGGAAGCTGATCGATGTCGCCTTGTCGGATCTGACGCTGACGTTTGCGCTAGAACAGTCGGTTTGGCCGGTCATTTACCAGGATGAAGTACTTCTGGATATCTTCCTCGACGAGATCATCAAGGCGGCTCTCAGCCACGGGTTTGAGGACGACCAGACTGAGACGTTGACTTCGATCGCCAACGCCATCGGCACGATTACCTTGAGGGGCAAGGTCATCTCGCGCCTGCGGAAAGCGCTTAATCGGTCGTCCCTGCGGCCGACCAAGTCTCTGCCGGACAATGTGGTGTGGGACGAGATCTGCGTGCTACTGCAGTTCGTTCTGGCGCTGTCGTTCGACAGTGGCGTGCAGGCGCAGATGTACCTGCCGGAGATCTTCCACACCGTCACGATGCTTGCTAACACGGGCATGCCGGATGTCAGGGTGGCCGTCCACCGGCTGCTGATCAACTCGATCCACTCGGCGTGCACCTCCTTTGCGCTTGACGAGGACAGGCTGACCAAGCTGAGGGCAACGCTCGAGACGCTGTCGGACCCCAAGGGCGACATCTTTGTCAACTCGGTCACCTTCATGCGCGATGGTGCCTCCATCTCGACAAACCAGGAGGCCGGCCCGACGCTGGCTGCGACGGAAAACCTGGCTACGATTCTCTTTGAGACTTGCGCTGTTGCCGCGCCGTCCGTCGATATGGCGAACGTCTGGGCGCTCGAGGTGGATGAGCCTTGTTGCGAGCACCGCCTTCCAGAACAACCCGGCCATCCAGCCGCGCGCCTTTACTGTCATGGGCTGCCTCGCACGTGAGGAGGTGGACGACGACCTGCTGTACCAAGTTCTCGTTGCACTGCGCAATAGTGTGGGCCGCTTCGGCGAGGACAGCAACAGCGACATGCTCGTCGCCATCGTCACCTCCTTATCCAAGATGATGGCCAAGCTGCCGTCGGCTTCCCGCTACGGCCTACAGCTCTTCTGGCTCGCCATCTCGCTGCTGCGGCTGGTCCCGTCCAACCTATTCAACTGCACCGCCATGTTCCTCGAGGCCGTGCTCACTAACATCAGCACGACCGGCGACATGCGCGGCGGCGGTGACAAGGTAGTGCCGTACCTGCTGCAGGGCCGGAACCAGCTCGAGGACGCGGCTCTGCCGCTGGATGACGCGTACGGGATCCATTTCAACAGCGAGAACTTCCACTACGCTGCATGTGCCTGCCTCGTGAGGGGTTTGACGGACGGCGTCACCAAGACCACAGCGCTGCGGGTCCTGTCCTCGTTCCTGGAAATGACCATCCCCATCAAGACCAGCTCCGGCAGTAGCGCGACGACCAGCCGAGGCGAGCGAGACATTCACGATCTCGCCGCGTCCCCGTACATGGCACTTATCTTGGCGCGGACGGCGTCGGTCGACGAGCTACGCGAGCACCTCTGGGCGGCGGGCATCAACGTCAGCCTTTCAGGCGTGTCGGATCCGGCGGCGCTGCGCGCGGAGCAGGACCTGGCGCGGCTGAAGGATAAGGACCTGCTGCTCAACACGGCTATTGAGCTGGTCGACTTCCAGTACCTTGAGGACGCGGTGCAGAATCGGAGTTTGCAGTGGCTCAACCGTATTGCGCTAGGTCGGCCTGCGGTGGCGATGCATCTGTATGTTTACTTTGTCTTGTCTTTTTCCATCCCATCCCATTTCTATTATTTTATCTTATCTTACCCCATCCTATTCTATGATATCCTGTTCTATCCAAACTCATTCCCAGTTCATCTCATCACTCCTATTCTATCCCATCTTATTCCATCTCTTCCCCTCCCTTCCCCACAAAGAAAAAACCTTAAACTAACCACCACCCACCTTTACAGATGCGCCCCCATAATCTCCCTCCTCGACGACATCCTACTACACTGCCAGTCCTCGGCCACGCTCGAGGCCGCGCACGTGCTACTGCAGACGCTGACGTCCAACCCGCGCTTCTCGGCCTCGTCACTCGACACGTCGGCGGCCGCCCTCAATGATACGCTAGACGACCTCGGCTTTGCGGGCCTTTGGCGCTCCTGCTCGTTTAACCTGGCCCAGGAGCAGCAGGATCGCACGTGTTTTGGGTTGACGGAGAAGTTGATTGAGGTGAGTTTTTTCTTTTTTTTTTTGGTTTTGTTGGGTGTTGGGGGGAGGGTGGTGGGGAAAGGGGTGGGATGATTGTTTGGTGATGACGTTGCTACGTGGGTGATCGAACGATCTTTGGCTGACTTAACTGGCTGTTCTAGCTCATCATTATTTGAGAGTGATTGATGGGCCAGCCGGGTTTGGCAGGCCTGGTACCAGGCCCATGAGATTGCGAAGGAATGCGAGAGATGTTTGTTTGAAAAACAAAATGTATGTGAAAATCGGGGAGAGGGGTGTGTCAATCTCGTTGCTCTGTTGTTTGTTGGACGGCGTGGGGTTGGTTGAATATACCAGTTTCTTTCGCTTTACACGATGCGATGGCTAGCGGGGAGTTACCTTATGTTGTACGTCGAAAAGCGGTGCTGGTGTTTTCTTCTTCGAGCATCCTTTTTTGAGCGAAGTGACAAAAATTGGAGGGGGTTTTCCATAGCGGGATGTGGTAGGGGGGCATAGCTAGAGGAGTTGTGTTTTGAGTGCTCGTGGTTTGTGGTTCTACGACTTTCAGCGTACGAGTCTGTTCTCTATCTCGGGTTAGAATCCGAGGTCGGGTTAGTGAAGGATCGGAGAAGAATTTTTTTTTAGCCGTTGATCCTGTTTGATGCGGTAAAAGATGCGTGATTTTCCCTTCCTTGTTCCTACCACTCTCATGGTGTTGCTTTCCTGCCTAGGATCTGCATCGCGTTGCAACAGATGCGGAAATCTAACGGCCTCCTAGATCGGCCCCCATAGTTTGGCCCCTTACCCTGCGCGCCATCCTACGCAAAAAAAGGTACATACTACAAGTATGTAGTGTACATATGGTCGCCGACCACCGGATGTTGTAGCCCACCCACCCCCACTCCGGCCGTGACGTCGGCCAACACGCCGGAGATGTGGAGATTTCAGGGCGGTCTTGCCGGCCGCCCGGTCGTTGTTCTAGCTTCTCCTATCCTTCTCCCACCACACTCCGAGAATTGGGAGCTGAGATTTACCGGCGCCTGATTGTCCTGTTTCTCTGTAAACCCCAATCAAATGGGCTGGCGGCGACGCCGGCCGCTGCAGATGAGGTGTGTGCAATTTCCTAGTTTTTTGGTGAAACTTTTGAAACCATGTCTCGGCACATGCAAAATGGGCGTCGGGCCTGGAATCGGACGAACGGGCCAGCAATCACCTCATCTCTCCTGCGCCGCTGACGTGCGTCTTTCACTTCTCTCTTGCTTTTCCCTCCTGCAGTTCCAGGCTGTCGGTTCTGAGCCAGGCCAGGGTGCCATGCGAGCGGGAGCTGAAAAGGGTACGGGGGTGGAAGCTGGTCTTGTGCCACTGCCCCGCTGCAGCTGTGTTCCCTCCCCTCCAATGCCGTGCGGGCTGGGCCGGGAATGGGGTTCAGCCGGGGGTTTGGCCGGCCTGTTTGATTCGACGGGAGTGATAGCAAAGTGGGTTCGCTAGCCGAGATCTGTGAGGCACAGTCCCTTCAGGCGTCAAGGTCTCGATTCTCCAGACCGACCGCGGTAAAAGAAATATGCTTGGTCAGATGAACGGATTAAAGATGACGGGAGGTAGCTGACGAAGAGTACCTGAAGACATGCAAGCACCCAAAATGGTATTCTATTCGTATACGGACGAGTATTCGTAATGCGTACGAATTACAGTACCTACCGAGAGGCGCTTTTCAACGTCACGCTGAGTAATTGAAATTTCGCGGAAGGGCGTTGTAAGTCCGCCGCGTAACGCCGGCTACAAAACGACCTCGCTTTGCAATCGTTCGTAATCATTGACCAAACTCGGTGTCTTGATTCAAAATACCGGACCTCCTTCGGTATCGCTTTGCCCAACGAGATACATACTGTGCCGTTGCAACGCAGATCCGGCCCGGCAGAATTGTAGAAGGGTACGAATAGTGATGAGTGATCAAAACATGTCACCTTACCCAACAATATGAACGAGTTCGGTGTTATCTCGTGATTGATTGTCACAGATGCGCGACTTTGGACCTTCTAGAATAGTTCTGCCGTGGAATGGATGCAGTGAGACACACCACTGGCACTGGAAAAACAAAAAAGAGCTAGCACATGGTCTGTGGAAGTGATACCATATCTGTCACAAAAAAGAAAGGGTTCGGCCGTTTCGTCGGCGTTGGGGATGAGAGTCGTACTGTGAGACGAATAAAACATGGTCGGAGTCGAGACCGATTCCGTCCGACGGCTTTCGAGGCCCTGTCGAGCCTGTCAACTTGCATCGGCGACTTCCGAAGGCCCACCAAAATGGCAAGAAAAGCCTGTGCACCCCTTCCCGAAAGCCGTATCCCATCCCCTTTCCGGGGCTAGCGGGGCTGGTGCTCCCATTTTTAGCGTTGGCAGCAACATGTCCTGCATTAGCTCGCTGCGATGCGACACCAGGAAAGAAACATTTCCGGCCCTGTTCCCTCCCACCCGCAGCGTCGGGAAGGATGGCATTTTTCATGCAACCATGGAAGAATTTTTCTTCCTGCTTTTTCTCCCCCCTGATGTCGTTGGCGGCAACGTGGTACGGGGAAAAAATTTCTTCTCGGCAGTGTGGCTGCCACATGTGGCAGGTAAGGATTTGTTGTCGGTCTCGCAATTTTTTAACCTCTATTGGGTATACCCCTATTCCTAGCCAACGTGCTAACGTACATATCATCCGGCGAAGACCTGAAGTGGTTGTGACCTTTTGGTGCGGCATGCCGAGATTCGAGCGAAATCGCGAGACGGCGAGACGGCGAACCGACAGAAGTGGACAGATGCCAAGACTGCGGTCGGCAGGGCATCTTCTTGACGATTGAGAAAGGCCATCTCTTTCGACTTGGGTAAAAAGGATAGAGTGATCTGTCTCGCTGCGAATGGATCTCATCAGTCGACTTGAAGCTACACACTACCTACCGACCGAATCGTTGGGTGCGGGCCCCCTCCCCGGTGCCCCGAGCTCCAAGCTCGACAAACACATCATGTTTCAAGGCAAAGCCCGTTGGTCCTTGGAATCGCAAAGATCAGCGGAGCTAAACCCTGCAAACCTGAAGGTCGATGGCCTGATTCCCCGCAGTGGGCGCACGAAAAAGTCAACGGTCGCCGGTCCAGGAGTCTGGAGACACCACCGCTTGTGACCACCCGGGGGCGCCGACAGCAGACAAGCCACAAGGGAGAAAAAGATCTGCATGTCAAATCGGGGGGCGGCCTCCACGCCCCATTGGTCAACTCTGAATCGATTGAGTGGAGACCCGAGGCCTCATCTGGCAGATGCGTGGCACAGCCAGTCCTTGGTGCGACACCCAGACCATGATTGGTGTTTTTGCTGCTGCATGAGATTGGGCGATCTGGGCTCTGCAGGCCGGGATTTCGAATCGGCGATGCACAACAGTCTGTTCCCAGAACGTCCTACCACATCTCAAGCCCATTAGGAGCTGAGGACATGTTTCCAAGTGGTGGGACTGGTGGTCGAGAGTCGCTGAAGCGTTGTTGAGCCGGCTGAACGCACGCGACACGTGGACCTTGGTGCGCCAGATCTCCAAGTGTCGACCGCATCACGATGCGGGTCATGTACACAGGACAGAGGCACTAGAGGGGGAGTGCATGCACCACGTTGCCGAGCGACACCTGGGACGAGTCGGCGTCGACCGAGCAATCAGACTAAACAAGCCACGCTGAACGATACAGCCGGGCGAGTTTAGCGAAGCCCTCGACATCGGGGTGTTGGTTGTTGAGGACGGTATCATTGGTTACCGACGCCAAAATAGGGTTGGAAGCCGTGCCGGGCAGAAATGCCAGACACAGCAGGGGGTCCGAACGACGCATCAGTCCATTGGCACTTTTTGCGAAGGCAGCAGCGGTAACAAACCTACCCGAGCCGAAGTTCCCGCCGAATAGTCAGTCGCCGAATACGTTGGGCCCGCCGAGTTGTCCTTGCACGCCTCGTCATCTTCATTCATCGGTTTCGCATGAACTTTCGAGGCTGTTTGTCATATGGAGGAAGCCGTTGGAAAAGCGCAGTCGAGGCTGGCTCCGAGAACCCCGGTCCCGGTCGGCGTCGATCCCGCCGTTCCCCGCATGCATTCATAACCTTGAACCAACCAGGGCCCCCGGCGACATTCCCCGGCCGCTACCCAGCGAATCCCCGAACACCAGATACAATATGTGCGAAACTGTCACTGCGCAGTTCAGTTATCGCCGGCGGCGAAACCTGGCTTCGGGGACTCGGAGTCGTCCTTTAACTCCCTACGTAACTCCTCTCTCAAGCGGACTGGGGGTGGAGGTGCCGGCGAAACGGAGCGAATCAACAAGCCGTACAGCCGGCCCGCGGCGCCCACTTCAACTCCGATGCTGCCGAATTGCGCATCCGCCAAGCAAGAAATCGAGTCGTTGCCGAGTTGTCGTACGCAAAGACGAAAGGAAATGGGTGGCCTAGACAGTCCCATTGTTTCGACTGACTCACGCGGAGGCAACACTACACTGGGAGAATAGCAGCTACCTACCTCGTCATTCTGATTAGTATTGGGAGGGACGGGAGGGAGTTAATCTCGAGAAGTCGCACCCGCTTCGACGGGCATCAGCCGCCAAGGTCATGTGATGTCTGGTCACGGGACCATATACATCCTCCGGAGCAACATCCGATCACAAGGAGTAACTTGACCAATGGAAATTCGGCATTATATTGACCCGGAGGACGAAAAGGAAACCAGGGAACTTGCGAAAGTCGAAACAGGATTTTTCCCCTTCATGTTGAGCTGTGTGGTGCGGTTTGCAAGCCACATCCGCGTCTGTACCGGGCGCATACGACGTGACGCCACATCAACTACCCACATAAGCCACGGTTATTGGTAGAAACAAAACCTGGTCAGGGGGCCGTAGACAAGAGATCCGCAACCGAGCGTACGTATGTACGTCTGCTCCAGCTGGCTTCTTTTTGTTGAGCAAGTGTCAGAAGTGAACAGCCACACCGGTTCATGCTCGATGGTTCGTCGTTGTTCGGAGGATACCTTGGAGCTGTGGCTAGTAACGCGCAAGCCCCATATCGGGGGTTGAGCCGAGCCCGCAAGCGGGTCCGAAGCGAGCCCCTCGAGCCCTTGAGCCGCGGAAAAGCGGAGTGGTCGTTGGCGGCCGCCCACTGTGGGCCTCTGGGGATCTCGCCCTGAACATCACGCTACAACGAATGGCGATGAATCGTCCGCTACGTCCATCACTTGGGCAGCTCGTGTGGTTCCTGATACACGATCCATGGCGACCGTACCTGCGTACCTAGCGGATGGCGCAGGGCTGTTCTGATGTGCTGGCTAGTTACCGGGAAGGATCCGGCAGCCGAAGCGCGGTCGGCTTTCGTCGATTGCTGTTGGGAATGCCGAGTGGCAGTGCGAGCATGTATGCATCTCATTTGTCCAGACCACTTGATTTTTTTGACGGGTTGCACTGAAAGGAGCCTTCACACATCAGTGGGTTACAAACCACGTGCCAAGCTTGGCCAAGGTGGGCTGTACAGAATATCCGTCTCTTCTCCCATTCTCATCTAGATTTTCTTGTTATTACTTGGCTGGTGCTTGGCTTGCGCGCCCCACTCTTCCTTGGAGGTCGGATCGATCTTAATCCAGACCACACTGGCTTGACTGGTCAGCATATGCTCAGCTTTCGCTGCATCCCCTTCCCCCCTTCCCACACTGCATTTGAGTGTCTCGTATTGCGACGGTCTCGATGCACATATTGACAAATCCGCCGATAACAAGTTGTCTAGAACGCTTCTTACTGAGATCTAGACTACCTAACAAATGAGCATGCATCGATCAATCTATTCAGCTCGGAAATGGCAGCATCTCGAGTTCACTGCCGTTGATAGGCTGCGAGCAAACCCTTACTAAATGAAGAGGGAGGGGGGAAGGTGCTGGATGCGTCGAGTCCGCTCTCGCATCAAACGGTCTTCGCGCGCTGCATCAGCTGGTGCTGTTGCGATTTTCATTCATCTGCAGGATGTTCGCAACTCAAGCAAGAGCCAAGGCGGCCGGGCCTGCCGACCAACCAGAAACAACGGAATTCCCTCCATTGAGGGTCTGGGCCTGACAGAGGAAGTACACTGTCTATCTACAAGCCGAGGGTCCCCTCGTCTTTCGCGGACACGGCCGGGTACCCTGTCCCCTGTCCCCCATCAAATCGCATCGGGCT